>CM064488.1:26529040-26689040 GCA_032716605.1 Paralithodes platypus | reverse complement strand
ATTGTTCACATGTGTGAGGAGGATCCTCTCACACCGCACTCCTAAACAAAGTAGAAAGGAAAGCCTTTCGTATCATTAACTCCCGCCCACTCACCAACTCTCTGCAATCCCTCTCTCTTCGCCGCAATGTTGCATCTCTCTCACTATTCTATCGCTACTATAATAATCAATGTTCCTCAGAGCTTTCTCAGTTTATACCACCTCCTCTACGTAGGGTACGTAGTATCCGTCTTGCAACACAATCCCACCCCTACTCTGTGCAACTCTCCAACCCAAGAGTGAAACGTTATTCTCAGACTTTCTTCTATTCAACTGCTGATCTCTGGAACTCTCTCCCAGAATCAGTCTTTCCCTCTCCCTATGACTTAAATTGCTTCAGACTCCGTGTGTCCAGGCATTTTGGCTCGAAAATCCCTTGATATTGGCCCTGTCACTCTTTCAACTCTGGGGGAGGCACTCGCTACAGGCAGTGCTGCCTTTAGTCTCCCTCACTCACATAGCAAAAAAAAAAAAAAAAAAAAAAACGTTGCTACCGTCACACAGGACCAAACAACGGACAGTCAGGATAAGAGTCCATACTTTAAGGGGAGGTTCTAAGTTTGCTCCCTAGATCTGTATCAAGTTTAAAGCAATGCCCCCAAGAAATGTGTACATTTTTCGATATATAAATGTCGCACCAGAAGGCTGGTTCTTCCTTAATTACAGGCTCGGTATCGCTCACCAGGAACGCATGGCACGAAGGGTCTTAAAGTGTTCATTAATGGTGCAAAAGCTCTTAAAATTGCGAAACTAAGGGGGCGAACGTCTTAAAATCTCAAAACTAATGGGGCTAAGCATGAGGGAGATGGGGGTTCATATATAATAATAAACGTAAGTGAAAGTCTCCCCTTAACCCAGCCCAATATGACGTGATAAAGTGTAGTTATTTCCTATTTATGCTTAGGAGATTTGGATATCCTACTTGGAGGAAATAGTCCATTCCAAACCAAGGCGTAGGACCCAGTTTACCGAATTGCGTGGTTCTAGCTCTATAAAATCCCTTGTAGACTATGTGTATTACCCACCACTAACTATGTGTATTACCCACCACTAACTATGTGTATTACCCACCACTAACTATGTGTATTACCCACCACTAACTATGTGTATTACCCACCACTAACTATGTGTATTACCCACCACTAACTATGTGTATTACCCACCACTAACTATGTGTATTACCCACCACTAACTGGGAGACAATTATATTTTTGATTTAATTCTGATTGTAAGCCTGATTATGGGTTGGCATTGTGGAATAACTGCAAGACAGGAATATCAAATATTTTTAATTTTTCAATGTCGCATATACCAAAGCAATGAACATTATGATTGATGCACCAGTGTATGCCAGCAGCCATTAATATGCCAATGACTGTAACTTTCTGTTACAATGTCATCATGTTTCACTAATACAATGTCGATATGCTAAAATAATTGTTAAAATCTTGTTATATGCCTTTTATAAAGTGGGGTTACTTCTTTCAGAACATTTACGTAAAAATAAAAGATTGTTACTCAATTAATATCATACACAAGGATATAGAGATAATTTCCTCTGGAATTAATTGGGTACAAAATCATGAAAAAAGAAGAAACCCAATATACAGTATTTGATATGATGACATCTTTTCATTTGAGTAAATTATGGGATTTGTTAATATGAAAAGAACTATTGATACAAATTGCAAATAAAACTATTGATACATGTAAAACTATTGATACATGTAAAACTATTGATACATGTAAAACTATTGATACATGTAAAACTATTGATACATGTAAAACTATTAATACATGTAAAACTAGTACGACCTACTTGTGGAATGGGCTTCCCCGAGACGTTATAGACTGCATCACCGTTGATTCATTTAAACTCCGCCTAGACAAATATCTCGCATCAAACCCGCGACTGACTGCGTTTGTAAATGAATAACTTTATTTTATCCCCCCCTCAGTTACTAATCCATCTGTCCCCTACTAACTTCCTAATCCTGCCACGGACATTAGTTCCACGGCAGTAATTCCCTTTGCAATGTTCCCTTACCCACTTTAAACCACTGTTTGGACACTTGATCCTCAGTGTTTTGGAGGACAAACAGCCTAGATGGGTCACTAGATCTGTTGTTGCTTGATTTCCTTTGTACTCCTTTGTACTTTGTACCTTATGTTTACGGTAGTGAACATAGGATTTCACTAAAGGTATGAACAACGCTATATTTTCTTTTAACATTTCGTTCTTGATTATAATATTCTGCAAATATATCAAGTTACATAAAGTAAACCTATTTGTATAACTACAGTATATAATTATATACAGTATTACGAAAACCTATTGATTGATTGCTTGACTATCACCGCCACTAGTACTACTACTACTACTACTACTGTCACCATAACCACTATTACTATCACCATCACCACTACTATCACCACCAATATCACCATTACTACTACTACTACCTCTACTATCACCACCACCACTACTACTTTCACCACCACCACCACTGCTATCACCACCAACACCACCACTGCTACTACTGTCACCACCACCACCTCTAATATTAACACCACCACCCCCACCACCACCACTACTACTGATATCACCACCAATACTATCACTACCACCACCACCACCACCACCACCACCACTATCACCACCACCACCACTCTCACTACCATAATCACCAACACCATGACTATTATCACCACCACCACCACCACTACTACTACCACCACCAATAATATTATCACCACCACCACCACTAATATCACCACCACCACCACTACTATCACCACCACTACCACTATCACCACCACCACCACTATCACCAATAAAGACACTCTCATTCAGCACATAATTTTCTTTATTGTTGAATCGTGGTAACTGTCACGTTCTCTCTCTCTCTCTCTCTCTCTCTCTCTCTCTCTCTCTCTCTCTCTCTCTCTCTCTCTCTCTCTCTCTCTCTCTCTCTCTCTCTCTCTCTCTCTCTCTCTCTCTCTCTCTCTCTCTCTCTCGAACACAACATACTAGATCTTGTTATCAGTACAAATGAAAACTTGATATATAAACTTGACATCGGTGAGCACCTATCCACCTCTGACCACAAACTCATTAGAATCGACATAAATTGCAAATATACTATTGAAAAACAGGAAAAGACAGATTTTAAAAATACAAATTAAAACGAAGTTAGGAAAGCCCTCAGTGACTTGCATATTATTCAGCTTAGCAATATTGACAACACAGGTTAAGTATGGGATACATTTAAAGATATATTCATGAGTGCTCAGAATAAATACATACCCACATAACTTAAAGTAAATACTGGTAAAAACAAGCCTCCCTGGTTCGATAAGAATATAATTTGCAAGGCGCTAAGGGAAAGGAATAAATACAATAAACTAACTAAAAATGACACAAATAATGAATACTTGAGCTATCTATACAAACTAAGTAGAAAAAAGTAAAGAAATTAATTAGGACAGAGCAGCGTAATTACGAAAGTTATATAGCAAAGGATGTGTACAAAATCCAAAGCAATTTTACGGTTACGTTAATGGTAATAGAAAAATCAAAACCGAAATAGGGCCATTACTAAATAATGACCAGACAGTAACAGGAGATAAAAACATTACTAATTTGCTTAATGAATATTTTTGATCTGTCTGTCTTTACGAAAGAAGAAAATAAAACTATTTTAGAAACAAACGTAATAATGCATGACATAGGAAACTTTACCATAAGCAAAAGTGAAGTGTTATGTAAGCTGAATAATTTAAATACTAATAAAACTCCTGGTCCGGATAATATTCACCCAAGAATTCTGAATAACTTGAAAGAAGAATTAGTTCAGTCCTTGACTAACTAAGGAACCAGGAAACTGTACTGGTACAGGAAACCGTACCTAGTGATTGGAAAACTGCAAATATTACACCAATATTTAAAAAAGGAAATTAAGCCAAAGCACGTAATTATAGACTAATCAGTTTAACGTCAATCATAGGAAACATTCTGGAAACAATTCTAAGAGACAAGATAGTAGATTATCTGGAGTCAAACAAGTTAATCAGAGATAGCCAACATTGCATTAGATCCAGTAGTCATGCCTAACAAATTTGATAGCATTTTATAATAAACTATTTACATATAATGACTCTACTAAATCATTAGACATAATTTACTTAGATTTCCAAAAGGCATTCGATAAGGTGCCTCATGAAAAATTATTGAATAAATTGGATATGTTGGGCATTAAAGGAAAAATTCATACATGGATAAACAGCTGGCTGACAAACAGAAGGCAGAGAGTTGTTATAAATTGAGTAGAATCTGAGTGGGAGCCAGTTTATAGTGGAGCGCCTCAGGGATCGGTCCTGGGTCCAGTTTTGTTTCTAATCTATATAAATGACATTGATGTTGAACTAAATAATACTATCTCAAAGTTCGCTGATGACACAAAGATAGAAAAATCAGTATTAACCGAAGAAGACAGAAATAAACTGCAATCTGATTCAAATAAAATAGTAGAGTGGTCAGAAAAATGGCAGATGCCATTCAATGTTGACAAATGTCAGGTCTTGCAAATAGGTAATACAAATACAAAATATGAATACAAGATGAAAGGTCAGCCAATCAAAACAAGTGCATTAGTTAAAGACCTGGGGGTTCTTATATCTGAAAACCTAAAGACCTCAGATCAATGTGCAGCAGCTGCGAACAAGGCCAATCGAGCATTGGGATATATTAAGAGCTATTTTACTTATAAAAACGAGAACATTATAGTACCTTTATTTAAAAACATAGTGAGGCCCCATCTTGAATATAGCGTGCAATTTTGGTCTCCTTATCTGAGCAAGGACATTGAGAAACTCGAGTCGGTGCAGCGTAGAGCGACACAGTAGATTCCGTCACTAAGAAATAAATCTTATCATGAAAGGCTACAAAAAACAAATTGTTTTCACTTAAGAAAAGAAGATTGCGAGGTCAATTAATCGAGTGTTTCAAGATACTAAAGGGATTTGACAAAATTGATGTAGATAATTCACTTTTCAAAATAGGTAATAGTTCATTAACTCGGGGAAATGGAATGAGATTAAATACCAGAAGGGCGAATCTCGATATCACAAAGCATTTCTTCACCTACAGTGTGGTCATCGAGTGGAACAAATTGCCAGAGAAAGTGGTATTATGTAAGACAATTGACACATTCAAAAGAAGTCTAGACATTCATTTTGAGGAGGTGGGAACAATATAATGTAGGTAGAAAAAAAAAATACATTAAGCATTTATAATATTTCTCAACTTCGTTCTTTACTAAAAAATTCCCAGTAGAAGTTTTTCTCATTCTGTTGGCGGACTTCTGTCCCCAACTGAATTTCATGCCGACCAACTGTCGGTGGTTGGGGAGAGAGCTTTGTAGCAAATTCTATTTTAGCATTAAGTCCGGACTATCTAGTAGGGACCACAAGGTCTGTGTAGTCTGTGTATCTACAGTATGTAACTCTATGTTACTCTCTCTTGTGCTATCCCTTTCTTTCACTTTTCCTTGTTCGGGGTTCCGCTATCTCTAATAGAAATAAGTCCTGATCACTTTACAATCCGGGTGGATGGGACTCGTTAGCCTTGGTCGGCAACCCATCTAGGGGAGACAACCATATACAAATCCGGGTGGATGGGACTCGTCAGCCTTGGTCGACAACCTGTCTAGGGGAGTAAACCTGATACAAATCCGTACTGCTTACCTAAGGGTAAGGCAGGTTAGTGGATGGACTAGCCGAACACCACTATAGAAAAATAGTGCTAACAAGATACACAGAGGGCCTCTGAGTCGGGCAGATCCTAAATGCAGTGGTCAATCCTGTAAGTCCTTCAGTAAACTGGCTCGGGTTGTCCTTGTTAGTAGTAGTAGTAACCAGTGTCGTGGAGGGAGTGTCGATTTTGCTCTCCGGTATAGGGCATTTTACCATGGAGATAATGGAGATAAATAGACAATACTTCGCAAGCGGACCTAGTTCGTCATAGTGAATTCATTGAGTACAACAAATATTAAATTACGACCAGGATAGTGAAGAAAAGCCTGTTTTAGTGTTGTTTCCAACGGTTTTTCAAGTACCGTAGGTGCCCAGGAAGAAAGGCTGACCTGGCTAAAATCGAACTGCCACGAACGTCAATCGTAATAATGTATACGCGTTTCCTCTGAACGCATATCAATAGTGGCTAATCCAGTAGTACAAATAATACAATTTAAAGTGAAATCCAATTATGTTAAAAGGGTTAAAAGTGATCAAGTGAAAATAGATGTGAATCTAGAGTAAAAAAATACAAACAGTCACCCACACAGTGCCAACACTCCCCCGCGGCCGCCATAGTGCCTCCCTCCACACGACACCCTCCCCCTAGCCCTAACTAGTACTGAACTAATCATTCAAATACTTGGCTAGATACACAAATAATAGACAAACTTCCCAGCCCTCCTGACGATGTATTTGGGCCCACCAAATACCTATCATACAACCTAAAAGATAACTTTTAAACAGCCGTACGTTGAAATACTATTACCAATAAAATTACCTCCCTCCACCTCCTCCCCTGTCGACCTTGACACCGAACACACCACGCCGCCACCACGCCGCCACCACCCCGGCTCCCTCATGTCCCTCCACACACAGCTTCTTGCATCACAGTACTCCACAATCTCCACCTCGATATATAAATCAGTAAAGAAAAAGAGAAAATAAGGAAAATAAGCTAAACTACGATCAAAGATGGATACCAATACATGTACTAAATGCAAGGTAAAGTCCGAGGACCAAAATGCCAAATGTGAAGAATGTAAATTGCTATTTCATCTGCAATGCATGGGCAAGCACAACAAAGGAAAAAAAGGACTAACATGTATAAATTGCTTCAATGAATTAAATGAACTTAAACTAAAGAAAATGCTGAAAGACACCCCTGTTACGCTACAAGAAGAATTTACTGATGTAATGGAGAAAATTGGCCAGAAAGTCCAAATGGCCTTGCTAAATGAAAATATTTCACCCCATTCTGACAACAAAACACAGTCCCCAACAAATTTATCATCATACTCGCGATTCATAGAAGTGTAACAATCTGTTTCTTACACTTCTTAGTTACATATATACACACATCGGTATTAGTTAAACTCCCAAATACTTTCTCTGTTCGTAGGTTTATTGATGTCCTTATTGTTACTTGCTTACAACAATAGTTATAACACACACACACCCTCACGACTAGACCCGTATGCCTAGGTCTACCGTCGTTCGTGGCTGGGCTAAGACTGGCTAGCTGAGGGGTACCATAGGGTGCCCCAAGCAGCCCTCAGATTCAAACGTGCTCAGACGCACCTGACTGTACACACACGCTCACGTGTGCGTACATACACATAGGCCTAGCTGGACAGAGGGGTCCTGTCTGTGGTTTACTGGTCGAGGAGGGGAGAGAGGGTTTCTTACCCAAAGTTCCCTCTCACTCCTAACATAATCTCATAGAATCCCAAAATCTCTAAATCTCCATAAGTCCACAGTCTCTTAATGCACTCGCATTATTATTCATAAGACTACTATTACAATGCTCGATCATGCTACTCCAGGCGTCTCGACTGGTATGAGGTGCAAGGCAACTTAGGTGAGGCATAGAATCCAATGCAACAAGTAAAGTATATCATCCCTGAGGAAATATCACACATAAGATAAACATGAAAAATTGGATAAACATGAAAATTGGATAAACATGAAAAATTGGATAAACATGAAAAATTGGATAAAATTCATACTTAAAAATAGAATTAAGAAATAAATATATACATTTGAAACACTGCAACGACTTGCATAGTTCGTGTTAAGAAGTATTCCACACAGTTCGCCGAGGTCACTGGAGCTCTGAGCAACGTTAGTATTACCGTTAGCATTACTAGAACCTGAGCTGCGTGAGAAGCCTCCACTCTTGCCCGGAGAGTTAGACGCCGCCCTAAGCACAGGTAGACTGGATTGTGCAGGTGGTGTGTATTTAGTACCCTTTTTCTCAACTTCGCGACACTTCAACAGAAGCTCACCTAACTCCTGGTGAGGCTTAATCTTCGTATAGTCTAAGTGTTTGCGGGTAGCAGGATTAACTTGTTGTAGGTACACTGACATGGCTATAATTTTGCCTACATGCCTGAGTTTGACCGTACCGTTTTCTGCCCAACTCATACTTTCAGGCGAAACCAAGTGTCTCAGACATTCTAAAATCTTCCTATTCTGTCTCTCTACAAGGCCATTCGAGGCCGGATGTCGAACATGTGTATTTACTTTATTGACCCTCAATATTTCACAGAGTTTAGGTAATATAGAGTTGTTGAATTCAGTTCCGTTATCAGTAAGCAAAACCTGTGGAGTCGTGAAAGGACATATTACTTGATTCAAGAATGTAGACGCAACTGTCTCGGCAGTCTTATTAGGAATCGGTCTTAAAACACAAAATCTAGAAAAAGAATCAATTGCTACAAATAGGTACTTGTTACCGGCTTCAGTCATGGGTAATTCCATTAAATCTACAGAAACTTGACTCCAAGGTTCGTCACAAATGGGGTACGAAAGAATAGGGCAAGGTTGTGAAGTATGGCCTTTCACCCTTGCACAAGATTCGCAAGTCTCGACATATCGAAAAATATCCTCTTTCATCCTGGGCCAGTAGTAATTTAGCTGGGCCTGTCTAAAACTCCTGTCTCGACCAGGATGCGAGGTATGGGGTGAATCGTGTATCAGTTTCATTACATCCTTGACACTTGTGCAAGGTATAATGATCTGATGCACTGGCCTGGAAGGCATTGATTTAGAATTGAAATGAGCTACTCTATGCAAAAGGCCATCCTGCAAAATTAAGTCTTTCGGTTTAACGGGTGTGGTAGGTGGTTTTCCTTCCTTCCCTGACTTCAACCAAGTTTTAAACGGTCCCCAAACAGGATCCTGGTCCTGACTCGCGATGACATCGGCCATGTCGAGTGTGGCAAGGTTTACAGAGAAGACTGGGACATTACGTGAAAGTGCATCAGCAACTACGTTTTTCTTACCCGCAATATGCTCAAATGTGGGAGAATACTCCTGAATGCTAAGGAACCACCTAGCAAGACGTCCCTTTAATTCTTTATTCTTAAACAAGTTGACTACTGCTGTGTTATCGGAATAGACATGAACATTGTAACCCAAAATTATCTCCCTGAAATGTTTAAGAGCCCACACTACTGCGTAGCCCTCTCTCTCGGCAGTGTCATAATTTTGCTCTGCAGAATTAAGTTTTCTAGAAGCGTACGCAATAACATTTCTCTTCCCATCAATTTTCTGCATCAAGACTGCTCCTATCCCAGTTAGCGACGCATCCGTGAGGAGCTCAAAATCATGACCGTAGTTAGGGAAAGCCAAAACGGGGGCTCTAATTAAATGATCTTTAAGCATATCGAATGCAACTTGATGATCAGCAGTCCATACAAACTTGGAATCTTTCTTTAATAGATCCGTAAGGGGCGCAGCTTTTTCTGAGAATTTCCAAACAAACCGTCTATAATAACCCGCCAGTCCTATAAATGAACGGACTTGATCAGCATTAGTCGGTGTAGGGAATAACTTTACCGCTTGTATTTTATCATCAGAGGTACTTATTCCTCTGTCATCAACAACGTGACCCAAGAACGATATTTTCTTTTTAAGGAAATGACACTTTGTTAGCTTAAGCTTCAGACCCGCGGCTTGTAACCTAGTGAAGACTTGTGTTAATTTACGGAAGTGGTCATCAAGCGTTTTACTCGCAATGATGATGTCATCTAAATAGACAAAAACAGAAGTCCCTATAATGCCATTAAAAACTGAATTAACAAGTCTAGTGAAGGTTGGAGGGCTATTTCTAAGCCCCATGGGCATACGCTTATAGTGATAATGACCATTAGGAGTGCTGAAAGCAGTAAGCTCCTGACTGTCTTTCGCTAACGGTACTTGCAAAAAGCCACTTAAAAGATCAATCGTAGAAAATATCGTATTGCCTTCTCCAATGTTCTGCAGAAGGTCCTGCAGCACGGGGATAGGCTGTCGGTCCGGTATTGTCATTTCATTCAACTTTCTAAAGTCAATTACGGGCCTCCATGATCCATCTTTCTTTGCAACTAGAAACATCGGGTAATTCCACGGGGAAATTGACTCTTCAATAACATCTTGGGCTAACATCTCAGTAATATACTTGTCCACCTCCGCTCTCTGCTTATGAGGAAGACGATATGCAGGAATATATTTCGGTTTCGCGCCTGGTTCTAACCGTATCTCATGCTCAATTAAATCTGTTTTACCCAAGGGATCATCTGGCAAAGCAACAATGTTGTTGTAGCGACTCAGAAATTCTACAAGATTACCGCGATAATTATCATAATCTACCGGGTTGAGGTGCGCATCCAAATCTCTCTCTCTCAACATTTTCATGCACTGTGGTTTGAAACACACGCCCACGAAACTCATGATTACCCTCACCAGACGTCTCAACTACCTTAACCGGGTGGGGGTAAGTCAAGAAATCCAGTAAGTGAAATCCTTCATCTAGTGGAATAGAGTAACCTTTCTTATTAAACACAAAAATGTCTACAGTCTTTCTATTTACGGTGTATAAGGCGGACTCAACATCAAGGTTCTGCGCACGAGAACTTTCAGGTAAAGCCATCACAACCGTTTCATGAGGAACATTCTTTAGTTTCACTGAGACTTTTGATATCGTATGACCTGGCAATATTGTGGACTTTATTACCGAACCATTCCGTATCACACTGTCTGCAAGCAAAATAGAAACGTCCTCGTTGTTCATAAATCTAGACTGAGGAATTATCTCTGTAGGTAAAGCCTTAGACCGCTCGGCAACGCTATTACCGCTACCATTAACCTCATCGTCTCTCGTATCATACAGCATTTGCACAACTCTAGGGACCATATACGGCTCACCAAGAAAACGCAAAAAATTGCTCTTGTAAAAGACACCCCAACGACTAGGGTCTATCAGAAACTTGTGCTCTCTCATGGTCTCTAAACCCAAAAGTAAGTTATCATTCAAATCTGGAGCATGAGACAATACTTGACAGGTATTAACCCTTTATTAGCGGCTCACCACTTAAGTCGTATTTAATAAAGCTGGACTATGTGGCGGCGCTCGACATAACTCGAGTGGCAATTTCAGCACGTAATGTGGCTGAGAGAGAGAGACAAGTGGTGGCAGGAGACTAGCGAGCGTATGACTGCTCCAGACCACCGCGGCGAACCTACTGACACAAATCTCAGCTCCCTCCTCCCTCTCTCACTCGCTACATACTCAATTATGTACCGAAAGTACCGAATTACCTGCTTTTTGCACTCGCGTTGCACGGTTATTGCAAGAAAACTATCCATCATACAAGGATCGTTATGGTGTCATTCGAAAGCTCTGTTTATGCCCTTTCAGGGATAGATACTTGTTTTACGTTCTGGGTCTTATTTAGGCATGAAAATGATCACGTAAACAGCCCTATTTTGGCTAAAAAAAACCCGCTGGGCGGTACACATAAATAAACCGCATAGGCCGCTCGTAAGGTGTTAAGACCGGAGAAATGTGTCTGTGAAACTTAACCTTTAAATGGATGACACCTACAGGCTTCATCTTTGAGCCCGTCACTCCAGTCATGACTACGTTAGAGGGGTATAAATGTTTCTCGTAAGGCTGTTGCAAACGGACGTACTTCAGTAAAGTGGGCAAATTGATCAAATTCACACTCGCACCAGTGTCAAATAAAACATTAAGAGGTTTACCTTGTAACCGCGCCTCAATCAATGGGCCTTGCTCGATACAATTGATAGTAACTACCTTAGGGACTGGATTTACGTTAACTTCATAATCAGGTGCCTCTTCGATGGATCTTGCCTCTGCTACTATGTTAGGTATTCTGGGAGGGGGTCTAAATCTTCCCCCGAAGGATCAGAGTAGACTGCTCTAGCATAGGAAGGTTGCCTACCTGTCTCTACACTATTCCCTGTCTGTTGGCTCTGATATTCCTGAGGTGGCTGTGAGTGTGTACGTTGACTACTCGTATTTGGTTGGCTTTGAGAGCCCTGGAATCCCTGCCGGCTTGGATATCTCTGCGTGGCATTTACATTCCCTGCACTAGATCTACATTCCCCATAGCTATGTGAGTTGGTCTTGTGAGTTGGACAATATGAAGTGTTCCTACATCTGATTTGTGTGTGTCCTGGACTGCCACAATTAAAACATATTACCTTGGCATATGTTCCTGGATAACCATTCACATTCTGTGGACGGTTGTAAACTCTTGTTTGAGCATTCCTTGCCGGCTGTCCAGTGAAGGCTGGCTGTCTGGCATAAACCCTTGAGGGCTGCGTGTTAGGTCTAGAGGCTGTCACCCCCTGTGAGGGACCCGACTGACCTTTGGCAGACCCCCATTGTCTACCTGTGGCAACATTGCTCTGAGCAACGTTAGTATTACCGTTAGCATTACCGTACTAGAACCTGAGCTGCGTGAGAAGCCTCCACTCTTGCCCGGAGAGTTAGACGCCGCCCTAAGCACAGGTAGACTGGATTGTGCAGGTGGTGTGTATTTAGTACCCTTTTTCTCAACTTCGCGACACTTCAACAGAAGCTCACCTAACTCCTGGTGAGGCTTAATCTTCTTATAGTCTAAGTGTTTGCGGGTAGCAGGATTAACTTGTTGTAGGTACACTGACATGGCTATAATTTTGCCTACATGCCTGAGTTTGACCGTACCATTTTCTGCCCAACCGTCGGCAACTAACATGGGGCCTAAATTCTCTGCAGCCCTGTCTAGCCTAGCTGTGAAGGTTTCAAGGTCCTCATTAACCTCCCGTTTAATCTGTGCCAGTTTCCCCGCTACACCGATAGCTGTATTATCGGAAATATCCTTAAAGTACTTCCTGAACATCTGCACGTAATCAGCATAATCTGTGATGAATTGCAGATGTGTGAGAGCCATAATTGACCTAGCTGTACCCTTATCAGAATTAATCTGACCTCTGAAGAAATTAATTTTATCTACATGATTTACTATTTTACGGTTAGCTATTTCCCCATCAAGGACATAGATGAACTGATCTAAAGACAAGGGGTCAGTGGGGTCTCCTGAAAATTTGGGAAGGTTGACCATATGGGTCCGAAGGTCGTAACTGGTAGGAATGTGAGAATATGGAGTCTGAGCGAAGGGTGTAGGGGTAAACATTGTCACGGGTGGTGCGCTGGGAACTGTAAAGGAACTTTGGGGCACATGGGCACCTTCGGGCACTTGATTAGTTGAGGGCGCCGAGGCATTTGTCTCGGCTTGAGACATGCATTGGGAGACACATTCCGCTATCATGCGCATAAAAGTCGGATTATTGGCAAAATGTTCTGGGGGAGAAGTGATACTAGGGGAATTATCTCGCGGCACCTCCTGTGGCCTTCCATTAGCAGGGTTAGGAGTGCAATTTGTCGCGTCGGCACGGTCGGTCGGCCTGTCAGGTTCGACTGCTACTGCTGTAGGTTGACTGTCTCCAATGAAAGGAGCTGTAGGCCTATTAATTACCGAGTCGGCCATGTTGTCATGAAAGACTTCGCGAGATTTATGACTTCTAGTAAAATAGTCATGCATGATTCACTAAGAAAACATGTTCTGCGTTTGAAAGGACACAACAAACTTATACTCACTAGGATTTCCACTGTTGAAATCCTTGCAGTTGATGATGTAATCCTCTGGCAGACAGAGAAGGGCTGTCCAGGGATACAGCCGTCTGCTACCGGAAGCACAAGTCCTCTCTTGTCAGGGTTGGTCTCCAGGTAGAGCTATTTGCCTACCTTCAACCTGAGAAATCGGGTCATATATGAGTTGCTATCCCCAGTTATATACTGTATATATTAATACCATAAATCACCAATAATCAAACTGAATCCAATCACTGTATGTCTCTGACAAAAATGCTATATCACCTAATTCACAACAATATTGCAATGTTAATCACGTGAATCAATCAAAATCTTAAATCACAATAATTATGCAATTCAAAACTTCAAACACTGGCGTATTATACAAATAAATAAGTAGCCCTTGAAATTATATTAGGTATAGAAAACGGATACAATCACCCAGAATTCTAGAAAATGTAATGTCAATGACAAAACATGAAATTATAATATATTGATGAATTCAAAAAAAAAAATGTTAGATAAGAGGTATTTCCTAACTTTAAAAAAAATCAACTCAACAATTAGTGTTACACTTCAAAATCGTTAAGTTACAAGAATTAGTCTAAGTCAAAAGGTATCTCTAATTAAAATTAAAATTTTATCTTAATGCACGATTGAATAAACTAAACCTCTTATCTCACTATTAGTGTACCAACTTCAGGCAAAACATATACTAAAACTGGATTTATACGATACTTCCATAAGATCGCGTTCCACACATCAGCTGACTAGTAGTCCTAGGTCCTCTCGCCGCCAGGTCCACTCGCCCTTCACAGATGAATCAGCTGATCCTCTCGCTCTCCCCAGCCGCGCTACACAATGGCGCGACCACGTTGGCAGGAACTCCTAGTAGACGGCGCTGCACCCCACGCTGCCGCCTCACGCTCCTGCCTTCGTCCCTCACTTTCTTGTTAGGAAATTACGCGGGAACTCGTTGATTCTGCCTCCAACTCGTTGATTCTGCTCCCGTCGTTCTTCTCTCCTCCACGATGATCAAATATTCTTTGAAGATGCTGCTACAGGCTTCTCTCCACCGTCGTCACGTTGGCGGAATTCTCCTTGCGTACAACTCTCTTTACAATTCCAGGGTGTGTGTGTGCGTCGATATTGGACGTGGTAGCGTATGTCCGTGCTGGTATCTCGTTGAGTTAAGATAGAGGGAATAGTTTATACCAGTATAATTACCGATGTGTAACAAGGCACGATTTGCAATTCATATCCCACCTGCTGCCACCATTTGTAACGATCTGTTTCTTACACTTCTTAGTTACATATATACACACATCGGTATTAGTTAAACTCCCAAATACTTTCTCTGTTCGTAGGTTTATTGATGTCCTTATTGTTACTTACTTACAATAATAGTTATAAAACACACACACCCTCACGACTAGACCCGTATGCCTAGGTCTATCGTCGTTCGTGGCTGGGCTAAGACTGGCTAGCTGAGGGGTACCATAGGGTGCCCCAAGCAGCCCTCAGATTCAAACGTGCTCACACGCACCTGACTGTACACACACGCTCACATGTGCGTACATACACATAGGCCTAGCTGGACAGAGGGGTCCTGTCTGCGGTTTACTGGTCGAGGAGGGGAGAGAGGGTTTCTTACCCAAAGTTCCCTCTCACTCCTAACATAATCTCATAGAATCCCAAAATCTCTAAATCTCCATAAATCCACAGTCTCTTAATGCACTCGCATTATTATTTATAAGACTACTATTACAGAAGATCTTAGTTACTGGCTGTCCCACTACAGTGATACATTGTCACCTGTGTGCTCACACTCTCCCTCACGCACAAATACCCACAACCCTCAGCCCCCTACACCCCCACATAACTCTCAACCTCACACCACCCCACGTGACTCTCAACCTCAATTGCCCCCACATTGCCCTTCACAACCAACCACTCCCCCACAAGTTACCTCTCAGCCACCTCCGCCCCCTCCACCCTCTATCTGCCCAACCGAGACCCTTATGTCACCCCAAACCACCACCCAGGCAGGACTTTATTTTGTACCTAACTCCCCCGAGCAACAACAACGTAAGAGGAATGAAGGGGATAGCCTTCAAAATCAAAACCAACTGCCATCTACTGCAACCATGGCAGTACAGGGTGCTCCAACCACAACCAATACAGCTTAACCTGTATGCAGATATCACCTGAAAAGAATGTGCCACTTTGGACCAAAAGGTGAACTTAATGGAGTAAAATGCAGATTTGAGACCCCCAAAATTTGCAACATTATGATCAGAGATGGCAAATGCAGATTTGGTGAAAACTGCAAATACCACCACCCACCCCTCTGCCAGTCATCACTAGAGAGTAAGAAATGCTATGATAACAAATGCTCAGATTTCCATATTAGGGGGACTTGGAGGATAGCCAGAAACAACACAAATGCTAACCCAAAAAAAACTCTCCAATTTTGCGAGGACGAGACAGAGGAAGAAGACACTATGGGAAATGGCAGAACAAGATGAACAAAGTGTGAGAATTGGAAGAACAAATAGCCCAGCTAGAGTACCTCCTGTCCTCCCGAGCGTGGCACAAGGATGTGCTCTACGAACAACACCAAATATCCCCCGAGGACTACTAGGTACACATAATAGCCCCTCCCCCGTCTTGTTTGCAAACATCCAAGGTCTTAAAAATAGAACCACAAACAAGGTACCATTTATTAGGGGCCTGCTAGAAGAAGGAAACGCTATATTTGCGGCTCTCACAGAAACCCACATTAAAGATCAGGCAGATAGTGAAGTATGGATTCCTGGTTATAACCTACATAGGGCGGACAGAACGCATAGAACTCGTGGAGGTGTAGCCTTGTACATTCATGACTCGCTGAAATCTACTGAATTTCTAAATAACAGTAACGAAGTAGTAGAAATACTTGGAGTTAAAATAGAATCCCTAAACCTAGCAGTTATTGTTACATACAGACCTCCTGACTCATCCTTAGAAGAATTCAAAACCCAGCTCAACATGATAAAATCAGAAGTGGAAGCCCTGGGAAACCCGACACTAAATATTATGTGGTTAGGAGATTTTAACCTTCCAAACATCAAGCGGAGGCAACTAGAAGAAAGTAGTGTCGATAAACGCCAGAGAAGCAAATGCAAGAGAACTATTTAAACTTTGCGACTTTTTTAGTCTTAACCAGCATATTACCGAACCCACACGTGAAAACAATATCTTAGACCTTGTCTTCACTAATAATGACAACCTAGTACACAGTGTTAACATATCGGACACAACATACTCAGATCATAAATTAATTGAGATCAAAACAACCCTAGCATGTGTACAGAACACCTCAGAAACTAGACCAAAAACTGGTCCATTCAGCAAATTTATCTTCAATAGTAAAAATATTAGGTGGGAAGAGGTAAACCAAGAAATGGAGGAAATAGACTGGGAAGAATTAATGAACAACCGGACACCATCAGAATGCCTAGTCCTATTAATGGAAACCATGACCCAAATCTGTAGCCACTACATACCAGAAAGACAAACAAGACGAAGAAGCAATCAAGAACGGGAAAGAAGGAAGCTGTACAGAAGAAGAAAATTACTAACACAAAGACGCACACAACAAAATCTACAGGAAAGACAAAAGATCAAAATAGATAGAGAAATTGTGGAAATTGAACAACGACTAAGAATCTCCTATGAGCTACAACAAATAGAAGAGGAGAGCAAAGCTATTGCAAGCATAAAGGAAAACTCCAAGTACTTCTTTTCATACGCTAAACATAAAACTAAAACCACATCAAACATCGGCCCACTAAGTAAAGATGATGGGTCATTCACAGGGGACAAAAAGGAAATAAGTGAATTATTATGTCTACAGTATGAAAAAGCCTTCAGTAAGCCTGACGAAACAAAAGCAATCAGAGACCAAAATGAATTTTTCATGAATAATCCCTCCACAGAAACCCCCCAGATTCTGGACATTAATTTCGGACCAAAAGATATAGCACAAGCCATCGCCAACATGCCATCCCACTCGGCACCAGGCCCGGACTCGTGGAGTTCAATCCTAATAAAGAAATGTAAGGAAAACCTCTCAAAACCCCTGGCTATAATATGGAGAAGGAGTCTAGACACTGGAGAAATACCGGATAGTTTGAAAAACGCAATAATTGCCCCTCTGCATAAAGGAGGGAGTAAAGCACTACCAAAAAACTATCCCCCAGTAGCTCTGACTTCCCACATCATTAACATTTTTGAGCGAGCCCTGCGAGGCAAAATCTCAACATTTATGGAAAAAAATGAACTACACAACACTGGTCAACATGGGTTCAGAGCAGGAAGATCATGTCTCTCGCAACTACTGGAACACTACGACAGAATTCTTAAATCCCTCGAAGAAAAGAAAAACGTGGACGTCATCTACACCGATTTTGCTAAGGCATTTGATAAATGTGATCACGGTATTATTGCACACAAACTTATAGCAAAAGGGATAGCAGGTAAAATCGGAAGGTGGATGTACAACTTCCTCGTGAACCGAAAACAATCAGTAGCAGTAAGCCAAGTAACATCTGAGCCTTCAGACGTCAAAAGCTCAGTTCCCCAAGTAACAGTACTAGCGCCCCTTCTTTTCCTCATTCTAATAAGTGACATAGATGCCAACACAAGACACAGTACAGTATCCTCTTTTACGGATGACACGAAACTGAGTATGATAGTAAAGACACAGGAAGACACGGGCCGGCTGCAAGAGGACATAAATAAGGTGTTCCAGTGGACCAGGGAAAATAACATGCAGTTTAATGAAGACAAATTTCAATTAATACGACACGGAGATGAGGATTTCGTTAAAGAGAACACAAGTTACATAACAGAATCCAATCACATAATAGAACGTAAAGACAATGTGAAAGACCTTGGGGTGATAATGTCTGAAAATATGGGATTCAAAGAACATAACCAGGTCAAAGTTGCAGCTGCGAAACGGCTAACAGGTTGGATTCTACGTACATTTAAAACTCGCGGTGAATTGCCTATGATAACACTCCTCAAATCCCTGGTGCTACCGCGGCTAGAATACTGTAACGTATTAACATCCCCATACAAAGCAGGTGAAATTAAGGACTAAGAAAGTGTACAAAGGAACTTCACCTCACACATAAACTCAGTAAAACAGTTACACTATTGGGATCGTTTAAAATCACTAAAGCTGTATTCGTTGGAACGTAGAAGGGAACGATACTTAATAATATATACGTGGAAAATCACAGAGGGTTTTGTACCAAATCTACATATCCCAATAGCAATGAAGTTCAGTGATATAGGAGAGGCTGGGAATGCGATATCCCCAAGATGAAAAATCGGGGTGCTATGGGCTCTCTGCGAGAGGGCTGGTTATCACATAGAGGAGCCCGTCTCTTCAACAAACTCCCGCGGCGAGTAAGAGACATGAGAGGTGTCTCGTTAGACAGCTTCAAGAGAGCTCTCGATGTCGAACTACAAAAAGTGCCAGACGAGCCCATCTTCACAAGGGTGCGCTCCACCTCTTCGAATAGTCTGCTGCACCAATTCTCAAACAACAACGAAGGGCGGT
This sequence comes from Paralithodes platypus, assembly GCA_032716605.1. NCBI lineage: Eukaryota > Metazoa > Arthropoda > Malacostraca > Decapoda > Lithodidae > Paralithodes > Paralithodes platypus. Next base: position 26,669,670 of record CM064488.1, on the reverse strand, counting down.
GCACTCTTCGGTGCCACTAGCAAGAGTGGCGAACTCCACATAGCTGAACATAGGTAGGTAGGTAGGTAGGTAGGAGGTTACAGGGAATAGGTCCGCTTGGGGGCCTTCTGTGTATGGCCACCGTCATTAAGGTGAGTAAGGCGTCCGGCAATAGATAGATAGATAGACTTTACTTGAGTTATAAGGTCTGTGTGGTAAGTATCTCTCTCTCTCTCTCTCTCTCTCTCTCTCTTCCTGATCCTGGTTCAGTATCACATGCGACCTTGAAGAAAGGGAGAGAGAGAGAGAGAGTCTGTGTGTAAACGTATGTTTCTGATTAGTTTTGTGTGTGAGTGCACAAGTGCATGAGTGTGTATATTATGTATGTATGTGTGTGTATAGTATGTGTGTGCGTCAATATGCCTCCTTGGCTGAGTGTGTATGTGTGTGTGTGTGTTTATAATCCTCCTTGCCTGAGTGTCAGTGAGTATGTGTATGTGTATGCCTGTGTGTGCGTGTATGTGTGGTGTGTGTGATCTTCAAGGTGAGAGTCTGTCCGTCTGTTCCATCACTTCTCAATGGACTATACCCTGAGTCATACAAGAGAGAAGTTCAAGAAGTTATAAGGAATAGTTTGTATCTCAATGACCTTGCGGTCCATTCTGGGGAGATAGTCTAAGTTGAAAGAGAGATTGTGATGTGCACTACACTCTTTGAAGAGTGTGCAAATTCTATCAATTATCTTTTTGAACTGCTCTATTAAATAACTGTTTACAACTTCTGAGGGAGTTTGTTCCAGGTAGAACAGATCTTATATGTGAAAATGTTTCCACAAACACTAGTGCGTAACTTTTCAATTACAACTTCCAGTCATGGTTGCGTGTTCCATTCATATTGAGGCTAAACACTTTGCTATAATCCACTTTGTCAAATCATATTATTTATTTTTTAAACTTCATTGAACTGACTTCGTAGTCTACGTGTTTCCAATGAATAGAGATTAATAACTTTCAACCGGTCCTCTAATCAATGGGATATGCTTTATAGCCCTAGTTTACAACATAATCCAGGACAGGCCATATTCGAGTGTTGTAAAGTGTGAGGATTATTTCAATATTTGTATACTGTACATAAATTGCCTCTTAACATAGCCCAATAATTTCTGAGCTTTCTTCTTTATATCAATGAACTGTGCTTCCGTGCTGACTCCCTGCCTAGGCAAACTCTTTCGTCTCTGTCTATCCTCTAATGTGAACGTCTTCCCTTCATGCTGGAAGTTTGCTCTCATTCAACCTGTCCCAGAGAAGGGTGACCGCTCTCAACCCTCCAACTATCGTCCAATTACTCTCATCTCTAGTATTTCTAAAGTTTTTGAAATTATTCTTGCTTCCAAATTTCTTCAGCATTTCTCTTCTCATAATCTGCTCTCAGATCGCCAGTATGGCTTCCTTAACCCATAAACTTTAATTACTTTAGAAACATCAGAAATCATGCCAAAACTGTATTAAACCTAACTAAATCAAACTTTCTCCACAAGCAGGCAAATAAACTTCTAAATAATCCAAATGATAACAAAATATTTTGGTCTACTCTTAACTCATTTAAATCCAACTTCACAACTGCTTCATCCATTCCACCATTAAAATCTCCGACTGGCAATCTTGTAAGTGACCCACAAGGTAAAGCTAACCTTCTTGCGGATATTTTCTCCACCAACTCAACCTTAGATGAAATAAATCAAGATGTCCCTGTACTTAATTTTAATTCGCCTGAAATTCCCTCACTTAAGATCCACACCAGACATGTCAAAACTATTTTGCAGAATCTCTCAGTAGATAAGGCTCCTGGTCCAGATGAAATTCCTCCAATAGTACTTAAGAATTGCTCCTTGGTGCTCGCTCCTGTATTGGCAAAATTTTTCCGTCTGTGTACTCATACCTCATGCTTCCCAGTACCCTGGAAAGAAGCAAACATCCATCCAGTTCCTAAAAAAGGTGCCTCTTCAGATCCATCAAACTACAGACCAATAGCTATAACTTCCACTCTTGGTAAAGTCTTTGAAATTATATTAAATAATCACATAATTAAGCATCTTGAGAATTATAAATTAATCAGTGATAGGCAATATGGTTTTAGGCGATGTCGATCAACTGCAGACATGCTTTGCCTTCTTACGCATCAAATCAACCAAGCTACAGACCAACATGGTGAAACACATACAATAGCACTGGATATATCAAAGGATTTGATAGCGTCTGGCATCAATCCTTATTGTCGAAGATGTCACACTACGGCCTTGCATCATTAGTTCCACTAATTTCTTCTTATCTTCATAACAGAAAAATATGTGTAATGGTAGATGGCCTTTATTCTCAATTTCACTCAATAAATGCTGGTGTTCCCCAGGGATCAGTTTTGGCCCCAATTCTGTTCCTCATTCATATCAATGATCTCATATCTACCACTCATAATCCAATACATTCCTACGCAGATGACTCAACACTCCACAGTTCCTTCACATTTACCAATTCTGTCACCCAACCCGATCTTATAAATTCAAAAATAAACACTGCAATTTCTCTGAACCAGGACCTTTCTAGAATTAATGGATGGGGACAAAAGAATCTAGTTTCCTTTAATGCACAGAAAACCAAGTACATTCAATTTTCTAACCGACAGAATCTCACTGACTCCCATATATTTTTTAATGATGTAAATATTCCCACTTCCCCTAGTATTGACATTCTCGGTGTAACATTAACTAGTAACTTGAGCTGGACACATTATGTTAGAAGCATTGCTAAGAATGCCTCTAAAAAACTGGGACTCCTGTACAGACTTCGAGAATTCTTCACTGACGAGCAGTTGGCCGTGATATATAAAAGTCATGTGCGTTCTCAGATGGATTACTGTTCACCTCTGTGGGGTGGAAGTGGAGTGGTTGCATTGAGGCAGTTGGACAAAATTCAAAATAAAGCTATTAGATTAATCAATAACCCTGCAATCACACAGGACCTTCCTACATTATCCATACGAAGAAACGTTGCATCCCTTGCATTATTCTACAGATATTTTCACAGCAATTGTTCCGAGGAACTTGCTTCAATTGTGCCGCCTCTCCACATCTTTCCCCGTAGAACTAGGGCAGCTGAGAGCGCCCATGAATTTACACTTTCTCCTCCACAATGCAGAACTTCTGCTTATCAGAATTCATTTATCCCCAGAGCTACTACTCTTTGGAATTCACTTCCCTCGAATTGCTTTCCACAAACTTACAATCTACAAATGTTTAAATCCAGTTGTTACAAACATTTTATGAATGGAGGATGCCTTTAGGCACATGGACCTTTTTGTTTTATCTGTGTTTTTCCTTCCTCCGTTCATTGTCTCTTAAAAAAAAAAAAAAAAAAAAAAACAGCTGCAAAGCTCATAAGAGGTTTTACTGGGCGACGGCGACAAAGCTCTTAACCCGGGAACTGCCGGAAGACTCTTAAGAGTTCCCCCGGCGAACTGCGGGAAGACTTAAGAGTCAGAAAAGAAAAAAAATCAACTTTAAACATCGAAATATATATATATTTTTGTATTTATTTGTTTGCCCCTGGGCCATGCAAAATATCACTCCTCTACCTCCCCTCCTTCCCCACTTTCCTCCCCTCCTTCAGTTATCACCTATTTTCCTATTATTCCCTTATTCTGAGGTATATTTTCGTGCTAACATTAGCGAGTTGCAAGCAGGGCATTGACATCACTGTTAGCAAGCGAGTGCAAGAGAGAGAGAGAGAGTATCGATCGACTGTGTCTCAGTGGCCTTGGGGGAAATTGGCGGGAAAGCAGGTTGCCTCACCCATACATTATATAACTCGCGGCCTGTATCTCCGATTTTGACCATCCAAACGCTGTTTTCACTCGTTTTATTGTTGTTTCAGGTTAATACCTTTATAATCAACCCATAATAGGCGCGTATGGATAAGTATTAATGCTATATATGGTAAAATGAATATTTTAGTGATGGAAACAGCTCAAATACGTCAGCACAGGCAGAGGTGTCTAATTACCCCAATGCGCACTTCTTAGGTTAAGAGGGAGGCCTAAAAAAAACATTTATACAGCCCCAGTAGCACTAAAAAACAATTTTTTGTTTTACTTATTTATTTGTTTTCCCTATACCTCATATCACTCCTCCACATCCCCTCCTTCCTCCCTTTCCCCTCCCCCTTCAATTATCACCTATTTTCCCTGTTATTCCCTAATTCGTTGGTATATTTTTGTGCTAACAATAGCAAACTGTGTGGAGGATGTGCTTACGTGCCTAGTGGGTGTGTTACACAACCGAGTGTGTGTATGAGTAGGCTCAGTGTGGCTTGAGGCCTCGTGGAGGGAGGGGTTGCCTCAATTTTCTCCATAATTCATGAATGGGCTGGTCCATCTATATTCGCGATTTTGACCAGAAAAATTATATTTTAACTTGTTTTATTGTTGTTACAGGTTACTATCTTCATAGTGAAGGTAAAATAGGCTCATATGAATAAGTAATAACGATATTTATCGTAAAATGACGATTATAGGCCTGAATGGAGCCAATATGCTCGCCCATGGGGAGCTAGTTCAATACCCCCCCCTCGCCGTTGCCGAGTTAAGGGTCGCTCTACTAGTGATCTTCTTTCATATCTTACTAACTCTTGGTCATCCTCCTTTCGGGACTTCAGTGACACTTTTTCTATTGCACTAGACATATCGAAAGCCTTCGATAGAGTCTGGTACAAATCTTTAATTTTAAACTACCCTCCTTCGGTTTCTATCCCTCCATCTGTGCCTTTGTCTCTAATTTCCTCTCCGGCCGTTCCATAGCTGCGGTTGTGGACGGCCATCGCTCACTTCCTCACCCTATAAACTCCGATGTTCCCCAGGGCTCTGTCCTATCTCCTATCTCCTATTCTCTTTCTAATTTTTATAAATGACCTTCTCAACTGTACCTCAACTCCCATCCATTCATATGCAGACGACTCAACCTTACACTACTCCATTAGTTTTTCAGAACGCCCAAGCCGGCAATTCCTCAACGACAAACAGAATGAAGCCATAGAACACTTAAATTCTGATCTAACTTCTATCTCCAATTGGGGCAGAGAAAACCTTGTTACCTTTAATGCTTCCAAAACCCAATTTCTCCATCTATCTACCCGTCAGGAACTACCTGCGGAGTATCCCTTATTCTTCATCAATACAAAAATCAATCCTTCATCTTCCCTCAATATTCTTGGTGTCTCTTTTTCTTCTGCTCTCAGTTGGAAGGACCATATTACCAGTCTTGCTAAGGCAGCCTCCCAGAAGCTGGGTGTGCTCATCCGCCTTAGGGGGTTACTTACCCCTGCACAGCTTCTTGCTCTGTACAGGGGCATAGTGCGTCCTTGTATTGAAAATTGTTCACATGTGTGGGGAGGTTCCTCTCACACCGCTCTCCTAGACAAAATTGAAAGGAAGGCCTTTCGTATCATTAACCTTTATTTAGCGGGCTAGGTGGTCTATTTGACCGTAGCGCGCAGCGTTTTTTTTTTTACCCTAAATAGGGTTGTTTACATATCATTTTCATGCCTAAATAAGACCCAGAGCGTAAAACAAGTATCTATCCCTGAAAGGGCGTAAACAGAGCTTTCCAATGACACCCGAACTATCCTTGTACGACCACTGGTTCTCTTGCAACGATCGTGCAACACGAGTACAAAAACCCTGTAATTAGGTAATTTCCTTACATAATTCCCTGTGTAGCGAGTGAGAAGAGGGGGAGGAAGTTAGAATACAGTTCAGTTGGTCCACCGCGGTGGTGGGCGACGGTCATAGGTTTGCTACGCTCCTCCCATCGCTCAGCTCTCTCTCTCAGCAACATTACGTGGTGAAAATGGCGCACGACATAAGTTGTGAACCGCCACATAGTCCATATTTATTTCACACGACATAAGTTGCGCGCCGACAGTTAACCCGGGAACTGCGGGAAGACTCTTAAGAGTTCCCCCGGCGGACTGCGGGAAGACTCTTAAGAGTCAGAGAAAAAAAAAATCAACTTTAAAAATTGAAAAAAAAAAAAAAAAAAAAAAATGTTGCCCCTGGGCCATGCAAAATATCACTCCTCTACCTCCCCTCCTTCCCCACTTTCCTCCCCTCCTTCAGTTATCACCTATTTTCCCTGTTATTCCCTTATTCTGAGGTATATTTTCGTGCTAACATTAGCGAGTTGCAAGCAGGGCATTGTCATCACTGTTAGCAAGCGAGTGCAAGAGAGAGAGAGAGAGTATCGATCGACAGTGTCTCAGTGGCCTTGGGAGAAATTGGCAGGAAAGGAGATTGCCTCACCCATACATTATGTAACTCGCGGCCTGTATCGCCGATTTTTACCATCCAAACGCTGTTTTCACTCGTTTTATTGTTGTAACAGGTTAATACCTTTATAATCAACCTATAATAGGTGCATATGGATAAGTATGAATGATATTTATGGTAAAATGAATATTTTAGTGATGGACACAGCTCAAATACGTCAGCACAGGCAGACATTTCTAATTACCCCCATGCGCAGTTCAGAGGTTAAGGGTTAACTCCCGTCCACTCACCAACTCTCTGCAATCTCTCTCTCTTCGCCACAATGTTGCATCTCTCTCGCTATTCTATCGCTACTATAATAATCAGTGTTCCTCAGAGCTTTCCCAGTGTATACCACCTCCTTTACATAGGGCACGTGATACCCGTCTTGCAACACAATACCACCCCTACTCTGTGCAACTCTCCAACCCAAGAGTGAAATGTTACTCTCATTCATTCTTCTATTCAACAGCTGAGCTCTGGAACTCTCTCCCAGAATCAGTCTTTCCCTCTTCCTATGACTTAAATTGCTTCAAATTTGTTTGTCCAGGCATTTTGGCTCGAACGTCCCGTGATTTTGGCCCTGCCACTCTTTCAACTTTGGGGGAGGCACTCGCTATAGGCAGTTCTGCCTTTTGCCTCCCTCACTCACATAGAAAAAAAAAATGCTTGGTAAACTTTGGATAAATTATAATCAGAACATCCAAATCCTTTTCCAAGCCAGTCACATTCAGTGTCATTCCCAATAGTGAACAGCCTGGCTTGTGGTTTGCTTGGCCGATATGCATCACCTTGCACTTTTCTAAGTTTAGTGGCATTTGCCATGTCTCAGACCATCCATCCTGAGTTGTTCAACGCTTTTAGTGTCCTTTACATTCACTCCAAGCTTTATGTCATCTGCAAAGCTGGAGATCACACTCAACGGACTAGTATGGATGTACAGTACATAATATGATAAACATCAGCTGTGGAACTCCAAAAGTGACTGGAGTTCACTCAGAAGAAACATAATTGATTACCACTCGTTATCTACCTGATAGCCAACTTTCTATCCAATTTGTGACCTCTGTATTGATACCTAATGCACTCACTTTTGACATTAGCCTGCAGTGAGGAACTTTGTCAAAAGCTTTATGAAAATCTATGTAAAGGATGTCTATGGCCCTTCTTTTGTCATACTCACTCGGCATTTTATGGAAAAATTCCTGCAAATTGGTAAAACATGATCGGTGTTGTCGAGAGAGAGAGAGAGAGAGAGAGAGAGAGAGAGAGAGAGAGAATATTGCAATGCAGAAACACACATATAAAACATAAATTTGTTGGAAGTTGCACATTGATACCCAAGATCATATATAGAATCTATATTATAGATAGATATAAAATCGATAGATAGGTAGCTTGATAAATAGATATATAGGAATGTACAGCACAGTTGCCCACATAAGTTTTGTTCCTCTTCGATCTTATGTACGAAAGTATAATAGTACGAATTCATTGCGAGTGTGATTTATTTTGATTATCTGTTGACTAATCAGATGAGTTAACCAATGCATAAGAAACTACACTCGTAATTCAATCATGTGCATTATATTTCGACGTATAAGATCACGGGAAGGGGCAGAACTTATGTGGCCGACTGTTCATTGGCGGCCATTAACCCCTTCTGTACCGGCGAAGTACTATATGGAGGGTCTCTGCTGGATCACAGTCGTCCATGGGAGATTGTCTGCCGAGTCAGTGGTTCAGCGGCCTCTCCCTCCGGCTTCATCCCCTTCCACCATGCTACCCTGCTCTGCCTTCATCATCTTCTGATCATCTGCCTTTACCGGCTACACTCTGCGCATTCTTGCATCCTTGCTGTTTGGTGGTGGCCGACGCTTCCCTGGACCTGTGACACGTGGCTCTGCCCAGTAGAGGGACGCGGCATCCCCGGGGGACGGCTCTGGTGTCGGCAAATCCTTGGTTTTCTTCGGAGTTCCCTTGGGTGGGCCCCGCTCCGTCGGTGTCAGGGCTGCCTTCAGCTTCTGGGGTTGGTGCTGGCCCCTCCGTCCTCGCTTCTTCACTTCTCCACGTGTCTTCTTCCTGCCGGGTGCCATCGTTCATCTCTTCATCTTCCCTTCCATCCTCAAGTCCTGGGAGTGTTGTTGCCCTTCTGCAGCCCCTCCTGGGTCCCTGACGTTTGAGCCTCCTTCTTGGGAGGCCACTGCAGATTTGATCTATCCCTGAGAATCTTTCCACCTGGGTAGGGTAACATAAGCTTCATTACTTTACTACCCTTAATCATCAAGAAGAAGAAGAAGTACTATATATTTTATTTAAGTTATATTTCAACGATTTTATGAAGCTTAGGAAGGATATATGGTAGCTAAAAGGATTAATTGAGATAGTCTGTAGCCTTTTTATGGATAGACGTCGTTCCTCAGCTGAATAAAATTGTCTAATAGTTGCCAGAGCATAATGAAAAGGAAGTCACGGGTACAAAAAGGGTTAATATTTTCGAAGGTGTCTCTGGTTGAACGGAAGCTCCTTATTAACCCCTTATGTACCGTTGACGTCTTTTGAAATCATCATAGCTATATTTAGAAGATTGTGTGCAGTTTAACCCTTCTTTGGTGGTGCCCGGCTATTGTCGAATTAAAAAAATGGGGCCTATGGGCAGGGCCCGGCTATTGTCGAATGCAATTTTGAGCACGTAATGTGCTCTGAGAGAGAGCGGAGCGGTGGGAGGAGCGTAGATTACCTCCTGACCGCTCGCCATGGCCGCTGTGGACCTACTGAGATTTACTCCACTTACATCCACCCTCACTCCCTCGCTACATACGTAATTATATAAAGAAATTGCCGTATATTACCGTTTTTGCCCTTCGGTTGCACGATCGTTGCAAGACAACCAGTGATCGTAGAAGGATGGTTCGGGTGTCATTGGAAAGCTCAATTTATGCCCTTTCAGGGATACATACTTGTGTTACGCTCTGGGTCTTGTTTATGCATGAAAAAGAGCACGGAAACAACCCCATTTATGGTTAAAAAAAACACTGGGCGGTACATAGAAATTACCGCCTAGGCCGCTCTTAAGGTGTTAAGAAGGATCTATGGTACTAAAAAGGGTTAAGTGAGATAGTTCGAAGCTTGTTAGTCGCTGAAAACCCCTTTTAAACTGAATAAAATCGTCTAATAGTTCCCAAAATAAAATTACAGAGACGTCGCTGGTACAGAAGGGGTTGATTCTTTACCGGATATAAAGATAAAATGTTCGAGGCTTCATAAGGTATCAGCATTATTAAACGCAGCTGTACAGTACACTCGAAGACAAGAACCCTGGCCAGATATGAACCCTAGAACACCAAAACGAAACTCCGAAATGTCAATAGTAAGCAACGAATGAACCCTTTGAGTACCAGCGACGTGCGATATATTGTATTCTAGCAATATTTAGACGACATTATGCAGCTTAGGAAGGATCTGTGGTAGTTAAAAGGGTTGGATGAGATAGTTTGAAGCCCTATGTTGCTAGACGTCATTCCTAAGCTGAAGAAAATCGTCTAATCGTGTTCAAGGACGTTATTGGTACCGAATGGGTTAAGGTAAAAGGTTCGATTCAGTTCGGGACTGCTTCAAAACCGTTAGGGGAAGTATTTGTTTATTTTTATGAACCTCCTTCTCCTTCATGTTTAGCCCAATTCGTTTTTCAATTTAAATACTATCGCCCATTTTTTTGTCAATGGTAACCCTTTAGTGCCATTTAGGTGTCGATTTTTTCCTGGCGAGTGATAACGAGTCTGTATTTTAGGAGGAACCGGCCTTTGGCCTGGCCATTTTTCTACCGACAAATGTAAAAATTTACCTAGAAGGGGGATCTTTGGGATGGTGTTTTTATAAGGTTTATAGAGGTCTAGGGAGTAAACTGATATATATATATATATATATATATATATATATGTATATATATACTGTATATATATAGATAGATAGACAAAATAACGTCCCCTTAAGGGGAGGGTTTTACTTTTTTCTTTAGACTTCCATCGAGCTTATAAAGGAGTACAAAGTACAAAGTACAAAGGAAATCAAGCAACAACAGGTCTGGTGACCCTTCTAGGTTGCTTGTCCTCCAAAACACTGAGGATCAATTGTCCAAACTGGTTTAGAGAGGGTAAGGGAACATTGGAAATGGAACTACTGCCCTGGAGCTGATGTCCGTGGCAGGATTAGGAAGTTAGTAGGGGACAGATGGGTTAGTAACTGAGGTGGGATAAAATAAAGTTATTCATTTACAAACGCAGTCAGTCGCGGGTTTGATGCAATATATTTGTCTAGGCGAAGTTTAAATGAATCAACGGTGCTGCAGTCTATAACGTCTCGGGGAAGCCCATTCCACAAGTTGACAACTCGATTGAAGAAGAAATTCTTAGATTCGTGCGAGTTAAAAGATTTACCGATAATTTTGTAACCGTTTCCCCGCGTGTAATTAGATTGGTCGATAGTGAAGTACTTACTACCGTTCATATTGTCGATGCCTTTGATGATTTTGAACACTTAAATTAAGTCGCCTCTTAATCTGCGCTGGGTTAAAGGAAATAGATTTAATTCTCTAAGACGCTCCTCCTATGGTTTGTTCGTTAGGCTAGGTATCATTTTGGTAACTCTACATTGAACTCGTTCTAGCTGTCTATATCTTTTTGGTAATAAGGGCACCAGGATTGAACGCAGTATTCCAGAAGAGGGCGGACTAAGGAATTGTAAAGGGTTAGGATAACTTCTTTGGATTTATGTTCAAATGACCTGCCTATAAAGCCAATTATTTTGTTTGCTTTCTTAACAACTTCTGAACATTGTTGACTCGGTTTTAGGTTACTCGATATTGTTACTCCCAGATCGGTTTCTCTGTTTACATTCTTAAGCTGAGTGCCATTCATCGAATAGTTTGCTTTCTCATCTTGGTATCCGATATGTAGTACTTTACATTTATCCGCATTGAAACTCATTTGCCAAATTTGGGCCCAACGTGACATCTTATCTAGATTATGTTGCATATCGTCAACTTGTTCTTTTGAGAGTACGCTATTTGCAATTTTTGTATCGTCAGCAAATTTTGAGATTGTACAGGTGAGACCCTCATCTATGTCGTTGATGTAAATTAGAAAGAGAATTGGTCCTAGTACCGATCCCTGGGGTACCCCGCTACTTACATTGGTCCATTTAGATGCCTTACCGTTTATGACTACTCTTTGCTTCCTGTCGCTGAGCCAATTTTCTATCCATTTCAACACACCGTCTTGTATTCCATGCGCTTTTAATTTTAGCAGTAAACGTTTGTGGGGAACTTTGTCAAAGGCCTTTTGAAAATCAAGGTATATAATATCTACAGCTTTACTCTCATCATAGAGGTTGAGGATATTGTGGAAGAAGTCTAAGAGATTTGTTAAACAGGAACGTTTGCTACGAAAGCCGTGTTGAGTATCTTTAAGTATGTTATTTTCCTCTAAGTGATTTACGAGTCTGTCTCTTATGAGCGTTTCTAGCATTTTACATACAACTGAGGTTAAGCTAATTGGACGATAGTTAGTGGGTAGGGATTTGCTGCCTTTTTTAAATATCGGTGTTACGTTAGCTAGCTTCCACTGATCAGGCATAGTTCCAGACTGCAAGGATTTATTGAATAGCAATGTCAGTGGTTTGGAGAGCTCATCCTCCTTAGCTTCCTTTAGAACTCTAGGTGAGATTGTACCAGGTCCGGGCGTTTTATATACCTTGAGTTTATTTAAACATTTCAATACTTCTCTCTCTGTAATGGTGATATTGCTTAGAACATCAGAATTATCTATCTGAATCGGCGATGCTGTAGGGATATCAATGAGGTCTTCTGTTGTAAAAACTGATGCAAAGAAGGTATTGAGGGCATTACTCATTTGTACTTCGTCTTTGGTATATTCTCCATTTTCATCGACTAACGGTCCTACAGTTGAAGTAACTACTCTCTTCTTTCTGATATAACTATAAAATTATTTTTGGGTTTGTTTTATTTTGATTCGCAACATGTAACTCCAGGGTCTTTTTACTTTGCTTAATTAACCTTTTGGCTTTGCGTCGTAGTTCTACAAATTTCACCCGTTCTTCGTCATTTTGTGAGGATGTTAATCTATTAATAGCATACTTTTTAGCAAGCAGACAGTTTGAAATATCTTTATTCCACCATTTGGGCTTATCATTATGGCCTGTACGCCGTATTTTTGATGGTACGCAGTCTTGCACTGCTTTTAGGTAAGTGTTTGCGAATGATTCCCAAGATGTATTTATGTCGTTATTGTTAATTAAAAAGCTCCAGTCAGTTTCTTTAAACATTACTCTAAGTTTACGAAAGTTTGCTTGCTTGAAATTAGGGACTTTCTTGATGCTGCTATTTGGTTCGTTACTAGTAAACTTTAAACTGAAAGTTATCGTACGATGGTCGCTGTTACTGAATTCATCACCGACATTCAAATTCTCTATCAATTCTTCTTTTGTTGAAAGTAAAAGGTCAAGGACATTATTTCCACGGGTTGGAGATCTAACAAATTGATATAGCGAACTCTCTTGCAAATTTGCATACAGGTCTTGTCCAGAGTGTGAAGTAATACTATCTCCCCACTTGGTCACAGGTAAATTGAAGTCGCCAAAAATTACGGTATCATGCGAGTTACTTAAGTCTGCAATTTGCTCATAAATTTCACGGTCAGTTTGCACTGATTGAGCTGGAGGTCTGTATATTAGTGCAAGTATTATTTTTGTACCTTTATTATTCTATATTAGCACAAAAGATGTGTCGACGTTCACAATTTGAGGTTTTGACAAGAGGGTCGGGTTAAGACTTTCTTTGATAAAAAATATAACTCCACCTCCATTTCTATTAATTCGGCTTTTCTCAAACATTACATAACCGGGAAGTGAATACTCTGCTAAAAAGTATCTGTCTTCTGTATTGAGCCAAGATTCTGTTATGCCAATAACATCGTAATTTTCCGTAAACACTAATTCCTCTCAATCTGAAAATGTATTGCGTATGCTACAAGCGTTTGCATAGAAAACATTCAAAGTTTTGGATTTGGAATTCACGGAATGCTCTTTATTCAAATTATTGGTTCTACTCGGATCTACATTTATGTAACTGTCTGCCCTCAGTCCTCGATTGTCGTCCCTGGTTGTCCTCGGTCCTCGGTGTTCTCGATCATTGTTCCTAGTGGTCCTCGGTCCTCGATCATTGTTTCTGGTGGTCCTCCGTTCTCGCTGTCCTCGATCGTCGTCCCTGGTAGTACTCGGTCCTCGATCGTCGCCCCTGGTCGTCCACGGTCCTCGATCCTCGTCCCTGGTGGTCCTTGGTTGGCTCTGCTTTTTCTCCGAAAATCCTTTACTGCGTCGTGAAGCAGGCGGCCAAATCTTGCTGCTCCCACCTGGTTCAGATGGACTCCATCTGCTACAAACAGATGATCTTCACGGTAGAACACATCTCGAAGCCCCCTGTTTCTCCTAAAGGGGGCATCACACTGGGCCAAATTCTCGCCATTCTCCGATCTCCAGTCTCCATTTTCTGCCAGTAGCGCCGGCAAATTGTATCACACACGCCAAGCGTCCTGGCTGCGAGAGTCTGCGACACAACAATAAAAATGTCCTACCTTAGCCTATATTGTGCCGTTTCACCTATACTGTAATGTATAGTAATATGGATTTACATCTACAATAATGCAATATGACTCAATCTGCACGTTAGTGTATTTTTTTTATTTTATTTGAAGCTTATAATTATGAGGAAATATTTTTTAACTTTTCGGAGGTTTTCGAATGTTTTCGATTCATACCAATCGCTGTAGCGTAGGCTATAGAACAGTGGTTATTTAGCTGCAAGTGGTGTAGCTATTTTAGCACTAATTCACCTTGAACATTGTTTATGTCTACCAGCAGCCCTTCTCACAATCAAAACACTTAATGTTGTAGCAAAATATATATTTCGATCGTTATATTGTGGTGTTCACACTTAAACTGTAGAATAATATGGATTGATATTGACAAACTTTGTGTAATAGGACCCAATCTATACGTTAATGTTGCTATGTTTTGCGTTTGAAGCTTAGATAAGTAGCTATGAGGAAGTTTTTCGCAATATATAGGCTATAGCCTGACAGCGCCCCTGTCGTTACCTCGGCACTAAGCGATCGTTTATATTGTGCTGTTTTACCAATAATTTAGAGTAATATGGATTTATATCGACAATTATATTTCAATATGACTCAATCTACAAGCTTGCGTTATTATTTTCTATATTTGGAGCATATATGAGGAAATATTTTGAACTTTTCGGAGGTTGTAGAATGCCAGGTTATAGGTTTGACTCCTGTAAGGAGATAAAGAAAACCTAATATTTAGTAGTGGCCCCTCCATCATTGACGAACATGCCTATTACATAAGGCATCCTCTTCAAACACTAATCCGCCGTAGTTTGAATCTACCGCGCAGAGCATTTAAAATCTGAGGAGCCTTCATCATGAGCGCACGCGACCTCACTCATGGCTTCAGTCATTATGAATTGGGTTCTCACTACGAAAAAACTTTGTAAAAAATAAAAACAAAAACAAAATAAGAATAACTATCCAATAAGCTTTCCATCATATCGTGGATGTACTTGTGTGGATCTTTGACCAGACGCTGATTCAGGCGTCATACTTCCTTCACTGACATATCAAGTAAACCAAAATCCTTAATACATCAACGAATGGGAAGGGGATGGTCGGGAGGGCCCCAGTCGTCAATGATTACGGGGCCACTACTAAATAATAGGTTTTCTTTATCTCCTTACAGGAGTCAAACCTATAATTTATAAGTGGCCCCTCCATCATTGACGAACATGCCTGATTTCTAAGACTGGAGGGGGACATTCGTAATCATATCATAACTCTAGAAAAGCAGATAATCAAACAACCACATAGTATTCTTACTTTTGTAAAAAAGAGATATTCGGGTGCATAAACTTTATACAGCCTAAATCTTCAAAAAGGGGTACAAGCAGGAGCGTGCTTCAAAGAAGCCTGCTTGAAAAAGGGTTAACTCTGAGACTCTGTGCACAGATCTGCTAGTTAAGAAGGCATCCCCCTTAAAGTAAGTGGTGAAAACTAAAAACTTATAAGTTTACATGTGCACATATAAACCCCATTAACTAGTGGATATATTCCTAAAAATATAACCAAATATAAATTAATTCTTGTACATTCGTAGAAGTACTGAACTCGTGTACTTATGCAGAAGTAATTACTTCAAAAGTAAAAGTCGTAGTTGCAACTACCGAGATTTCTCAAAAATCTATTGCTTCACAGCCAAAGCTACTTACAACAAGAATTGTTGTAACACTATTATTGGCCTTTAGCACAATTTCCTGCAATGAATACTACAGAGAAATTTTATAATACAATGCCTACAACCAGTATCACAGCTCTATGTTCCGAACACATACTCAGGAGGGGTCTAGGGTGTCCTATGTCCACACTGACTGCATCCTCCCCCCCCCCCCCCTTTTTCTTGAAATTAAACAAAACGTGACTAAAAGGGCCACCTAGACCCTCTGCCGTAAAGCTATACATGGCAAGGAAGGTTTGTCCAGAGCTACTGAAAGGAATCGAGGCAAAAAACTCCTGATTAGAGGCCCACAACTGTGTGGACTTAATAACTTCCACCGAAAGATTATTAAGGAAACGTAAAGAGGCAGTCCCCTTGCGTAAATCGTGGGTCTTACCCACAACGCCGGGAGTCTTCTCTTTAAAGTCCTCGACCAAGAGAGAAGCCAGTGTACGCTCCATCAAGCGTTCACCCAGACTTGCGACCCATAAAGCACCCTGGTGATTTAGAGGTACCACTCTTAAATATTTGGTTAGAGCTTGCACTGGGCAAAAAAGATGGTGCACCTTTCCCCTTTTTAACGCCGGCACCGTGAACTCTGAAAACACGTGTTCACTGTGCTCAATCTTGGCTATGAATCCTGGGGAAGGTGCAATGTGAATACCCTCATGAAGCCTATCAAACCTGAGGCAATTAGGTGCGTTGCTCATCGCCGCCAGCTCAGATACTCTGTTCCCGGTAGCCAAAACCATAAGGAATACTGCCCTTTTGTAAAATCTGCAGTCTTTGGTACACACGGGAACGAGAATAACGACGATGCTTTGTCCAGAGACCATGTAGGCCTGAGCTGACGGGGAGGTGGGCGGAGTTTAAAACCTGCCCACATAAATCACTTTCAGATAAATGTTTCTGCATGAACAGATAAATTAAATAATTAACAACCAACGCCACCGAGGGCACAGTTTGTTTTTGTTCTAAGAATCCGAGACGTAAAAGCTTGCCAATGCGATTGAAACTGTCGCTTTGTAGACTGGGTATATTGATTCGTGAATATCTTGGTCACGTCGCTACCATATGGTGCTAGCCACCTGGCCTCCTGAATGTTCATAATGAACAAGTCCGCAAGGTTTCTAGGTTGCCAATTGTGGGGGGTGGCAGCCAAGCAGAGGGGACTCCGCCGGCACCAAAAACCTGAAGAGAGAACCAAGAATGGCGTTCTGGAGGGATTTGGTGGGAAGAATAAGTCATGGTTATAAGAACCTGGAATGTCCTTAATATGAACATCCAAAACATTTCCGTAACATTGCTACCCCTGACTCATCCGGCCCGTATAAAAGAGGCATAGCTCCTGTTTTTTTAACTGGAACCTTGTCTAAAGGAGGGGGAGATATGTCTGATAAGACTCGCACAGTGGAAGTAGTGAGAGCTGCTGTGCCTGGCACATTGGAAATTGGATCTGACACAAGAGGATGGTTAGGTATTTTAGCTAAAGCAAAGGATGTAGCCAGAGGTCGCACAATCGTCGACATCACGGGATCTCCCGTATCAAAAGGAGTTTCCGGCGTAGGGCCAAAGAACCTATTAAGTGCATTCAATAGTAGTCCATCAATCTCTTCCGCCGGTACATACCTAGCCGATGACGAACTCCGTGGAGATTCGACAGTACCCTGAGAGTCGCCTAGAAGGTGACTGGACTCTTCAACCTCCATCTCTGAGACCAGAGATCGTTGTTCTTCATCCGTTAAGTCTGGCTATCATGGGAAGATCCCGCCGAAGCCGGGACCTCCACATGTTGCCATGTTAAAACTGGGATAGAAGATGGTACATCGGCATCCCGGTGGACGTCAGCACTAGTTGAGTCACAAAGGGATGTGTGCTGTCCTGCCAGGACCGTGAGTATCGCCATACACCTTGGCTGTGGCTGTCCCTCGCTTGCGAGCTCGGTATACTCTCTGAATGGGAGCCCTCGTCCGAGTCCCGTAAAGGTTTATGATAATTAAAAGCTCCCATAGCTCATTAACACATTGAAAGCAGAGCTGGTGAGCAAAATCATAAAGTATACTAATTAATTTAATATATATTTAATTGTATTAAAATGAATTACTATAAATAAACACAATATTATCATAATATAATCATAGAAAATATATATGTTTATTATGATTTAGCTATTAAATTATTTCAGTAACAAACAAAAATAAGATAGGGATACCTGAGCTTAACGGCGTTGAACATACAGCAAGGAGAGGTTCAAGTGCCGACACGACAGAGACTGGGGGAAAACTACCCCGCCCCCGGGAACTACCTGGTCACCTGGTGCAACACCGGTACTCCGCCCTGGAAAGAGAAATTTCCGGGGATTAATGCTCATAGGGTTACACCCAAAAAATGGTACAAAATATGTGCCACAAAACCGCCGGTCAACGAACCGTAGCACTCCACCACTACTTTTGAAGTCTTTCAAGTATCCCTATACACTTGAAACACTAGTAAGATTTCGGCATCTTTTTATCCCATAAAAAGTCTAAGCCTATCTTAATCTCTAATCCAGCTTCTCCCAGAAGCCCTCATAGATCGCCGTCTTGAAGGCCGTGATACCCTATTGTATCAATCAATTGTTTGGCAAATTATCGCGAATTGCAAATCAGTTAATATAACCACCCGAAGGTACAACCGCCGGGTTTTATATGCAACGTCAAACCAATTGTACCTGCCCAGACCTCTTTGTAAAAAGGTCGCCGGGAGGGAAAGACTAAACAAACAAACAGCATTGTTTCAATGGTTTGAAAAGTTTTCAGCATATCTTTTACCTGTCCAAAAGAATTAAGCATAACTTCTGAATCCTCATAAAGATGAAGCATATCTTTATTAAAGATGAAGTCTTTCAAGTATCCCTTTACACTTGAAACACTAGTAAGATTCAAGCATCTTTTTATCCCATAAAAAGTCTAAGCCTATCTTAAACTCTAATCCGGCTTCTCCCAGAAGCCCTCATAGATCGCCGTCTTGAAGGCCGTGATACCCTATTGTATCAATCAATTGTTTGTCAAATTATCGCGAATCGCAAATCCGTTAATATAACCACCCGAAGGTACAACCGCCGGGTTTTATATGCAATGTCAAACCAATTATACCTGCCCCAGACCTCTTTGTAAAAAGGTCGCCGGGAGGGAAGACCAAACAAACAGACAGCATTGTTTCAATGGTTTGAAAAGCAGAGAAAACCATGTCCAACAGGTGTCAGCATGATCACCTAGATAACTGTGTGGAGCTCCCCTCGACGGGAATAACCCAGGAAGCCTGATCCCAGGCTCGACCATAGAAAACGCAGTTTCTGATGAGCCCTCAAGCGACCAAACCCGTCGGGGTAACTTACCTATTTTAGCCATCCTGACTAAAACTCGGTAAACAAAAACGGTGTTCTCGGAGCAACGAAAAAAACGCCGGAAAGGTAACCCACACTAAACGAGACATTACAGGAGGGCGTAATGCATAAAGCAATGAATAACACAGGAAGCCTGATCCCAGGCTCGACCACAGAAAACGCAGTTTCAGATGAGCCCTCAAGCGACCAAATTCGTCGGGGTAACTTACCTATTTTAGCCATCCTGACTAAAACTCGGTAAACAAAAACGGTGTTCTCGGAGCAACGAGAAAAACGCCGGAAAGGTAACCCACACCAAACGAGACATTTTAACACATTTTATACAAAGGGTGTGCGCAAAAATAGGGACACCTGAACAGCAGGGCGTAATGCATAAAGCAAAAACCGGGGCAAAGGTAGCCATGACAGAGACTGGTGGGAAACTTACTCCAGGGTCTGCATAGACCCGCCGGGACCCAGCTCTGGAAAAAAGAAAATTTCCAGGAATTAGTGCTCATAAGGTTAACCCAATCATGTTCGCACAAAAGTGTTAAATAACCCGCCGGGTAACGAGACGTAATACTCAATGACTACAGCTCGCTACGCGGTGGGGTTTCCTAAGTAAAAGAAATCAGAATATCTTAATTTGTCCAAAAGATTTATGAATACCCTCTGACATAATATATAAAGACCAGGATGGCGTTTATAACAGATTAAGTCTTTCCGGTGGTGTTTGTTTCCAGATTCAATTTTGGAAAAAAAAAAACTAAAAAAGACGCCGGCCCCCGAATTATCTCGTAGATGAAAAACTGGGAAGCCTGACAAATATACGAGATCTAACTTCTCCCGAAGTATCTTTTTAGATCGCCGTATGTTGAAGGCGGCGATACAAAACGTATCCCTCAATTGTCTGGTTAACTAACTGAATTGTAAATTTGTTATTCCCCCCCTTCCAAGGAGCACCCGCCGGGTGTGAATATTAGTTTAAAAAACGTTAACCCCAATTGTGCCCTAAAGCGCCGTATGTTGAAGGAGGCGATACACAATGCATCCCTCAATTGTCTGGTCAACTAAATTGAATTTTGCAAATTCGGTCATCCCACCCTTCCAGGTTGCACCCGCCGGGCGATTTAAAGTTTAAACGTTAACCCCAATTGTTCCTATCCCCACTTCTTTGTAAAAGATCGCCGGGGAGGAAATGAAAAAACAGCATAGTTTTATATTGGCTAGTAAGATTCAAGCATCTTTTTATCCCATAAAAAGTCTAAGCCTATCTTAATCTCTAATCCGGCTTCTCCCAGAAGCCCTCATAGATCGCCGTCTTGAAGGCCGTGATACCCTATTGTATCAATCAATTGTTTGGCAAATTATAGCGAATCGCAAATCCGTTAATATAACCACCCGAAGGTACAACCGCCGGGTTTTATATGCAATGTCAAACCAATTATACCTGCCCCAGACCTCTTTGTAAAAAAGGTCGCCGGAAGGGAAAGACCAAACAAACAGACAGCATTGTTTCAATGGCTTTGAAAAGCAGAGAAAACCATGTCCAACAGGTGTCAGCATGATCACCTAGATAACTGTGTGGAGCCCCCCTCGACGGGAATAACCCAGGAAGCCTGATCCAGGCTCGACCATAGAAAATGCAGTTTCTGATGAGCCCTCAAGCGACCAAACTCGTCGGGGTAACTTACCTATGTTAGCCATCCTGACTAAAACTCGGTAAACAAAAACGGTGTTCTCGGAGCAACGAGAAAAACGCCGGAAAGGTAACCCACACTAAACGAGACATTACAGGAGGGCGTAATGCATAAAGCAATGAATAACACAGGAAGCCTGATCCCAGGCTCGACCATAGAAAACGCAGTTTCAGATGAGCCCTCAAGCGACCAAACTCGTCGGGGTAACTTACCTATTTTAGCCATCCTGACTAAAACTCGGTAAACAAAAACGGTGTTCTCGGAGCAACGAGAAAAACGCCGGAAAGGTAACCCACACCAAACGAGACATTTTAACATATTTTATACAAAGGGTGTGCGCAAAAATAGGGATACCTGAACAGGAGGGCGTAATGCATAAAGCCAAAACCGGGGCAAAGGTAGCCATGACAGAGACTGGTGGGAAACTTACTCCAGGTTCTGCATAGACCCGCCGGGACCCAGCTCTGGAAAAAAATAAAATTTCCAGGAATTAATGCTCATAAGGTTAACCCAATGATGTTCGCGCACAAGTGTTAAATAACCCGCCGGGTAACGAGACGTAATACTCAACGACTACAGCTCGCTACGCGGTGGGGTTTCCTAAGTAAAAGATATCAGAATATCTTAATTTGTCCAAAAGATTTATGAATACCCTCTGACATAATATATAAAGATCAGCATGGCGTTTATAACAGATTAAGTCTTTCCGGTGGTGATTGTTTCAAGATTCAATCTTGGAAAAAAAAAAACTAAAAAAGACGCCGGCCCCCGAATTATCTCGTAGATCAAAAACTGGGAAGCCTGACAAATATACGAGATCTAACTTCTCCCGAAGTATCTTTTAAGATCGCCGTATGTTGAAGGCGGCGATACAAAACGTATCCCTCAATTGTCTGGTTAACTAACTGAATTGTAAATTTGTTATTCCCACCCTTCCAAGGAGCACCCGCCGGGTGTGAATATTAGTTTAAAAAATGTTAACCCCAATTGTGCCCTAAAGCGCCGTATGTTGAAGGAGGCGATACACAATGCATCCCTCAATTGTCTGGTCAACTAAACTGAATTTTGCAAATTCGGTCCTCCCACCCTTCCAGGTTGTACCCGCCGGGTGATTTAAAGTTTAAAAGTTAACCCCAATTGTTCCTATCCCCACTTCTTTGTAAAAGATCGCCGGGGAGGAAATACAACATCAGCATAGTTTTATATTGGCTTTGCAAAACCGAAAAAACTACAAACAACACGTGTCCGTATGAACACTGTTAGATGGGTACAGCCAATCCGCCGGGAATCATAAGGAGCCTGAAACAGGCACCCCAGAGACGCAGTCCTGGGGAGCCACAGACACCCACTCGCCGGGGAAACAAGCCTGTTTTAAACCACGCGTGGCCAAAACTCGGCAACCAGCCGGGGTTATCAAGGTGAAACCGAGAAAAACCCGCCGGAAAAAACCCACCCCGTCCAGATACCATCTGAACGCAACACCGGACCGAGGCGTAGCCAAAACACAACTAACGCCGGGCCCAACATAGTCCGTGGAATTAGCCAATACACAACTAACCCAGGACACATAAATAGTCCGTGGAATTAGCCAATACACAACTAAACCAGGACACACATGACACAGTAGTACATATTTAGAAAATAAATCAATAACACTTATATATGTGGAAAAGCTACGAGAGGCTGGCTAGGCCTAGGCAGACGGATAACAGTAACATGTCAAAATATAAACAAAAAGCACTGAATTATATCACAACAGGAACCACCGCCAACACACCACTGTAGCAAATACTTCCGGCAAAGGGAAGAACTGACTCGGGACCCAGAAAAAACTTCACTAAGTGAAGAAAAATACGCTGGGAACGTCAGCAAAAATATGCTACCTCATCAGAAAGATAAAAGGAAGCAATAACGCGTAATGAAAGCCGCCTGCATCACAAAGCTAGCTAACCGTGAAAAAGTTCACCTGTCCACAACAGGACCACGAGGGTACATCCGAAATAGATGCCCCAAACACACGACCCAAAATACACTGCACTGCGGGCAACCAGCCCAGGACACTCCTGCTACGCATATCCTAACCTTACTCGATACATCCCGGAGTAAACAAATGAGAAAAAACTCACTAGAGACGCAGCAAATGCGGAACCAGCGGAACGTGGAGAGACACGTCCGGGCCGGTTGACCGCAGAGCAGAGAAGGAAGTATGACGCCTGAATCAGCGTCTGGTCAAAGATCCACACAAGTACATCCACGATATGATGGAAAGCTTATTGGATAGTTATTCTTATTTTCTTTTTCTTTTTCTTTTTTACGAAGTTTTTTCGTAGTGAGTCCCCAATTCATAATGACTGAAGCCATGAGTGAGGTCGCGTGAGCTTATGATGAAGGCTCCTCAGATTTTAAATGCTCTGCGCGGTAGATTCAAACTACGGCGGATTAGTGTTTGAAGAGGATGCCTTATGTAATAGGCATGTTCGTCAATGATGGAGGGGCCACTAATAAATATAATCCTGTGTAGTGGGTAGACCTGTATTTATCTCAATAATTTGGTAATGTTACAATATATTTTTACATTTTACATTCATAAATAGTCCACTAATATACTAGGTTAGGTTAGGTTAGACTAGGTTAAATATATTGTTCAATGATTCTTAGTAAATAGGCATCTGAAAAACAGTTCCTCCCGCTACACAGGATCTTATTGAATGTTTTCGCTTCATACCAATCGCCGTGGCGTAGCTAGGAAGTGGTTATTTAGCTGCAAGTGGTTTAGCTATTTTAGCATTAATTCACTTAGTTTATGTCTATCCGCAACCCTTCTCACAATCAAAACACACAATTATGTAGCAAAATATATATTTCGACGTCATATACTCGAGATATCAATGAGATTAAATGCGAGCTGTAAAGAGCCTGACAGTTTACCTCCGTCAAAAAACGGTGCTTCCCCCCCAGTGCGGGAAGTTTCCTAGCTCCGTCAAACGGTGAGATTTGTGCTGGAGACTGGCGGTAGCTCCATTTTTTGCGGTACAATGGCGAGAATTGGCCCAGTGTGATACCCCCTTAAGTCACAGGCTCGCTATTGCTCGCCACATAGACACATAAATGGCGCAAAAAGTCTTAAAATGTTCATACATGGGGAAAAAGGTCTTAACCCTTACTGTACCAGAGGGTATTACTATAAATGTAACCACTAGTACCAAGCATTGTGGCCAAAATGGCTTAAAAAACGAGAGAGCGCAACCTCTTACCCTGAAAGCTGGACGAGTACTGAGCCATCCAGCCCGTGGGACCTTAGATACACTCTGAGAAGTGTTGCCAAAGTCTCAAAGCAGTGTTTACAAGTTGCGGTGCCTGGTACCGCTTGGTACAAGGACCGAATACTACTGACGGACATCGTACGGCGCTGATACTGGCGAGTTACTTTCTTACTGTCGGCCGTTGTACGTCGCAGGTACAGAACAGGTTGAGAGGCCAAAATAATGGGGCGAACGTCTTAGAAGCTCAAAACTAATTGCTCGTGGGATCAAGTCAGGTCAGGTGAAGGTATTGAGGGATAAGCCTTTACAACGGCACCTCGTGGCTACTTTCTACTTTCCTATTTTCTGAAGAGTGTAGAGAGGGGAGAAGGGGTGTTGGAGAGAGTGGAAGCTGTTGGAGTGGTTTTGTTTTGTGCGTTATTAGTCTGTATACGTCGTCGAGGTGTCCCTCAACTTGGTGCGAGCATGTGAAACACGCTAGGACGTACTACCACACCCACTTAATGTCCGCCGCCTTGGCTGGGATCGAACCCAGGTCAAGCAGATTCACACGTGAGCATGCTCTACACTCGACCGCCGCTGCGGCTTAATGGAATCACTCCATTTTCTGTGTTCCTCTCCCGTTTTCATTGTTCGTGGATGAGGTACTTGAATGTGTAGGTCGGTGGAAGGCATGTGGTGATTTTCTGTTAGATACATTATTTATCTTATACATGCAATACACACACACAGATAGAAAACTACACCCAAACACACTCATAAACACACTCACAGACACTTGCAGTCGTTATCTTTATTGTAATTGTATTAATTTATATTATACTCACACATTGTAAGCTGAGTTTACCATTTTCATATCTATATTTTTCCTGTCCATCCAATTAATTGTAAAATGTGTATGTTCAGCTCATCGGGCTGCCATTATTTAAATAAACCATTAATTGTTATTACTATTATTAGGGGTTCGAGCCCTGCGGGGAATCCCTATTGTAATCATTAAATCTTCTTATTCTTCCAAATTATTTTTCCACGCCGGTTTTTACGCATTAACTCCAGAACCGCTTTTTGGTTCGGGATCAAATTTTCACACAAGGTGCGTTTTTTGTATTGGGCAACTTTTGATATGCTAAACATCCGAAATGGCAGCCAAACAGGTCCGTGGCAGCCCATTTCCCGGGAAATTTGACACCTCAATACTGTCTCTCCCACTCATAGGAAATGATTGGGCTTTGGCATATGGACTCCACTACTAATGTTCCGCAAATGTTATGGAAAAGATTTTGCTTTGCACATGTTTTTTTTTCAGCAATCTTGAAAAAAACTCGAAAACACTTAAAATCCATATCTTGAAAACTACACGGATGATCAAAGCCATGTTTGCGTAGTTGGGTGAGGCTCGCAATTCCGAAGGTTTTGGTACCAAAAGAATAGAAATTGGTGGAATAGTTTGGCCGCAACATTGAAAACTGTCTATTCATAAATTACTTTAAAACCGTATTAGCTACCCACACAACGTTTACAGTCTTCAGTCTATAGGTTTCCCCGCATCCCCTAGTTTTGCTTAATAATAGTAATATTAATCATTCAGATCCATACATATTTTTAATTTAACTCTCTCAAAATAGAGTCCCTACGAATTCCAGCAATTATTTAACCAACCTACCTATACATACCTACCCTACCAAATAATAATGATAATTCAAATTTATTCTTGGTGAATAGCAGAGTATTGACTAAGATTTTAACAATTCCTCCCTTTGCCAAATGCTTTGTTTAATAACAAAGTTCTAGACCTTCAAAGTTTTGACAATTTTTGGTGTGGTGTGACTTACCTTCCCTCCTCCCTCAAACAGCAAGCAACATCTTCAGGGGTTCAAGAGTATTGCATTCTTCCATAAAAATATATATAGTCCGTTTTTTACGCAATAACTCCGGAACTGCTTGTCGGATCGGGACCAAACTTTGACACAAGGTGCATTTTGTATTGGACAACTTTTGATATGATATCCAAAATGGTGGCCAGACACGCCCGGGGCAGCCTTTCACACCCAACCCATCTCGTCCTATCTAATTTTATGTTGAACTCTATTGTTCTTGATCCCACTATAGGACTCGGTAACCTATTCCACATATCTACAACTCTGTTACTAAACAAATAGAGGCAGATCCCTTACACACCCAGTCTCTCTCTGTCGCTCATTTGTTTGCACACCGGTACAAATGAGGCAGATCCCTTACACATGCAACTAAGATGAACATGGGAATCTGCAGAGAGACAAGTGGCCCACAAAAGGCAGATCCCTTTCACATCCAACCCATTTTGTCCATATGACTATCTGATTTTATATTGAAATTCTCTATTGTTCTTGATCCCACTATAGCACTATAGGTAGCCTATTTCACATATCTACGACTCTGTTACGAGAGAGGCAGATCCCTTACACAGCCAATCTCTCTCTCTCTCTTATTTGCACACTGGTACAAATGAGGCAGATCCCTTACACATGCTACCAAGATGAAAATGGGATTCTGCAGAGAACCGATTGGCCCACACACGGCTGATCCCTTTCACACCCAAATCCATCTTGTCCTATCAAATTGTATGCTGAAGCTCTATTGTTATTGATCCCACTATAGCACTCGGTAGCCTATTCCACATTTCTACAACTCTTTTACCAAGCGAATAGAGGCAGATCCCTTACGCAGCCAATCTCTTTCTCTCTCGCTCTTGTTTGTTTCCACACAGGTACAAATGAGGCAGATCCCTCACACATGCAACCAAGATGAAAATGAGAGTCTGCAGAGAGCCAAGTGGCCCACATAAGGCAGATCCCTTTCACACTCAACCCATCTCATAAACGTTACCTGTTATTTACACTACTTACTATACACCCATGTTATCATATTCCTGTAACCAAAACACAATTGTAAGAAATAGGAACATAAGAAAATGGGAGTCTGTAGAACGACAATTGGCCCGCACAAGACAGATCCTTTTCACACCCAACCCATCTCATAAAAACTCTATCTCATTTATCTGTCTTCCTTACATTTATGACATCCTAGTCTCTCTCTCTCTCACAAATGAGAACATAAGAAAACCGGAGTCTGCAGAGAGCCGATTGGCCCACACATGTCAGATCCCTTTCACACCCAACCCATCCCGCGCTCTCTCTCTCTCTCTCATGTTTATCGCTATCTACCTTACGTTTACGACATCCTATTCTCTCTCGCCATACTCTCTCTCCCTCACATATGAGAACATAAAAAAAATATGAAAACGGGAGTATGCAGAGAGCCGATTGGCCTACAAATGGCAGATACCTTTCACACCCAACCCCTCTCGTTCTAGCTAATTTCAAGTTTAAGCTCTATTGTTCTTGATCCCATTATAGCACTCAGTAGCCTATTCCACATATCTACAACTCTGTTACTAAATGAATAGCGGCAGATCCTTTATACAGCTAATCTCTCCCTCTCTCGCTCTTGTTTGTTTGCACAATTTGTTCCTTCTGTAGTTTCTCCATGATCGATAAGTTAAATGATCTTTTGATATCTGTGACACAGCTTTTGTATCCTACACAATACCCTGCTTGCAAAACCGCTCGAACCCCGGACAACGTTGCTTGCAACTTTAATTATTATTATTATTATTATTGTTATTAGTATTATTGTTATTATTATTATTTTTATTATTTTTATTATTACACCCGAACCCACACCTACACGCATACACACCCACACCCACACCCAAGCCACACACACACATACCCACTCACCCATACACACCGCCACTCACAAACCCACTCACACACCCACAAACCCACTTAGAAACATACACAAACCCACTCACACACACACACAAACCCACTCATACAAACCCCCTCTCACACACACACACATACACCCACACTCACACACACACCCACACCCACACCCACACCCACACCCACACACTCACACCCACACCCACTCGTCCACTCACACCCAGCTGCTGAAGGGCCAGAGTGATAGATGAGACACAAGATACAAGTCAGTACAGCTTAACCCCTTCTGTACCGGCGAAGTATTTTTCATTTATCTTAGCTATATCTAAATGATTTTGTGTGGTTTAAGAAGGATCTGTGGTAGCATAAAGGGTTAAGTGTGATAGTTCAAATACTTTTAATTGCTGAATATAATCGTGTAATAGTAGCAAGAATAAATACAAAAATAGGTCGGCGGTACAGAAGGGGTTAAGGGCCAGAATGATAGATGAGACACAAGATACTACCAGCAGTCAGTATAGCCATTCATAGCTTCTGTTAAGGGGAATTACTTTATTTGATATTGCGATTATTGTGTTATTATATACATAGAGTATATATGTTTTTTTAGTTTGCTCCCTAGACCTCTATATTGTCTATAAAGCTTTAAACAAAACATAATAATATATAACGAAAAACATATATATATATAAATCTTCGACAGTAATTTGTAAATTTTTCGGTTGAAAAATGTCCAGGCTGAAGGCCGGTTCCTACAAAAATACAGGCTCGCTATCGCTCGCCAGGAATAAATCGACAAATAAATGCCACGAACGGTCTTGATATTGACAAAGTAATGGATCAGAAGTTCTTAAATTCGCCAAACTAATCGGGTGACAAATTTAAAATCTTGTAATTAATAAGGATAAACATGAGGGACAAGGGGGTCCAGAAAATACCTCCCCTTAACACTCTCTTTGTCTCTCTCTTGATTTGTTCTATCCTTGTCTTCCACTTTACTGCATTGGGGGTTCTGCTGTTTGTACTAGATTTAAGGCCTGGCCACCTCGTGTGGATCGTAAGGTCCGTGTGGTCATTGTAGCTATGTGAATCTATGTAAATGTCAGGAAAATTAGTCAAACAAACACACACACATACACACCATCATCATTAATCACACATAACACACAGACACACTCACATACCATCATCATTAATCACACACACACACACACACACACACACACACACACACAGGCACACACACACACAGGCACACACACACAGGCACACACACAGACACACACACACCACTAAACACTCTATCAATCATTACACACACACCATCATCATTAACCACACAAACACGCACGCACACACACACACACACACACACACACACACACACACACACACACACACACCACTAAACACTCTATCAATCATTAGTTAACCAAGCCTCCCTCACGGTTATGCAAGCACGTTCAATTACTGTAGTCTGTTCATTATAATTATGCCACAAATCTTGACCACTAAGGCCGGTGTCACACGACCACTACAGTATAGCAGCGGATGTATCGGAGTCACAGTATCCGAGTCAAACAATACCAAAAATGAGTCTACTATCTGACAATTATATATTTCATTATGACTGTATTTTGTATATTTGAGTTCCTAATCGTATACAGTCTAATCTAATAAACGAATAAATAGCAAAATTATAAAAATAATGTTACAAAGACTTATATGAGTAGTCAAATGTATTCATAGGGTTAACTCCAGGTAGGAGTATTAGGACGTTTTGAGTTACGATCCTATATTTATGATAAGGGATAACTCCTTACTCGATGTAGGTAGTCTTAAGGTGTCTCCTATGAGCAATAGGTTACTGTAGGTTGTATGATGATTGTAGAAGTTGTAGTGTAGAGGCTGAGTTCTCTGCTTGTAGATTGATTGATTTAATAGATAGGTATAAAAGCTGCCACCACCGATTACCATATACCTATTATATATTGATATATATAGGTAAAGGGAATATAATTAAAGATCTCTGATCCAAACCCACTTTGATATATTTAAGTAACAATCTGAAAGATATACAGAAGTACTATAAAGTAATATAAGAGTAAACCCTAACTCAAGAGGGTATCTCTGGGTATATGTTATCACCCTGGATGTTCGATTCTATCTGCCTGCTCTCCCTATCTCTCACCTTCTCACCACCTCTAAACCACACCTATAATTCACCTCCCGGTTACAAGATGGCTACTCGTGGTTACAAGATGGCGTTGGAGAAGGTACAGGGAGTGTCATCTCAGGTGAATGTGTGTGACAGGATCTGACCAGACAATACGTCATAGGGGTGAATGATCTTCTGACCTCTGTAATGTACAGTCCCCCATATAGATCTAGACACTGTAACTAAAACACCTTAAAATTATATGATTGATGGTTATAATGATTTCATAATAAATAGTATAATCTTGAGATGTAATACGCCCCCACTAAGATTCTTGCTTCCCACAGCAAGGTAGCACTTAACACCTTACGAGCGGCCTAGGCGGTAATTTATATGTACCGCCCAGCGGGGTGTTTTGACCCTAAATAGGGTTGTTTACATGATAATTTTCATGCCTAAATAAGATCCAGAGCGTAAAACAAGTATCTATCCCTGAAAGGGCATAAACAGAGCTTTCCAATGACATCCCAACCATCCTTGTACGACCGCTGGTTCTTTTGCAACGATCGCACAACACGAGTGCAAAAAACATGTAATTAGGTAGTTTCCCTACATAATTCCCTGTGTAGCGAGTGCGTGAGGGTGGAGGAGGGTGGGATTCATGTCAGTAGGTCCACCGCGGTGGTCTGGAGCAGTCATACGCTTGCTACGCTCCTCCCACCACTCATCTCTCTCTCTCAGCAACATTACGTGGTGAAAATGGCACATGACATAAGTTGTGAACCGCCACATAGTCCATATTTATTTCACACGACATAAGTTGCGCGCCGCCAAAGAAGGGTTAAAATTATATGAGAGTTAAGCAAATTACAGTTAAAATTAGTAAGGTATGAATCTAACTAACTCCATCCCTCGCACATTACCTCTCGGCTCTCCTATGGTCCTCTCGTAGCCCCCTGCAACACGATTCATTATTGGCAAATGAACAATGTCTGGGTGACTACAGAATACAAAGGTAGGCCTAATAGCGAAGCAGGCGGAAGTACATGAAGCTACAATAAAAATTAAAGATGAACAGTCACCTACTGTAAGTAAATACATTTTAAGTTGAAGATAAAAATTGAAAGTGGAATTGGAGATTTTCTAAGTATTTTGTTAATAAAATAAAAAGTTATAGTACAATTATAAAGAACGGATTACAAATTGAACAAAGCAAACACAAATGCAAAGACAATGAACAAAAACAAAAATTGCACAAAGTAAAATACTATAGGTATTATTTTCAAACAAATCCCAATAAGAAACCCAAAAAGAACAAAAACAAAGACACATTATAATTATGGTGTCTGTTGTAGATCGAGTAACAAAGCAAAGAAATATATTGATATAAAATAAGAAGAACATTTAAAATATACAGCTGCAAAAAATATTCTAGGGAAAAATCACATATATACAATTGTAGTAAAATAAAATATAATAATATTCCTACCCATAGGAAAACCCACGAAATAGCAATAAACACAACTCCACAAACCCGTGATATGTGTCTTAATACTATCTAGTTTATATATAAAAAAAACACACAACCCCCCCCCCAAAAAAAAAAAATATAAAATAAAATGTCAATGTAAACTCAAGGAAATAGACACATCAATATGTAACACAGCCATCCACATCCTGTGGTATGTAATATGAGTACCTTCCTATTCTGAAAACAAAATCATTGCGCAAATAAATTCACATAGAATTCGAATAAAATTGTAATATAAGTTTTCTGACGGTAGCTAGCCGTAACCGGTATTTTGATGGCCAATATCCTATGGCCAAACCTATAGAAAATACAGAATAAATTCACACACTCCACGTTGCAAATACATTATTACAAGTTAGTGCAAAATAAATTATAAAATAAATTCCATAAACCCCAAGAAAATCCTAAGGATTCACACTCGAACCCCTCCAAGAAATGTTCTCTTAAAATAAAATCATGTCGAGTTATATATAATACCTTACAACGTACAGATATTAATAAATCATACATGTACAAACTTAATTCACCAAGAAAATGTATCTCCCCATAACATTACACAGAAGTCATATTAAATACCATAGACCGTATAGATATTAATAAATTAACTCTTAGCATTTTATTTCATCATAAACTCATAACAGAATATACTAATATTTTCCTTCTCCATATGGCCGTTCTCCTCGAAGACCACGAAAAAAAATATATATTTTCAATATACTCTGATAATATTCTTCAGTTTCCAAAAGCACTCTCTAAAACAAAATATTTTCCAAGAGCATTTCCTTTTCAATGATAATACTGCCACAACAGGGAAATCCAACATTCATATTAGCCAAACTATTCAATGTTTCAGTCAAATATAACAAATATATAGACTCGCTGGGCAAAAACAAATAAAAAGTAACTTAGAAAAGACCCCTAAACAAAAATAGTCCCAAATTAGCGAACGAAAATCTACCGAAATATACAGCGCTTGACTGTAGCCAGAAAGCAGAACCGAATACACTTAAATGGACAAAAACAAAATGTTAGAAAATAATTTACTAAGAATAAAAAACTTCAGAATAAAACTGAACGAAAAAACAAAAAAAACATGAATTATTTCAAAACTAGGTTACATTAAGAAAATATCAATCAATCAAACTTCCATAATTCAAATCAAAAGAAACTCGAAAAAAAAATCATGAACGAGTGTATTTCGGTAGAGTCCATAATTTGGACAAAAAGATGTTAATTAAAACCCGAAAATGAAATTTTTACAAACTCGCACTCAATTTAAGCAAATAGTATCGGCAATGTGTTAACAGAAGCAACAATATAGGCCTACTAGCGAGCGAAAGAAAAACAATTAAGATGGAAATGATAAACTCGTTAGAAATTCACAAAATATGTTAAGAAAAAATAAAATCACACTGTACGTACAAGAAAGATGTTAAAATTACGCACTTATAAGAAAAACAAACAAAATTACCCAAATACCTTCGCACCCATGAGCGAGAAGAGATACAGAGGTCGATACAGCCAAAACCTTGGAGGCCGCACGAACGCACTCGTAAATTTATTGTAATTAAAATAATTAATAAGAAATGAACACTAAATTCACTTTAAAACCTCAGATGTATTAAAAACTAAATTAACTCAACCGCTTAGATCAACGTGCGGGTTTATAAAACTTAAGAAAAATTAATGAATATTGCTGACTTGGGAAATTAACCCCTATAAAGTCGTAAAAAGAATGTTATCACTTAGGAATAACAATTTAATAATTACATCTGGGAATCACCGCATACCGCACACACTTATACACATTGCAAGGGTGACAGGAAGACTGGCTGAGTGCGTTTGCCCACCCTATCCCTTGACGGGTCAGGGGGTCGCGGTATGACATGATCCATATGAGCATACAGATATGAAATGACATGATGAGAAATTGGAGTTATGACTGAACGACATGATATTTTGACCGTCATGTCACTGACGATTTGACATGTGTTAGAAAGCACAAATTGCCCAGGAAAGCTCATTGTATGAGTCATATTTAGAAAAATTAATTTATCTCGCTAGACATGCGGGAAACAATTGACCCTAATATATAGATGTTTGATATTCACTGTACACACCTTTAAAATCACTTTGAAGAGTAGTGATGGTAGTCAATTTTCTAAATGGAGAGAGTTGAGGAGTGAGGTGTGGTCGAGGGCAGAGGTCAGCACTGTTTATCAACACACGCGCTAAATCTGCTCAGCTGATCCTGCAACACGATGACTCCACACTCTCCTCTCTTGATAAAGTCGTCTCCCGGCAGCAACAGGAATCGCCGTAGACTGGTAGACTAGTAGACTGGTAGACTGGTAGAATCTCGAAGTGTAGAAATGGTTTTAACTTAACCAATTTGTAGTTAGTGGTTGGAAATCAACAGAGATAATTTGCACAGGAGCTCAGGAAACAATAAATGTAGAGCTGCTAGATGATTTGTATTGTAGGCCGGATAAAACTGGATCAAATTGGAAATTGGTAGAATGGTTGAGCGTAGGCTTGAAAATTCTTCGAAGGAACGTGGTGTAGTCGCCTAAATTAACAAG
The DNA here is from genome assembly GCA_032716605.1 of Paralithodes platypus. Classification (NCBI taxonomy): domain Eukaryota; kingdom Metazoa; phylum Arthropoda; class Malacostraca; order Decapoda; family Lithodidae; genus Paralithodes; species Paralithodes platypus. The sequence goes on along the minus strand of CM064488.1, from coordinate 26,635,612 downwards.
TCCTGTTAAAAAGGAGCACCGCTGCCTACCATGTTACAAAGACTTATGAGTAGTCAAATGTATTCATAGGGTTAACTCCAGGTAGGAGTATTAGGACGTTTTGAGTTACGATCCTATATTTATGATAAGGGATAACTTCTTACTCGATGTAGGTAGACTTAAGGTGTCTCCTATGAGCAATAGGTTACTGTAGGTTGTATGATGATTGTAGAAGTTGTAGTGTAGAGGCTGAGTTCTCTGCTTGTAGATTGATTGATTTAATAGATAGGTATAAAAGCTGCCACCACCGATTACCATATACCTATTATATATTGATAGATATAGGTAAAGGGAATATAATTAAAGATCTCTGATCCAAAACCACTTTGATATATTTAAGTAACAATCTGAAAGATATACAGAAGTACTATAAAGTAATATAAGAGTAAACCCTAACTCAAGAGGGTATCTCTGGGTATATGCTATCACCCTGGATGTTCGATTCTATCTGCCTGCTCTCCCTATCTCTCACCTTCTCACCACCTCTAAACCACACCTATAATTCACCTCCCGGTTACAAGATGGCTACCCGTGGTTACAAGATGGCGTTGGAGAAGGTACAGGGAGTGTCATCTCAGGTGAATGTGTGTGACAGGATCTGACCAGACAATATGGCATAGGGGTGAATGATCTGACCTCTGTAATGTACAGTCCCCCATATAGATTTAGACACTGTAACTAAAACACCTTAAAATTATATGATAGGTGGTTATAATGATTTCATAATAAATAGTATAATCTTGAGATGTAATAATAATGTGATAACTTGTAGCGGAATCAAGGCTCTGATACATGTAGCCGATCAAGTTACTCGTTTGACACTGGCCTAACTCTGAAAAAGGAGTAATCTAGCAAATATTTCTACCATTTGGGAAGAGTTAGTCAGGGAGTATGTATGTATGTATATACTCAAGCACATACCTCATAGCGGGGGATGGCCGACTCCAGACAGCCCGAACAGAAACAACATCTATAGTTCCATTCTTTGGGTCCGGGATTACGTCCACGTTCCCTCGCCCCATACTCTGTCTCGTCTAGTAGGTGAATTTTACAAGGGGAGCAGGATTCCTAGCCCCCTGTGCTGATAAGGAAAAGTAGAACAGTAAAGGAGACAGACAGAAATTACTAAGGTTGAGTAGACGATGCCAAATCTTTCTCATGATAGGACCTGGGAGTAGGTGTGTAAATTCAAAGCCTATTTGCTCTAGCCCAGTTAGACGTCTAGATTTCTGGACTAATTATAAAGACTAGGATATACATTGTAAAATATAGAAATGTATAATAAAGGTATAGAAGACAGTTGCATAGATTGATAGTGATATACCATTCTATCCATATATTTGAAGTGACAATATTATATGGCTCTAAATTAGGGTAATTTGCCTGAAAAATACTATATATATACAAGAATATTGGTTACTTGTAGAGGCAGGGAAAAAAGTAAAAACAAATATAATACAAGTAGAAATAGAAATGTATATACACAAATGTCTCTTCCGGGCGGCGGGCCAAGGTGTCATATGAGGTGTGGTAGCTTAGTTATCTGCCCGGCGAGGCTTCAGAGATCAGTCGGGTGGCGAGACTCGATGTCGTAGGGGCTGGTCCTTCATCAGGTACCGAATGACAAGCCTCAGTGTCACAGGTGCAGTTCCTTTGTTAGGTACCGAGTGACGGGCTTTAGTGTCACAGGTGCAGCTCCTTTGTCAGGTACCGAGTGACGGACCTCAGTGTCACAGGTGCAGCTCCTTTGTCAGGTACCGAGTGATGGGCCTCAGTGTCACAGGGGCAGCTCCTTTGTTAGGTACCGAGTGACGGGCCTCAGTGTCACAGGTGCAGCTCCTTTGTCAGGTACCGAGTGACGGGCCTCAGTGTCACAGGTGCAGCTCCTTTGTCAGGTACCGAGTGACGGGCCTCAGTGTCACAGGTGCAGCTCCTTTGTCAGGTACCGAGTGACGGGCCTCAGTGTCACAGGTGCAGCTCCTTTGTCAGGTACCGAGTGACGGGCCTCAGTGTCACAGGTGCAGCTCCTTTGTCAGGTACCGAGTGATGGGCCTCAGTGTCACAGGTGCAGCTCCTTTGTCAGGTACCGAGTGATGGGCCTCAGTGTCACAGGTGCAGCTCCTTTGTCAGGTACCGAGTGACGGGCCTCAGTGTCACAGGTGCAGCTCCTTTGTCAGGTACCGAGTGACGGGCCTCAGTGTCACAGGTGCAGCTCCATTGTTAGGTACCGAGTGATGGGCCTCAGTGTCACAGGTGCAGGTCCTTTGTTAGGTACCGAGTGACGGGTCTGAGTGTCACAGGTGCAGGTCCTTTGTTAGGTACCGAATGACGGGCCTCAGTGTCACAGGTGCAGCTCCTTTGTTAGGTACCGAATGACGGGCCTCAGTGTCACAGGTGCACTTCCTTTGTTAGGTACCGAATGACGGGCCTCAGTGTCAAAGGTGCAGCTCCTTTAGCAGGTACCGGGCAGTGGGCCTCAGTGTCACAGGTGCAGCTCCTTTGTTAGGTACCGAATGACAGGCCTCAGTGTTACAGGTGCAGCTCCTTTGTTAGGTACCGAATGATGGGCCTCAGTGTCACAGGTGCAGTTCTCTTGTTAGGTACCGAATGACGGGCCTCAGTGTCACAGGTGCAGCTCCTTTGTCAGGTACTAAATGACAGGCCTCAGTGTCAAAGGTGCAGCTCCTTTGTCAGGTACCGGGCAGTGGGCCTCAGTGTCACAGGTGCAGCTCCTTTGTCAGGTACCGAGTGACGGGCCTCAGTGTCACAGGTGCAGCTCGTTTGGCAAGTACCGAGTGACGGGCCTGAGTGTCACAGGTGCAGCTCCTTTGTTAGGTACCGAATGACGGGCCTCAGTGTCACAGGTGCAGCTCCTTTGTCAGGTACCGAATGATGGGCCTCAGTGTCACAGGTGCAGCTCCTTTGTCAGGTACCGAGTGACAAGCCTCAATGTCACAGATGCAGCTCCTTTGGCAGGTACTGGGCAGTGGGCCTCAGTGTCACAGGTGCAGCTCCTTTGTCAGGTACCAGGCAGTGGGCCTCAGTGTCATAGGTGCAGCTCCTTTGGCAGGTACCGGACAGTGGGCCCTGGTATCACAGGTGCAGCTCCTTTGTCGGGTACCAGGCAGTGGGCCTCAGTATCATAGGTGCAGCTCCTTTGGCAGGTACCGGGCAGTGGGCCCTGGTATCACAGGTGCAGCTCCTTTGTCAGGTACCAGGCAGTGGGCCTCAGTGTCATCGGTGCAGCTCCTTTGGCAGGTACCGGGCAGTGGGCCTCAGTGTCATAGGTGCAGCTCCTTTGGCAGGTACCGGGCGGTGGGCCTCAGTGACGTAGGTGCAGATGTATGAGCCGGATGGCTTAAGAGGTCGTCGTTGATACTGTATCCAAAGAACAGCTTTTCCTTTGGGCATAGGGCAGCTCTTCAGCCGGGTAATGTTGTCATCTACTTTAGGAGGATGCTCAGCATCGGTTGTTAGCTCTGGCTCCAAGCAGCAAGGACTTGTCTCTCCAGGTCTTTGACGTAGTCGTCGGTCTCCAACGGTATGACACCAGCTACCAGCTTCTTCAGTTTCTCCATTTCAGGACACTTGGGCTCCAGAACCGAGTCCAGTGGTGGCTGCAGCAAGCTGGAGGGTATTGTCAGTGGCTCTTTTTCACAATATGGGTTGTCCGCTCAATCGACTATACCTTTCTTTATTATGCCTCTCTTATTGCCTGTTCTGTCCACCAGTCTGGTCTCAATACCTGAAGTCCTTCATGAGGTGTGTGGGAGGATTGAGCTCAGCGGTAATTTCATGAGGAGTAGGAAAGATGAGCTTGGCGGGAATCTCAGATATTCTGCCTTCCTGTTCCCAAATCCAGGGTTTAGAAGACCCAGCCTAGGATCCTGGAACCTCGTCTGTCATTCCAACTGCCCTCCGATTGGCTGCTGGTAGAGTCTTTGGGCCAATCATAGCGATGGTTCTGCCCACTGGTTGTCGCTGTGATCAGAAAGGATTAATAATCTCACGGTGTGTTGATGTCCGGGGGAGAGTTGGGGAAGGTGTTGAATCACAGGGCGGATTAGGCAATGTACCTAGCAGTGTTGGGAATGTTCTGGCATTGGAGTCTGTGCCATGCAAGCCGGAAGGCAAAGTTTCGGGTAGAGTTGGGGAAGATTTTGGGTTGCTGGGTGAGCTAGGCACAGTCACAGGCCAAGTTGAGAACGTTCTTTGCAGTGGTGTTAGGTACTCCAGGTGGACCAATCAGGCAGGTGTTATCACTTCCCGATTGATCTGTGACCCAGCCAAATATCCCAGCTTTCGGGGGCTCGAGAGCGTCTCTCTTGCTGTCGAGTGTGGATGAATATGAGTAATCGATCTCAGCCAATAAAGCCCTTTGAGGTGTCTTGAAGTCCCGTCCGTCCATCGTGCCATTGTGTCTTTTGGGATTTTTGGAGTCCCTTCCTTCAGTATTAAACGGGTATATTACTATCAATATACCTAACTGATAAAGGCTATCATTATGGACATAAGGGCAGGAAGACCCCCATTGAGATGGAGAGACTGTGTAAGAAAGGCTTTGGATGATAGAGGAATGACTATAGATCAGGCAGGGGAAGTGGTGGTGGACAGGTGTGAATGGAGAATGCTTGTGAATAGTTGAGTGAACACGTGGTCATTTGGAGTAAGGGGTCGGGCGCAAGTTGGACTAGATAATAGTCCATCAGGCGCCTGGCCCGGGGAGACGATTAATATGAAGGGTGTGCCTGGAAGTGTGGTGGGAGGGCTTGTCGCTTTGGCTCCGCTGCATGTCTGCCTGCCGAGATCGGAACCTCTCCTGGTGGTCAGGGGCCGGGGGAGTGCTGGAGCGACCTTGGTAACCCTGATCTCTGGGTCTTCTCCTGGGTGACCTGGATGTGTGAGAGTTTGTGTTTTTTATCTGTGTTTATTTTTTGTTTTATGTTGTTTTTGTGTTTTCCCTGTTCTTGCTCTGTCTTGAGTCGGCTACCCCCAAAATGGGGATTGGGCCTGAGCATATAGATAGATAGATAGATAGATTATGGACATTATAAATTATACCCTTTTCATACTCATATATATATATATACTGTATATATATATATATATATATATATATATATATATATATATATATATATATACTGTATATAAAATCAATAGACTATAGTATATTCATTATCTCCAAATGTTGTCGAGTTTATGTGATTATCTCTACTAGTCCATTTGTCTATCTCATTCTCTCTCTCTCTCTCTCTATCTCTCTCTCTCTCTCTCTCTCTCTCTCTCTCTCTCTCTCTCTCTCTCTCTCTCTCTCTCTCTCTCTCTCTCTCTCTCTCTCTCTCCTCTCTCTCTCTCTCTCTCTCTCTCTCTCTCTCTCTCTCTCTCTCTCTCTCTCTCTCTCTCTCTCTCTATCTCTCTCTCTCTCTCTCTCTCTCTCTCTCTCTCTCCCAGGTACTAGGAGGGGGGCACGGACGATATTGGGAGAAGTGAAGGAAAAAAATATATTTTGCACAAACTAAAAATTGTTTGCTCCAACCTTTTTCCTCCACGCTGATTCATCTTGATAGTAGGGGAGGGGACTGGGGGATATATATATATATATATATATATATATACATATATATACTGGAGGGTAAGGCTGCAGAAATTAGTGTCAGAGGTTGGAGTGGCAAGCGATGGGAGAGACCTGAAAGGCACCCTACCAAAGAGTAAAGTTGGGAAAAGCAGTATATAGGTTGAGAGCATACTTAACACTATCTGATGCAACTTTATATACTGTATATGTATATATATATATCAAGGGAGGTGTGGTGGAGTGGTCTTGCCACTGGACTTATAATCCAATGGTCCCAGGTTCGAATCCCGATATGTCAATGGGAAGATATTATTGGGATGGAATTTGTGGTGTACCTACGATCAGTGCATTACCATAAAGCCCACCGAAATGCCAAATAAATACCCTCATTGTTCCCTGATTAAATAACACTGTATGAATATTTGCATGTTCAAAATATGCTACAGGAGGACAAGGCCTAGTGAATTAATTGCTCAATAGGTGATGTTCTGAGAGTGAGGGTCCGAATATGGGAGGTGAAACAATGAAGCACTGGAGCGAGGCAACTTCAGAGATGGGGCTGCTTTGAGCCGTGAGTAGGCAACTAAGCTCCATGCATCCTGCGAAGGCAAGATGGCAGGGGCTGGTTGCAGCTAAAAGTGCTTCACATGTCTCACCCCCTAGACTGGAACAATACCTCATGGGCTTCACCGTTCAATGATTAGCGGTTGAATGTACAGGCTCTCAGCCTATGCCCGAGAGGGTGTAGTTGGAATAAAAAAAAAAAAAATTGTTTTTACGTATACTGTATATATACAGTATATAGCCTATATATATATATATATATATATATATATATATATATATATATATATATACATATATATATATACATACCGGGTATATATAGATAGTATATACAGTATATCCCCGTCACCACAATGACACCTTTTTATTTATGATTCCTGCTAAAAATAGACAGTTTAATTCAGCTTAAGGAGAATTTATGTTATTAAGAGGGTTCATTGAGATCGTATTTATCCCTCTGAGTACTAGAGGTGGATTATAAGCTAAAGAAAATCGTTTAATGTTAACCAGAATATGATGAAGATTACGTAATGGTGTTGATGGGGTTAACACTATCTGGTTCGATGTCTTGAGGGGTAACTATGACATTTTGTTTAATTATTATAAAGGAATTTACTTGCTTATGTCATTTTGGAGCAAGGTGTTCTAGTTTTTCCCCTAGGCTACCAACAACGCTTCCCCAGACTTCCTTCAAACTGAAAAATGTCCACGCAGACCCCCTTCAAGCTAAATTTGTACAAGATTAATTCGATAGAGAAATCTCCCGTCACGAAGGCTGATTTGTTCTATCGTGCAGTCGGCCAAACAGGGGATGTCTCGGCACCAAGTATTTTTCGATCAATAATACGTATCAACAATGTATAAAACTTGATTTAGTCGTTCCGAGTGAAATATACAAGCATGTTCCTACAATTACCCACCCTATTTAACATCTGACAGCCATTAATACAGCATACAGCGGGCCAAACGTAATTACAGTTAAGACATGACTTATTAGCGCCACCGTAGAAGGTCGCTATTGCTCGCCAATAACTATAATGGATACCTGACTGGAGTGAAGCGTCTTATTATCGCCAAACTTTGATTTCAATATAGTTTAATCCCTTAAGGATTATGACGTATTTTGCCAGTATATTTTGGTTATCACTGGACGTTTTAATGCCGTTTGGGAAGGAGCTCTAGGAATTTAATGGCTCAAAACCAATTTAGTTATGCCTCCTACTCCCCCAAATCCTACCTAAGCTAAATAAAATCGTCTAATGATAGCTACAATAAGCTGCTATAATGCTTCATAAGTCTCCAGTGGTCAATCTCGGCGTAATATTTTTGACAGAATCCCATGTTATTCATCGTTCTAATATGTATTATGCAATATATACAGTAAATTAGTAATATTCTTCAATATTTCCCATAATACTCTTCCTTCAAATATATAATGAGCTATTATGTACCTTCTTCTTTTCCTCATGATTTGGTTTTCTGTTTCTTTGTCATGTGTATGAAGGAGGCAAAAGGCAAAGCTGCCTGTAACAAATGTATCCCCCAAAGTTGAGAGAGTGAGAGCTATATTAACTGTTTTTTATTTGTCTTTGTTTTTTACAATATTGGAAAGAAGAGTAGTGTGCTTCTTTAGTGTAGCGAAATGGATACGAGGAGGAGGTGTTTGTGAGAGCTATCTGGATTACATTATATGTAGGTGAGACACAATCAGAAACAGTGAGGGAAGCCAGACAAATCAAACAGGAGTTCCAGCAACTCAATTATCACATGCCTAGGAGGCCTCCCCTGGGTATTGCCTTGCTCGATTGGTGTCTACATTCTCCCTATCTTAGCATTATTCACTCTATAAAGTATTCTAGATACAATATACTCTTCACTATTATCCATATGTGATTAATATTCAAATATAAATTGCATTGTAGAATTTATTAATTTGCTTCACTATTTACCAAGTTATTACTTTTTTAATATGCATTAGGCATATAATTATTATATTTTTCATTCATCATTATCTGTGATATTCTCCCTTATAATATATAATAATTGTTTAATAATATATTAGTTTTCTTTACTATTCAATGATATTCATCTTCAGATATGAATTTGGCATATACATTTTGCTATATTTTATTCACCATTCTACTTGTTATTCTGTGTTGTAATGTATATATTGTATGTATGTTATTATTATTTATATAAGTATTATTATTATAAATATTATTATTATAAATATTTTTTATTATTTTTCCCCCACAGAGCCACTGGTGGGAGGTTCCCGATGTGGCCAACACGAGGGTGGTGTACCCCTTCCGCACCGACCAGGCCGGGCATGTCATCTCTCCCGACGTGGACTTCCATTCTAGGGGCGCTGGTCGTCCTAGAAGGCATCCTAGGGCGGCGGAACACCACGACACTGAGGAACCCCAAAGATATCGGAGAAACCATCATCCCCGGCCGCAGCACCAAACCACGTCAGAAACCCATGACACTGACGATCCACAAAGACATAGGATACCTCATAGTCCTTGGTCGCAACAACCAAATCCCTCCGATAGTCCAGATTCCCAAGGTACTAGGGAAGGTGGAAGTAATCAGGTTCCTTTTGATAATCGGGAAGATCGGGAAAATTATTACACACAGGATTCCCAAGAGGATGAGGAAAAGCTGTATATTGTCATTAACAATGCCGACGAGGAGCTCTTTTTATCCCTGACCCCTAATACACGACTAGTGACCCCTTATACCATCATCGAATGGGTGCTGGAGGATGGGCGGAGGATATACAAGCGCCCGGCCCAAGGATGCTTCTACACCGGACATCTCCAGGCACGAGAGGGAAGCTTGGTAGCCGTCAGTAACTGTGGGGGTTTGACGGGGTACATTCAGACCTCCAACAACAGCTATTTCATCCAGCCATTAAAGAGACCTGATGGGGAGTCTGGTTCGGAAGCGACAGGACCCCAACCTCATCTCATATACACAGTTCAGGCGGTTACAAGTCGTCTGAATCTTTCCCTTCAACAAGATCAAGAGTTTCAGATGCCTACAGACCAGCTAAATACTCAGACAGAACACATCCAAACAATTACTGAACGTATCCAAACTTTCACAGATTTAGAACAAGCTCGCCAGAGTGTGACAGATCCGTTACGAACTTTCACAGAAAACACATACCCTGGTACACAACAAACTCATCCTTCTCACCCTCCAGTGTATTCAAACCAACAAGCCAACCAAAATTTTCAAGATCAAATTGACCTGCTTCGAGGAATGGAGCGTGAATTTCAGAGAAGTGAAGGGGAACGCTGGCTCTCCGACGTAACGCAATTCCGAGATAACCGACATGACATATTCCAGAAGCGCCCAGATCAAGATCCAGAATTCAAGCATCAAATTCCAGGATGGTTTGAGGAGGAGGAGGGGGGGGAGGAGGAGGAGGAGGTCGGTGTGGTGGAACATGATCAATTATTTAAGAGGAGAAGGAGAAGGAAAGCCTCGGGAGATATGCAGCGGCTTGTAACGGGAGGGAAAGAGAACCATGAAAAAGAGCAGGGTAAAAAGGAGGGAGAACCGAAAGAAAAAGGAAGAATAGAAAAGAGAGGTACAGAATTTGATGAGAACCTGTTGGTGGATTTAGGGTTAAAAAGCAGAAATTGGCGGAGAAGCAAACGCTCCGAGATTAAACCAAAGTTCCGGGGATGGAAAGGGCGTCCAAAATTTGCGAGAAATTCTAAACATTCCCGATCCACCGAAAGACGAGGGCGATCTGCGATTCTAAGTGGTGCCCCTCCTAAGTTCAACGGAGAGAGAAGAAAGAGGGAGGAAGAGGAGGAAGAATTACAGGTAGAGAGAAAGAGAAATACAGAAGATACAGCAGATAGAAGAAGAGATGTGGAAGCTGTAGACACAGGGAGTGGCATGGAAGCTTCGGAATCAACAAGCAACGGAGAGGTAGATACATTGAATCAAGAGTCAAGCATAGAGAAGAAGAAGAAGAGTAGATGTACCAGGGGGAGAAATGGGGAAAACGATGCAGAAGTTGGAAATACAGATGGAGATACGGAAGGAAACGATGGAAGTGATTGTGGAGAAGAACAGCCCCGCAAAAGGCGACTGAGCAGGGAAGAGCGCGCCAGGAGAAGAGAGGAGAGGCGCAACAGAAGAAGACAGGAGAGGGAATGGAGAAAGCAGGAGCGAGAGAGGCGAAAGCAGGAGAAGAGGAGAAAGCGAAAGGAAGAACAAAGAAAGCGAAAAAGAGGGGGCTGTCAAGTAACCAACGAGAGTAGCGGCAACAAAAACGGGGACGTAGCCGAAAGGACCGACTGTACTCCTCCCTCGATCGACCAACACCCTGGGGAGGAGAGAGAGAGGAGGAAAAAGAAGGAGAAGAGGAGCAAGAGGAGAGAGAAGAGGAGGAAGAGGAAGAAGAAAAGGAAGGGCAGGAAGAACAGGAGGAACAACAACGTACAATCTGAAGAAAACCGATCGTCCGATACTCCACAAGGTTAGTTTTTCCCCATAAAGTGTTTGGTTATTTTTACAATTTGGGAGAAACAGGTCTTTGGCTGGGATATTCTTCTACCAATTATTGTACATACAGAATATTGTTCGAAGAGCGAAGTCAGGGGGGCAGTTTTAGCTTGAAGGTGGGGTCTTGGGGGAAGTTTTAGCTTGAAGGTTGGGTCATGGGGCAATTTTAGCTTGAAGGTGGGGTCTTGGGGGCATTATTAGCTTGAAGGTGGGGTCTTGGGGGTATTCTTAGCTTGACGGTGGGGTCTTGGGGGAATTTTTAACTTGAAGGTTGGGTCTTGGGAGCATTTTTAGCTTGAATCTGGGGTCTTGAGGGCATTTTTAGATTGAAGGTGAGGTCTTGGAGGAATGCTTAGCTTAAAGGTGGGATCTTGGGGGCACTTTCTACTTGGGGGGGGTCTTAGGGGTATTTTTAGCTTGAAGGTGGGGTCTTGGGGGCATTTTTAACTTGAAGGGGGGTCTTAGAGGTATTTTTAGCTTAAAGGTAGGGTCTTGGCATCTTTAGCTTGATTGGTGTGTGGGTCTAAAAGTTGTTTTTATCTTAGAGGGGGGTCTGGAGTGCCGATTCTAGCTTGAATGAAAGGATCTAAGGGGGGGGGGGGTTTCTGGGGGTTAGAACAACATACAAGAATAAGACCCACGACCGTCAATAAATCCCCAAAACGTTGGCACAGGTATACCCTGTTCCAAGTAGGTAGGCCAGTAATCGTGAACCTTAACCTCTGTAACTCATAAATGGCTAGAGAAAATGGTCTATAAATTTACACCCTTACTCCCTGGCTGAATCTTGCCCTATTGTAGAAATAATAACTGGGTTACTCTAGTCGTTTGTGAGTTATAGAGGTTGTTCAAGAGTTTTGGCCTAATAAATTGGAACAAGGTATAGCGTTAAGGCAGGTTGTATTTGAATGTATTTATTTGTGTTATTAAAAATAGAGTTCTCTCACTCTTATAATTACCTCTCCAAACTGCAGAGGTTGAAGTAACTAAACTAAAGGTTTGTAAATACCCCTGATGGTAATGAAGGCTTTAAAGTATCCCTAATAGGCTCAAAATTGCGTCATATGTCGGAGAGGGTTAATATTTTGTGTATATATATATACGGTATATATTTATATATATATTACCCTTTGAGATAAATTTTTACATTTTTCGGTAGAAAAATGTCCCAACCGAAGGCCAATTCCTCCTTAAATTACAGGCTCGCCATTGCTCGCCATGAAAAAATCGACACCTAAATGAATTTATGGGGCTAAGAATATAGGGAGAAGGGGTGCCAGAAAAAACAACCGTCCCCCCTTCATTTCTACTGAGGATGTTGCTTGCCTTTGCCATCATCGAGCAATGTATTTTAGTTAGTCCCCTAGGCTAACAGAAAATAGCCACCTAGACTTTCTTCGTATTAACCCCTTTTGTACCAGCGACATCTTTTTAGTACAGTTCAAGCTATATTTAAGCAATTTTATGAAGCTTCGGAAGGATATATTGTAGCTATGAAGGATTAATTGAGACAATCTGTACCCTTTTAATTGGTAGATGTCCTTCCTAAGCTGAGAAAAATTGCCTAAAATTGCCAGAATACAATCAAAAGTATGTCTCCGATACTGAATAAGTTAAAAACATGTCCACCCTGACCCCCTTCAAGCTAAATTGGTAAATTATTCGACAGAAAAATGTCCCGGCCAAACACACACATACATAGTATCCCTCTCTCACACATGCACGCACACACACATACACACTCTCTCTCTCACTCACACACACACACATGCTATCTGTAATAGGTGCCTCCCTGACTTGTAGTATGACTTGGGTCAATTGAAAAAGGGAATCGATATAGGAAAATATTCCTTAATTAATGACCCTGGCTACAAATCAAAGACACGCCTATCTAATATATTTATACCGATTCGATTCAGTATAGTATTGAGAAGATTGAGTATTCGGCCAGATACAGGATAATGGAGTGTAGGCTATACAAGATATTAACGAGATGAACTACTTATGTTCTTAGAGAATTTACCACATGAGCAAAATGTTATTTAACAATTAACAATGATCAATTAAACGAACATTCTACTAAATCAAGTTTTATTGAATAAAAGACACAAAAGTTGATATGAGAATTATTCCGAAAAATACGTTCACACACCACTCGCTCCTTCTATTCAAATGCTTAACTAACTTAATTAACCCCTCAATTCCTCGCAGCAGCCTCCACGAACCAACACCACCCACTACACTACATGACAACACATCCACAGACACCAAGAAATATTAAAACAACACCCAGCACACGCTATCACACACAAATAATATCTTCTCTCCCTCCCTGCCCACCCCAAACCAGCTTCCAGAAGCACATCCATACTCATATCTCTCGCCGTTCCATCCATTCACTCATAAACAACACGCAGCTGCAGGCACGACCTCCCGAAATCCATCTATATTATTAAATCAGTTCGTGTGTCTGTTTTTCTGTGTGTTCTTAATAGGCGGCCGCAGTTTTGGACCTGGGGAGCTGAAACTTTGCATGTGGGTGTCAATTGACCTGGGTCAGGTCATAGAGGGGACGAGGCCACGATCGGAGGTCGTTTCGAGGCCGAAATTGATTTTTTTTGTTTTGTAAATGGCCGTTTGGGGCAGAAGGAGGCCTCCGATCGAAAAGGTGTATGGAACGAAAGTTGTTCGCAGCCCCCCAAAATGGGGGTACGGATGAGGTCAGATCCAAAATCGGAGGTAATTTAGCGGCCGAAATCGAGGTCGCCGTTTAATGAGGCACAGGGAGGTCGAGGCCAGTGGTAGTAGTAGTATTGTGATTATTGTGGTAGTAGTGATTGATGATGGTGATTATGGTAGTAGTAGTGGTGGCAGTAGTGATGGTGATTATGGTAGAATTTAAACCTGGGCAACGCCGGGTACCCCTGCTAGTCCTTCTGAATCCTCCCTTCCTCGTGAGGACAGAGTTCACCTGGCCAGGCTGAGATGCGGACACCATCCAGCCCTTCTGAGCTATCAGAAGAGACTGGATGACTCCGTCGTCGACTCCTGCCCAGGTTGTAACACAGCACCCCATACTATTAAACACATCATAGAAGACTGCATTTCACACAACCACTTACGCCAACAACACAATCTACACTCCTTGAGAGTTCTGTGGGAAAGCCCGACCGTGGCCATGGCCTTCCTTAGGGACTCGGGGCTATTCGGCCAGCCAGCTTAGGGAACAACAACAACAACAACAGCCCCTCTAATTTAATTAACTAGAGTCTTGACTGAGCCACACGCAGTCAAAACTCACTCCTAAAATTACCCGTCACTAAATTGATAACGCTAGTCCCACGACGTCCTATGACAAGCAAACCACTATCCCTTGACTTTCCCATTATCGCATATTAATGACAATCGTCTAGCGCCTCAGATAACTTAGATCATCAATACACTATACTAACCTTTAGGCATGGTGGAAGGAGGGACGCGTCATCACACCGACGACACACACACCACACACGTAAACTTGGCGGTGCCAACGGGAAACTAAGGGCCTCCTTCCCCTCGCCCCTTGTTTATATACCCTCGGTTCCTTGACCAAGCCTATGCTTGGAAAAGGGGCGGGAAAAAGGGAAGAAGGTTCTGGGACCTTCTGGGACCTTCTCGAACCTTCTGACAACAACGAGGCACAAGCACAAGCACGTACACATACTGACCGTCTCCTCCTTCCTTCTCTCTCTCTCTCCCTCGACTCTCTGATTATGGCTAGCTATCTCTAAATAACTATCTCAGACACGGTCCCGTGACATCCCTCCCCACTAACATTGATTTTACTCTGTTAAAATCACCTAGCGTCATTCAAAGTGTCTTCCATACTGTAGTGTGAATCTAACGGTCACTGGCGCATGCAATGGTCACCCTCAACATTTACGTTAAAATTTCCACTGAAAAGGGAAAATCCTAAGCTCGCATTCTGAGCAAGCAACAAGACCCTGGTGGCAATCCACCTAATTACAGTTAACTCTAGTGGCAAACCCACTCATTTACATAGAAACACAAGCTAGGCTATTGTTATGTAAGGAGATGTCTGAATACAAGGTGTAATTGGGATATTTGTGAGTACTGAATAGTGTGAACTTCTTATCTGAATTTAGTTGATTTCCCGGTTATCCGGGGACTTGATGTGGGTATCCTTGGTCGTAGCTTCTTGGTCTACTTCAGCGGCACGTCTCGCCAGCACGCCTGGTCAACTCAGTACCTGTAATATAGTTTGGTAGCAGAATCATTGTTCTCACAAACTTTCCCTATCCCTCTCATAGGCACATACAAGCTACTTACTGCCGATCCTCTACATCATTAGTCAATCGTGACAATCAATCAGCACTGACGTTGTTACTACCCTTAATGTACCTTACAACGAAGCTGGACTGCTGCAAGAAAAGCGTCCACTTCATGTGTCTGGCATTGGCATTCCTCGAGGTTTTGAGGCTTGTCACTTCTCCAGAGTTGACATGTTCTCTCTGAAGACTGTGAGTGAACAAGGACATCATCAACGAAGACCTCCAAGCCAGTATGTCTCGCAGGACCTGACGCATCATACGGTTAAACACTGCTGGCGAATTTGTAAGGTCGAAGGGCAACACACTGTACTGGTACAGCCCGTCTGGCGTACCAAAAGTGGTGATCTTGCGGCTAGCTGGATCCAGAGGTATCTGAAAGAACCCCTTGGTGAGATCTAGTTTGGAAAAGATCCTCGAACCTGCAAGCCTGGCAAAGATTGCACGGAGGTTGCACATAGGTTCTGCATCAACCCTTGTTAAAGCATTCAGCCGGCGGTAATCCCCGCAGATGCATACACCAACCTCCTTTTTCTTGACAACCACCATGGGACTACATTACTGAGAAGAGGATTTCTCGATGATACCTGCTAACTCCATTTCTCTGATATCCTGCTGGACTTGGTCGTGCAGACGGAGCGGAATGGGATACGGCTTTACTCATACCGGATCCGAAGTGGTCAGCTCAATGGTGTGACTCTCGACTCATGCGATTCCGGGCCGATCCGAGAAAACACCCCTGTACCTTCTAAGGAGCGAATCCAATTGCCGCCCCTCCTGACTTGACAACTCAGCGCCCCGACAAACCTGTGAAAGACCTTCCTCTTGCCCTAGCTGGACTGTCTCGGGACCATCACCATCAACTTCCAAGATGACTGCCGCTGAGGCTGTGATATGACCCTCCTCGCTAGTATAGTGACCCCTCACCAGATCTATGGCTTCCGCCATCTCGGGAGTAGCGACCTGCCGCCTCCACGAGCCTTCCATCATCGCAGCTCCACTCACTTATTTCGTGTGGTACTCCTTAAGCATGTTGATGTGGAATCTCTTCTTTAGGCTTCCGACCTGAACGATGTAGTTGACGTCAGATGCCCTCTCAATGACCGTATAGGGACCCTTCCATTGGGCCAGCAGTTTGTTATGGGCAGTGGGCAGAAGGAGCAAGCATTTGCTACCTGGCTCCAATCTGCGCACCTTAGCCTTCTTATCGAAGTGAGACTTCTGTAACTCTCTCGCCTTCGTCAGCTCGATTTTGGCTAGTTCACATGTTGACTTCAGCCTTTCAGCCAGATCGAGAACATAGGTGTAAGTGGTCTTCTCTTCTTTGCTGGGCTCGTCACCGTCCCAAAGCTCTTGCAACACCTGCAACGGACCCCGGACAGCACGACCGTACACAAGCTCGAAGCGAGAGAACTTCAACGAACTCTGGGGAGCCTCCCGGTATGCAAAGAGCAACAGAGCAATGAACCTAGGCCACTCTTTTGGTTGGTCGGCTGTCATCCGCCGCAGCATCTTCTTGAGTGTCCCATTGAAATGCTCGAACAGCCCGTTACATTGTGGGTGGTACGGAGTTGTCTTCAGGCCCTTCACAGACAGCAACCTGAGTACTTCTTCCATCATTGCAGAGGTGAACTGCATCTCTTTGTCAGATAGTATTTGCTTGGGGATCTCCAACATCGCCTCGGCAACAGTTGTAGTTTCGATATTCTTCAGGGCGACCACCTCTGGCCACCTTGTTCCGAAATCGACTAGCGTACAACGTACAAAGGAGTACAAAGGAAATCAAGCAACAACAGTTCCAGTGACCCTTCTAGGTTGCTTGTCCTCCAAAACACTGAGGATCAAGTGTCCAAACAGTGGTTTAGAGTGGGTAAGGGAACATTGGAAAGGGAATTACTGCCCTGGAACTAATGTCCGTGGCAGGATTACGAAGTTAGTAGGGGACAGATGGGTTAGTAACTGAGGGGGGGATAAAATAAAGTTATTCATTTACAAACGCAGTCAGTCGCGGGTTTGATGCGAGATATTTGTCTAGGCGGAGTTTAAATGAATCAACGTTGATGCAGTCTATAACGTTTCGGGGAAGCCCATTCCACAAGTTGACAACTCGATTGAAGAAGAAATTCTTAGATTCGTGCGAGTTAAAAGATTTACCAATAATTTTGCAACCGTTTCCCCGCGTGTAATTAGATTGGTCGATAGTGAAGTACTTACTACAGTTCATATTGTCGATGCCTTTGATGATTTTGAACACTTGAATTAAGTCGCCTCTTAATCTGCGCTGGGTTAAAGGAAATAGGTTTAATTCTCTAAGACGCTCTTCGTATGGTTTGTTCTTTAGGCTAGGTATCATTTTGGTAACTCTACGTTGAACTCGTTCTAGCTTGTTTATATCTTTTTGGTAATAAGGGCACCAGGATTGAACGCAGTATTCCAGAAGAGGGCGGACTAAGGAATTGTAAAGGGTTAGGATAACTTCTTTGGATTTATGCTCAAATGACCTGCCTATAAAGCCAATTATTTTGTTTGCCTTCTTAACAACTTCTGAACATTGTTGACTCGGTTTTAGGTTACTCGATATTGTTACTCCCAGATCGGTTTCTCTGTTTACATTCTTAAGCTGAGTGCCATTCATCGAATAGTTTGCTTTCTCATTTAGGTATCCGATATGTAGTACTTTACATTTATCCGCATTGAAACTCATTTGCCAAATTTGGGCCCAACATGACAATTTATCTAGATTGTGTTGCATATCGTCAACTTGTTCTTTCGAGAGTACGCTATTTGCAATTTTTGTATCGTCAGCAAATTTTGAGATTGTACAGGTGAGACCCTCATCTATGTCGTTGATGTAAATTAGAAAGAGAATTGGTCCTAGTACCGATCCCTGGGGTAAGTACCGATCCCTGGGGTGTGAGGATGAATAGCGTGAGGATGAATCGGGACCCATCACTGGCTTTAGGGTGAATCGGACCCACAATATCCACCCCTACCTGCTCAAGGGTGTCGTGATGACAGGCAACGGATTCAGAGGTGCAGGCTTGACTCGACCGCGGCGCAGGTTTCTGGCACACATCACAGGAGCGAATCGATCAGCGGACGTCGCTCACGATCCCAGGCCAATAAAACTCCGCCTAAACCCTATCCTGCATCTTCTGCCTACCCATGTTACCACCGAGGCTACCCTCATGGCCCATCCAGAGGATGGCGATCCTATATTTCAAGGGAACCACAAACTGCCACTGCTCCTCAGAGTGAGGGTACTGCTCTACACGATAGATCCGACCTCCCTTCTCTGCAATTCACTACTTCCGCCCCTTATCACCTTCAACGACAGCCTTACCAAGCTTTGCCCTAACGCTTGCCAAGGATGCGTCTTGCTGCTGCTCATGGACAACATCCTGGCTCTCCACGAGCTCTGCGGGAGTCGTGACTGCCAGCGGCTTCGGGTCTTTCCGTGTCTTGGCCACACCCCTAGTGACTGCTGCAGCCCCCGTCTGGGTGGCTATCTCGCTCGTGGGGTCATACTTGGCTCCCCGAACATTCCCCACAATCAAGTCATTCTCAAGTGCTCAAGTCAAGATCGGATCATGCATTACGGCTGCTGTGATGCTAACAGAGAGAAACGGGGAGTCGATCTCCACCTTCGCCGCAGGAACTGTGGTGGTGATACCATCGATCATGCGAACGTTGATTCCCCGTCCAGTGAATTGGTGGTCCTTGACCAGAGAGTCCCGCACGATACACCCAGACGACCCATTGTCTCTGAGCACCTCTACAGATCCCCCCCCCCCCCCCCCACACACACACACACACACTACCTGGCTGCACCAAGAAACCTGTGTTTTGTTTTCCCATCCCGGCTACCAGTCACAAGTCGTGGGACGTGCTTTGTGATCTAGTCGGCGCCCCATTATTCCTGTCTGCCTGTACAGTCTGAGAAGTAGCGGCCAAACTTTGGTGAAAGTTCTCTCCAGACCACCGTCGACCTGGTTGACTCTTTGAGTTGGGGTGATATTGCGGATTCTGAGGTCCCTGACCCTTGGACTTCCCGTGTGCCCCCTGTTTGGGCCTGTTTGGTGGCCGGGTCAGGGTTGCCTTTGCCTTTGTTACTGCCCTCGGGCAATGTTTTCCGCCGCTGGTATCCGTGGGCCTCAAAATATGCATCTGTCTCAGTCGCCATACTCTTAGCCGAGGTAACCTTGCTCAGTTTGAACTGGGCCACGAGGTCATTTGGAGCCGACTTCTCAAACTGCGTTCGCAGGAAGAGATCACGTAACCCGTCTCTGATGTCGGGAGTCTTATCCTTGTTTACCCAGGCATCCTGATAACCCTCGAGTCTAGGTAGGAACTGGGTAGCGGTTTCCTGTTCAGCTAACCTGGCAGATATGAATTGCCGTCGGGCAGCCTGTGCCGTGAGCCCGTATGCCTCGATCAACGCAGCCTTCATATCGTCATAGCTGGACTTGTCGGACCCTAAACGATTCAACAGTGTGAGCGCCGGACCCTTAAAGAGTGAAAGGAATTGTATTTCATTGGCTGTCGCGTCAAAAACATATGCAGCCACGGTTCTCTCGTACCTCATTATGAAGGGTTCTATATCTTCGCCCTCCTTATACTTGGGCTGCTTGATGCGTGGCAACCCTGTAGGAGCCTCCCCATGGCTGTTGACACTCCTATCCCCTGATTTAGCTTTAGCAAGATCGAGCTTCCTTTGATGCTCTCTCTCTGCCTCTTCCACCTTTTCCCTATGGGCCTCCCTTTGAGCCTCCCTAGCCTTCTCCGCCATAGCTGCCTATCGTTCCCTCGCTGACTTAGTCTCCTCCCTATCCAGTGCTCGTTTCTCCCTCTCCTTCTTTTCTTCCTCCTCCTCTTTCCTACTGAGGATATAGGAGTCGAACCTATCATCGGTGAGGTTTAGAGAAGATGCTTCTTCATAGATCCCCTTAATTGATGCCATTGTACCCTCAAAGAGTGAAAGGAACTAAGAACAGCAAGCCCTATCCTATCAGCCTAATCAAATAGCACCAAAAGGAACAAAGAACCAGCAAGCCCTATCCTATCAGCCTGATCTGACATGAACAACGAACAACAAAGGAAAGTTAAGAGAGCACGGTTCCATTACCTCTGGAACGAGTTATGTGAAGGAGGAATAAAAGAAGGAATTGATAAGAGAAACAACGTATATAAACCGAGGATTGGAATACAAGAAGAATACAAAAATTTACGCCCTACACACAAATGACCCCTATAACTGCAACTGCGCAAGAATTATGAACCCGGAGTAAAAAAAAAAATATGAAAACAGACAACAGTTAGATTACAATCCCCCTCCCCCCCATTTAGTCGGATGATCGCAGCCTTGCGTATGATGCACGAATGGGTGAAAGAGAAAAAAATCAAACACGGACGAAATTCTTAACGACAATCACAGCAGAAACAAAATTGCAAAGAGATCAATTATTGACAAGCGAAAACAAAATTGATAGAACACAATTACTTCTCGATAGCCGAAATTGTATAATCTATAAATATTATGAACAATGTAGGCTATTATGTACACTGATTGTGGGGAAAGGTATTTACTGTTTACCCAAGGGAAGGTACGGTACAGGCCGATGCTGTCACGGTCAAAACTGACCACGAGGTAGACGGGGGGAAGGAAAAGTCTCCGCGCGGCCCTACTACCTTCTAACACGACATAAGTTCTAACCTGGCCAATCTAAATGAATCTAACATATCCGCATCATAAACTGGTCCTAATCACGGTCGCCAGTTGTAATAGGTGCCTCCCTGACTTGTAGTATGACTTGGGTCAATTGAAAAAGGGAATCGATATAGGAAAATATTCCTTAATTAATGACCCTGGCTACAAATCAAAGACACGCCTATCTAACATATTTATACCGATTCGATTCAGTATATTATTGAGAAGATTGAGTATTCGGCCAGATACAGGATAACGGAGTGTAGGCTATACAAGATATTAACGAGATGAACTACTTATGTTCTTAGAGAATTTACCACATGAGCAAAATGTTATTTAACAATTAACAATGATAATTTAAATGCAAATTCTAGTAAAGCGGGTTTTATTGAATAAAAGACACAAAAATTTATATGAGAATTATTCTGAAAAATACGTTCACACACCACTCGCTCCTTCTATTCAAATGCTTAACTAACTTTATTGACCCATCTAATTTAATCAACTAGAGTCTTGACTGAGCCACACTCAGTCAAATCTCACTCCTAAAATTACCCGTCACTAAATTGATAACGCTAGTCCCACGACATCCTATGACAGGCAAACCACTATCCCTTGACTTTCCCCTTATCGCATATTAATGACAATCGTCTAGCGCCTCAGATAACTTAGATCATTAATACAGTATACTAACCTTTAGGCATGGTGGAAGGAGGGACGCGTCATCACGCCGACGACACACACACCACACACGTACACTTGGCGGTGCCAACGGGAAACTAAGGGCCTCCTTCCCCTCGCCCCTTGTTTATATACCCTCGGTTCCTTGACCAAGCCTATGCTTGGAAAATGGGCGGGAAAAAGGGAAGAAGGTTCTGGGACCTTCTGGGACCTTCTCGAATCTTCTGACAACACCGAGGCACAAGCACATGCACGTACACATACTGACCATCTCCTCCTTCAATCTCTATCTCTCTCCCTCGACTCTCTGATTATGTCTAGCTATATCTAAGTAACTATCTCAGCACGGTCCCATGACACTATCCCTCTTTCACACATGCACGCACACACACATACACCCAGACTCTCTCTCACACACACACATGCTATTCCTCTCTCACACATGAACGCACACACACATACACACACACTCTCTCTCTCACACACACACACACTCTCTCTATCTATCTCTCTTTTGAAGGCCTTAGGGGAGCTTATACCAGATCAGGCTTGAAGGTGAGGATGTGAATGTAATTTAGTGCTCATTCAAAGAGCAGTTTATGGCTCGACAAGCTGCATTCGTTCCTACTAAATTTGCCAAATCAGGCTCAATCCAACCAAAATGGTTCACAAGTGACATAGCTTCAGCAATTAGAAAGAGAAAGGTTGCATACAGAAATGCCAAAAGAAATCAAGATCAAAGAGATTTAGATTCCTTCAAAAATATGTGTAGAAGAGTGAAATCTCTTATAAAGGAAGCAAAGCAGAATGAAGAACTAAGGGTTGCAGCCCTCTGCAAAGAGAGTCCTAAAGAGTTCTTCAGCTATGTGAACAGCAGGAAGCCATTCAGAAGTAGCATTGGACCTCTAAAGGATCCAACAGGCCAACTACAAACCTCTGACGCTGATATAGCTAAATCCCTAAATGACTATTTTGCTTCAGTATTCACAAGGGAAAATACCAGTGACATGCCAAGTCCAGGATTAGTGCATGACCAGTAGCGAAATTGGTAGAGCGCTCGCTTTTCTAACCGGGAGGGCTGAGTTCGATTTTCGGCTGGTGGAGATGTTTGGGCAATCTCCTCACGCCCCTTGCCTATGTTTCGCCTGACAGTAAAATAGGTTACGCGGCAGGGTGAAAAGGGGTCTTCGGATCCTACGACCCTTCAACCCAAAATTAAAA
Organism: Paralithodes platypus; assembly: GCA_032716605.1. Classification (NCBI taxonomy): domain Eukaryota; kingdom Metazoa; phylum Arthropoda; class Malacostraca; order Decapoda; family Lithodidae; genus Paralithodes; species Paralithodes platypus. The sequence goes on along the minus strand of CM064488.1, from coordinate 26,612,961 downwards.
AAAAAAAAAAAAAAAAAAGTGCATGAGGGTGAAGTTCTTAGCAGAATCAGATGTACCCCAGAGAATGTAGCAAAAAGAATTGATAAGTTAAATAGGTTCAAGTCATCCGGCCCAGATGGCTTTCTTCCTCTAGTTGTATGTGAAGTGAGAGAAGAAATCACACCTTTCTTAGCTGACATCTTTAATATATCACTAGAAAATTGAGAAGTCCCTGAAGACTGGAAACTGGACAATGTGACCCCAATCTTTAAGAAAGGGTATCACGAGTGTCCCAAGAATTATCGGCCAATTAGCTTGACTTCTATCATAGTAAAAGTCTTAGAAGGGATACTATTAGACAAGATAGTTGACTACCTAGAGCCATATTTTAATTACAGATTCCCAACATGGATTCAGGTGACACCGATCATTTTTCCATGAAATTCTGAGTGAGTATGGCAAAATTAGTGCCATAAACATCCTTTACTTAGATTTTCAAAAAGCTTTTGACAAAGTGCCTCATTGCAGGCTAATGTCAAAAGTGAGTGGGCTAGGTATTAATACAGAGGTCACAAATTGGATAGAAAGTTGGCTAACAGGTAGACAACAACCAGTGGTAATCAATCGTGTTTCTTCTGAGTGGACTTCAGTCACTTCTGGAGTTCCACAGGGATCTGTCCTTGGCCCACTACTGTTTATCATGTATGTCAATGACATCGATATTGGTCTGTTGAATACAGTATACCAATATTGCAGGTGCCCTTGCCATTTCTTACGCCCTTGTTGCCTCTACCAGATCGAGACACCAAGGAAGATGGGCGTATGTCAAGCCAGTTTGCAGATGATATAAAGCTTGGAATGAATGTGAAAGACCCCAAATGGGTTGAACAGCTCAGGAGGGACCTCAACAGACTGTGTGAATGGTCGGAGACATGGCAGATGCCTCTAGACTTAGAAAAGTGCAAGGTGATGCATATCGGCCAAGCAAACCCTAATTCAGGCTATTCACTATTGGGAATACCTCTGGAAGTGACTGACTTGGAAAAGGATTTGGGTGTTCTGATTAACAGTGACCTAAACTTTTCCAAGCAGTGCATTGAAGTAGAGAAGAAATCTCAGAAATTATTGGGCAATATTAACCCATACTGTACCGGCGACGGCTGTTAAATTTTATCCTAGCTATATTTAGACGATTTTGTGCAGTTTTGGAAGGATCTGTGGTAGTAAAAGAGATTAAACTCTAAAACGCGAGGTGTATGTAGTGGACACCATGTAGCTGGGCGACGATATTAGGCCTCCTTCCCACCTAAAATCGTAATTTTACGATAAATATCGTTATTACTTATTCATATGCGCCTATTTTACGTTTAATATGAAGATAGTAACATGTAACAACAATAAAACAAGTGGGAATAGTGTTTAGATGGTCAAAATCGCGAATTATTGTCGACCGGTCATTCATGGAATGTGAGGCAGGCGGCACGTACACCCTCTCCTCTCAAAGCCTGAAGCCTGACTGAGTTACTCTCTCACACTCTCCCTTACGCAACACAATCGCTAGTCACATGACCACACCCTAATTCCGGCTTGGAGATGTTGGCACAAAAATAAACCAATAAATAAGGGCATAAGAGGGAAAATAGGTGATAATTGAAGGGAGGGGAAGGGGGGGGGGGCGGAAAGGGGAGAAGGAGGGGATTTGACACATGTGGAGGAGTGATAGGAGGTATGGAGGGGAATTATCTCACTTAAACAACATGTCTGTTGTTTTAAGTGCTACTGGGGCCTTTTAAAAGTTTTTTTTTTAGGTCTTACCTCTTAAGAGTGTTCTCGCCTTTGCCCACCAAAACTTCTTAAGAGTGTTCTCGCCGTTCCCAGGTTAAGTGAGATAGTTCAAAACCTGTCAATAGCTGGAAGCTCTATATAAACTGAATAATATCGACCAACAGTAGCCAGAATAACATTAAATGGACGGCACCGGTACTGTAAGGGTTAAGAGGCATTTTAACACCTTACGAGCGGCCTAGGCGGTTATTTATATGTACCGCCCAGCGGGGTGTTTTTACCCTAAATAGGGTTGTTTACGTGATCATTTTCATGCCTAAATAAGACCCAGAGCATAAAACAAGTATCTATCTCTGAAAGGGCATAAACAGAGCTTTCCAATGACACCCCAACCATCCTTGTACGACCGCTGGTTTTCTTGCAACGATCGCGCAACACGAGTGCAAAAACCATGTAATTAGGTAGTTTCCCTACATAATTCCCTGTGTAGCGAGTGCGTGAGGGTGGGGGAGGGTGGGATTCATGTCAGTAGGTCCGCCGCGGTGGTCTGGAGCAGTCATACGCTTGCTACTCTCCTCCCACCACTTATCTCTCTCTCTCAGCAACATTACGTGGTGAAAATGGCACACGACATAAGTTGTGAACCGCCACTTAGTCCATATTAATTTCACACGACATAAGTTGCACGCCGCCAAAGAAGGGTTAAGTATAGAAATAAGGAAATAGTCCTCACACTTTACAATGCTCTGATACGGCCTCTCCTGGAGTATGCTGTTCAATTCTGGTCTCCAGCACTCAGGAAAGATGTAGGTAAAGTGACTGGAAAGAATACAAGCTAGGGCTACAAAGCTTATTCCATCGCTTAGAAGAATTAGCTATGAGGACCGATTGAGAGCTCTTGATCTCTTTTCGTTGGAGACACGCAGAGTACGAAGTCAGCTCATTGATTTTTGTAAAACACTTAATGGATTTGACAATGTGGATTATAGCAAAATGTTTAGCCTCAATATGAATACAACATGCAACCATGTCTGGAAATTAGAATTGAAAAGGTTCAGCACTAGTATCTGTGGAAATTTTTTCACATATAAGATCTTTTCTACCTGGAACAAACTTCCCTCCGAAATGGTAAATAGTTTTTCAGTAGAGCAGGTCAAGAAGAGAGTAGATAGTATTTTTCATACTCTGTAAAGCGTGTAGTGCACTAAGCAGTCTCTCTACCTACTTACCTGGAGTCTACCTGGAGTTGTTTCGGCCATCCATCAGTCTCTCTCCTTCCACTTCGAGTATCTCCTCGGAATGGACCGCAAGGTCTCCGAGATACTAGCTATTCCTTGTAACTCACTCTCTCTCTCTCTCCCTCTCCACTCACCGATTCAGCACACACAGCACTATTTTACTCACATTCTTCTTACCACACGCTCATACTTCTTCTTCTCTCTCTCTCTCTCTCTCTCTCTCTCTCTCTCTCTCTCTCTCTTTAGAGGAAATCGTGTTTACAGAACATTATGATATAATCGGCATTACAGAATCTTGGTTAACTACGGAAGACAGATACTTTTTAGCCGAATATACGCTTCCTGGTTATACAATGTTTGAGAAAAGTCGGATCAATAGAAATGGAGGAGGAGTTCTGTTTTTTATAAAGGAAAGTCTTAATCCCGTCTTAATGTCAAAACCTCAAATTGCGAATATAGACATATCTTACGTACTATTAAATAATAAACGAGGAACTAAAATAACACTAGCTTTAGTATACAGATGCCCAGCTCAATCAGTGCAAACTGACAATGAAATTTATGAACAAATTGCAGAAATAACTAACATACAAGATACCGTAATTCTTGGCGATTTCAACTTACCCATGACTAAATGGGGCGATATTCTTACTTCACACTCTGGACACGACCTCTATGCTAACTTGCAAGAGAGTTCACTTTTTCAATTTGTACAATCTCCGACCCGTGGTAATAATGTGCTTGACCTTGTACTCGCAACAAAAGAAGAATTAATAGAGAATTTGAATGTTGGTGATGAATTCAGTAACAGCGACCATCGTACGATAACTTTCACTTTAAAGTTTACTAGTAACAAATCAAATAGCAGCATTGAGAAAGTCCCTAATTTCAAGAAAGCAAATTTTCATAAACTTAAATCAAAGCTTAAAGAAACTGACTGGAGCTTTCTGACTAACAATAACGACATAAATACATCTTGGGAGTGTTTCACAACCACTTACCATAAGGCAGTGCAAGACTGCATACCATCGAAAATACGGCGTCCAGGCCATTATGATAAGCCCAAATGGTGGAATAAAGATATTTCAGACTGTCTGCTTGCTAAAAAATTTGCTAATGATAGATTAAAATCCTCACAAAATGACGAAGAACGGGTGAAATTTGTAGAGCTCCGACGCAAAGCCAAAAAGTTAATTAAGCAAAGTAAAAAGACCCTGGAGTTACATGTTGCGAATCAAAGTAAAACAAACCCGAAAGAATTCTATAGTTATATCAGAAAGAAAAAAGTAGTTACTTCAACTGTTGGACCATTAGTCGATGAAAATGGAGAATACACCAAAGACGAAGTACAAATGAGTAATGCCCTCAATACCTTCTTTGCATCAGTTTTTACAACCGAAGACCTCAGTGATATCCCTACAGCATCGCCGATTCAGATTGATAATTCAGATGTTCTAAGCAATATCACCGTTACAGAGAGAGAAGTATTGAATTGTTTAGATAAACTCAAGGTAAATAAAACGCCTGGACCTGATACAATCTCGCCTAGAGTTCTAAAGGAAGCTAAGGATGAGCTCTCCAAACCACTGACATTGCTATTCAATGAATCCTTGCAGTCTGGGACTATGCCTGATCAGTGGAAGCTAGCCAACGTAACACCGATATTCAAAAAGGCAGCAAATCCCTACCCAGTAACTATCGTCCAATTAGCTTAACCTCAATTGTATGTAAAATGCTAGAAACGGTCATAAGAGACAGACTCGTAAATCACTTAGAGGCAAATAAAACTTAAAGATACTCAACACGGCTTTCGTAAAAAACGTTCCTGTTTAACAAACCTCTTAGACTTCTTCCACGATATCCTCAACCTCTACGATGAGAGTAAAGCTGTAGATATTATATACCTTGATTTTCAAAAGGCCTTTGACAAAGTTCCCCACAAACGTTTACTGCTAAAACTAAAAGCGCATGGAATACAAGACGGTGTATTGAAATGGATAGAAAATTGGCTCAGCGACAGAAAGCAAAGAGTAGTCATAAACGGTAAGGCATCTAAATGGACCAATGTAAGTAGCGGAGTACCCCAGGGATCGGTACTAGGACCAATTATCTTTCTAATTTACATCAACGACATAGATGAGGGTCTCACCTGTACAATCTCAAAATTTGCTGACGATACAAAAATTGCAAATAGCGTACTCTCAAAAGAACAAGTTGACGATATGCAACACAATCTAGATAAATTGTCATGTTGGGCCCAAATTTGGCAAATGAGTTTCAATGCGGATAAATGTAAAGTACTACATATCGGATATCTAAATGAGAAAGCAAACTATTCGATGAATGGCACTCAGCTTAAGAATGTAAACAGAGAAACCGATCTGGGAGTAACAATATCGAGTAACCTAAAACCGAGTCAACAATGTTCAGAAGTTGTTAAGAAGGCAAACAAAATAATTGGCTTTATAGGCAGGTCATTTGAGCATAAATCCAAAGAAGTTATCCTAACCCTTTACAATTCCTTAGTCCGCCCTCTTCTGGAATACTGCGTTCAATCCTGGTGCCCTTATTACCAAAAAGATATAAACAAGCTAGAACGAGTTCAACGTAGAGTTACCAAAATGATACCTAGCCTAAAGAACAAACCATACGAAGAGCGTCTTAGAGAATTAAATCTATTTCCTTTAACCCAGCGCAGATTAAGAGGTGACTTAATTCAAGTGTTCAAAATCATCAAAGGCATCGACAATATGAACTGTAGTAAGTACTTCACTATCGACCAATCTAATTACACGCGGGGAAACGGTTGCAAAATTATTGGTAAATCTTTTAACTCACACGAATCTAAGAATTTCTTCTTCAATCGAGTTGTCAACTTGTGGAATGGGCTTCCCCTAGACGTTATAGACTGCAGCACCGTTGATTCATTTAAACTCTGCTTAGACAAATATCTCGCATCAAACCCGCGACTGACTGCGTTTGTAAATGAATAACTTTATTTTATCCCCCTCTCAGTTACTAACCCATCTGTCCCCTACTAACTTCCTAATCCTGCCACGGACATTAGTTCCAGGGCAGTAGTTCCCTTTCCAATGTTCCCTTACCCACTCTAAACCACTGTTTGGACACTTGATACTCAGTGTTTTGGAGGACAAGCAGCCTAGAATGGTCACTAGACCTGTTGTTGCTTGATTTCCTTTGTACTCCTTTGTACTCTCTTTCACACTCTCTATCTCTCTCTGGGGGTTCTTATGTCTGAAAACCTAAACACCTCAGATCAATGTGCAGCAGCTGCGAATAAGGCCAATCGAGCAATGGGATATATTAAGATAAATTTTACTTATAAAAATTAGAACATTATAGTACTTTTATTTAAAAGCATAGTGATGCCCCATCTTGAATATGGTGTGCACATTTTGGTCTTCTTATCCGAGCAAGGACATTGGGGAGCTCGAGTCGGTGCAGCGTAGAGCGACAAAGTTGATTCCGTCACTAAGAAATAAATCTTATCATGAGAGATTAAAAAAAAAAAAAAAAAAAATCACCAAAGAAAAGAAGATTGCGAGGTCACAACTGAGCCCAAATAGACCACTTAACCCCGTTCAGTCTCTGGATTCGACCCAGTTCAAACATGCCCAAATTGGCACAATTTCACCGCTCTGAATAGTTTACACCAATTTGATTTGGGAATATGAACATGATTAGATTAATATCCAGTATTCGAGAATGGATAATAAGTCGTAGGCGTGTGCATAAACCTTTAACCGTCCTGGTGGTGTAATGGTTAAGGTGTCAAAAATCTGTGTGTGATAACCCAGGTTCGAATCCCGGTGGATAATTATATACTTTAATTAATTTCATTGGGGGTGTTTGGTGTTGTGGTGAAATTAATAAAATATAGATTATCAGTAGGTTCAGGGATATTTCGTAGCGAGGCCGGTCTATATGATCTGTGCCCCATGAATATTCTTTCCTTTCACTTAAACATTAGGCCTACCATAGCGCTGTTGGGAATAGGAACATGATTAGATTAATATCCAGTATTCGAGAATGGATAATAAGTCGTAGGCATGTGCATAAACCTTTAAGGCCCTTTCACACATTCACGATATTGGTCCCGATGTGCCACGAGGTATACACATATTGGTACATCGGCAGAGACAGTGGCACGAAGTACGCGTTTGACGACGAAGCCACGACGGTGACACGTCGTAGCCACGACGGGCCAGATGGTACCACGGTTGCAACACGACAGCGCCACGTCAATGCTGTAACGGTCAAAATTCCGGTCAAAACCGTACCCCGACGTGGCACTAGGGGAACACGACGAGGTGCGATTATGGCAACAGATCGGGGCCAAAGGTACGCGTCACTTACTCGAACCTACGCGTAGCTTTATAGCTACGTGTATGTAAGCAATATGAGTGATATTGCGTTTATTAGGCAAATAAATAGTCTATATTAGGGTTAGGTTAGATTAGGTTAGGTTAGGTTAGGTTAAGTTAGGTTCTAATATATAAAATATAATGAATTTATAGGGAAAAGAACGGGAGGCCATGCACGCAGCCGGATCCCATGCCTTGGCCCCGCCCACTGCCGGATCCCATGCCTTGGCCCCGCCCACTGCCCAAAATGTATAAATATTACATTAGATTCGATTAACCTAACTTAACCTAACCTAACCTAACCCTAATATAGAGTATTTATTTGCCTAATAAACGTAACACCACTCGTATTGCTTTCATACACGTAGCTACAAAGCTACGCGTAGGTTCGAGTAAGTGACGTGTACCTATGGCCCCGATCTGTAACACTTAGTATTTTTAACCCTTAACTGGTGGCACCCGGCTATTGTCGAGTTAAATAAATGTGGCCTATGTGGCGGGTCACGGCTATTGTCGAGTGCAATTTTGAGCACGTATTGTGCTCTGAGAGAGAGCGGAGTGGTGGGAGGAGCGTAGGTTACCTCATGACCGCTCGCCACGGTGGCCGTGGAGCTACTGAGATGTACTCCTTTGTACTCCACCCTCTCTCACTCGTTTCACACGTAATAATGTAAGAAAATTACCGTATTTTACCGATTTTGCCCTTCGGTTGCACGATCGTTGCAAGACAACCAGTGATCGTAGAAGGATGGTTCTAGTGTCATTGGAAAGCTGAATTAACGCCCTTTCAGGGATGCATACTTGTATTACGCTCTGGCTCTTGTTTATGCATGAAAACGAGCACGGAAACAAGCTCATTTACGGTAAAACCCCCCGCTGGGCGGCACATCAAATATCCTCCTCCACCCGCTCTAAAGGTGGTAAGTCTAGCCCATATACTGTATACAGTATATAAGGCGATACTTAGTGTAGGTTTTAACTTTTGAAATTGTTTGACGTCAAGTGTTGATTAAAATACAAACTCGATCGGTTGTATTTTGTCAACTCGGGTAGTTTTGTGGTTGCGGGATTTTTGCGGGTAGATTGTAATACAATAGGCTAAGTACATCGGAGATTTCACCATATTGATTCACTAAACCTGTATACAGTATATGCACTGAAATTAAAAGTATGTACCGGTAGCTTGTTCTATGTGCCTTTAATATTCTGTTTTCAAAGATTTAGGTTTTCATGCGCCGTTCTGCTGTCGCAACAAGGCTTATAATAATTAGTTAATAAAGTTAGTTTAATGGAGTTTCCTTTGGCTTTTACTATTATAAACACTACTGTATTAGGTAAAATGAAATTCAATTCCATAAAGCATAATTATAATAACATTTATTGCATACCGTATATCAGTGGCGGTCGATATAGCCACACAGGAACAAGAACACACACACACACACACACACACTCACTCGACAATTAACACACACACGTGTTTCGGTAATCATACCGGTACACTGATTTTTCATTTGAACTTATTAACTCGTTTGATATAAGTTGATTATGAAATATTATATACGGTATAGGCCTATACCATATCAGGTCTTTATCTATTAATCATGTGCGTATTTATAGTGTTGTCCGAATACTCCACTAATCCGAAGCACTGTCGGTCCGCTGCCATTCGGATTACATGACTTTTACTGTAATATATAACTATTTATATCCCGACGCCGCCACGTCGATGCCGATGCAACCTGATGCAGACACGCCAGACCCACGTCATCGACACGTTGTACCCGACGTAAAGGTACTTTCACACATTCACAATGTTGGTCCCGATGTACCCCGATTTGAATATCGGGACACTACGTGGTGCAATCCCCAACGTGTGTCGGGGTCATCGGGGAGCGGCGTGTTACCCACGGTGCGGGACGTGGCAAATCGGGCTTGGCCACCAAAGTTTTGGATTTGTTCAAAAATTTTGCACGATGGACTTTTGGCGTGGTATCATCGGGTACATCGTGCTGTTGACGTTTGGACGACGGCATGTTGAGCACCGGGTTTCATCGGTATACACGTGTTGGCATCTGGGTTCATCGGGAACATTAATGTTTTTTTTTAATCCCCAAAAAACAAACAAAAATATATAATGTTTTGGTCATGCTGCCTAAGCCAAACTGCAGCTGAATCCATGCAATAGTTTCGGAGATATCGGAGATATCGGCGTTTGAATGCAAATTATTAGCGCCGCGGCGAAATTGCCCCGCGGCGAAATTACCCCGTCTTACCCTATCTATTTTTTATCGGTAAAAATGGGGAGGGAAAGTACGGGCGGGCGGACTGAACAGTAACCTTCACCTACGGTGAAATTCCACATATTATTATTTTTATTTTTTTGTTGTTGAAATCTTATATAATAACCTTTCCTCTTGCTGTTCATAAAAAAAATATGAAATAAAACAAAAATTATTATGGGTGAAAACCAACTGAGAGCGAATATTTTGGTGCGGCTGGGATTCTATAAAAACAAAAAACTATCGTTATAGATTTATTTCTATAAAATCCAATATTGATGATAGCATATTCTAAACACCGCCATCATGTTCAGCGGAAAAAATAGCTGTGATTTAGTATGAAAATAAAAATAACGATTAAAAAACGATATACCGATACCGGTATATCTCATATAGTTTATAATATAACAGTGTATTTAATCTCCACAGGCAAGGGTCTAAACATAGCTACAATAAAATATAAAAGACGTCGCCGGTACAGAAGGGGTTAATGCGGCCCTACAATATTGTACGGTGTCAAACATGGCCCGCCAGAGCAAATAAGTTTGACACCCCTGGTGTAGAGTGACGTGCAGGTACCATATCCGCACAAGATAGGTTTATATCAATACATTTTACCTTCCACAATTAGAGAAAATATGATTCATCACGAAGTGTAGCCTACCTGTGGAGATTAAACGCACTGTTATATTATAAACTATACGAGATATACCGGTACCGGTATATCGTTTTTTTTTTGTCGTTATTTTTATTTTCATACTAAATCACAGCTATTTTTTCCGCTGAACATGATGGCGGTGACTCCCCTGTAGCCAGGTAACGTAGGGCCATAGCCAGGGGCATACCAGGTGGAACGGCTTTCCTCCAAAACGTGTCGTGTTTCTCCACCAGTGGGCCAACACGTTCAAGCAGCTCTCCGAACATGGCTTTATCCACCCGCAGGAAATTTTTGTAGGAGGTGGTGTCTTCCACAGCCAACTCCTTCAGCAGGTTGTCATAGTGGCCGTACTGCCCTCGCCTCAACAGCCACTTCCGGGTCCAGACCTGCCTTCTCCGTATCCTGGGTGGCACCTGGGCATCCTGCACATCCTGCAAGGCTCTGTACAGGGCAACATCTAATCTTGCCTGATGTGCTGCCAGATCTACCTGCAGCTGCAGGACCTCGAGTTCATCCATGGTGTAGGGTAGGGCGAGTGGTGCTGACGTGTGGCCGTGGCTTGGGACGTGTGTAGAGTGAGGTACAGGTACCAGAACAGGCCCCTTTATATCGAATTGTGTCTGTCACCCCGTCTGTCGTTGTGGCGTCGTGTTCGCCGTGTCACACACGTATCCATCGTAAGTCCATCCCCCCTCGTCGTCTTCCCCTCGTGCCACGTCGGGGTACGGTTTTGACCGGTCGGGGTATGGTTTTGACCGGAATTTGCACAGTTAGGGCATTGACGTGGCGCCCTCGTGTTGCAACCGTGGTACCATCTGGCCCGTCGTGGCTACGACGTGTCACCGTCGAGGTTTCGTCGTCAAACACGTACATCGTGTCACTGTCTCTGCCGATGTACCAATTTGTGTACCTCGGGGTACATCGGGACCAACATCGTGAATGTGTGAAAGTACCTTTACCACGCCAAAAATCCATCATGGCCAATTTTTGGGTACCCCCAAAGAAATCGTCCCCAAGCGCGATTTGCCATGTCCCGCCACGTTGGTACCATGCCGCTCCCAGATGACCCAGACACACGTGGGCGATTGCACCACGTTGTGTCCGGATTCTCAAATCGGGGTACATCGGGACCGATATCAAGAATGTGTGAAAGGGCCTTTAACTGTCCTGGTTGTGTAATGGTTAAGGTGTCAAAAATCTGTGTGTGATAACCCAGGTTCGAATTCCGGTGGATCACATATATACTTTAATTAATTTCATTGGGGGTGTTTGGTGTTGTGGTGAAATTAATAAAATATAGATTATCAGTAGGTTCAGGGATATTTCGTAGCGAGGCCGGTCTATATGATCTGTGCCCCATGAATATTCTTTCCTCTCACTTAAACATTAGGCCTACCATAGCGCGGTTGGGAATATGAACATGATTAGATTAATATCCAGTATTCGAGAATGGATAATAAGTCGTAGGCCTGTGCATAAACCTTTAACCGTCTTGGTGGTGTAATGGGTAAGGTGTCAAAAATCTGTGTGTGATAACCAGGTTCGAATCCCGGTGGATCACATATATACTTTAATTAATTTCATTGGTGGTGTTTGGTGTTGTAGTGAAATTAATAAAATATAGATTACACTTCTGAGCCCGGACACTCAAAGATTCATTAATTAAGGGGAGATTTGCATTTAATTTCTCATTGATTCATCTATTAATTTTTATCTTTAATTTGCCCCCAAGACTTCCATCAAGCTTAACCCTTTCGCTGACTGTAGGACGCGATTGCACCCTTACAGGGATAATTTAAACCTTTGTGACCATCAGGTGTGTTTAGAAACCTTAAGTTTAATTACTTCAACCTCTGCAGTTGTCTTTGAGCGAGTACTGGGTTGAAAACTTATTTTGGAGAGGTAATTACGAGATTAAGATAATTATATTTATTAATATTGAACAGCAACCCCCGGTAAAGAAAGGGTTAAAAGATATGCCCCCAATGACCCCCCATCGAGATAAATTTGTACATTTTTCGATAGAAAAATGTCCCAGCCAAGGGCTGGTTCCTCCTTAACCCCTTCTGTACCGGCGACGTCTTTTCAAATTTCTTCTAGCTATATTTTGACGATTGTGTGCAGTTTAACCCTCCGGATCCGGGGGCCTTCATATGAGGCGATCGTCGTGTCCGGGTGTATTCCTGAAAAATTGCTATCTTCATAATTCGATATCTACTGATTGAGACCACCTAGAGCAGTCAACTAACTTGCATAGTGTAGAATCAACCTTCGTCTGTAGACTGGCGTTGAGTTGACATCGCTAGGACAAGTGGTTGCCGAGATATGATGATGGGAATGGAGGTAATTTCCCGCGTATTTTCGCCTGTGTCCAAACGCTTCGCCGAGGCCATGGCTAGCACGCACTAAGTCACTCGTTGCTTCGGTGGCTTTGGTACAGGTAGGCAATATTATGTTTCTATGGTTATAATGTCATAGTTATTGTGTAATTTATTTCTTTTACAACCATTATTGAATTATGTGAAACTTTTTATAACATATTTTCGGCACTTTCACTGTTATTGGATATTATTGTGTCACTTTCACTCTTATTACTCTTCTTGTTATAAATTATTGTCACTCACTGTTATTATTGAGTTATTATTACTTGTTATACATTTGTGTGTCACTTTCACTTACTAGGCTAGGCTACGCTAGGCTAGGCTAGGCGAGCGTACGGTACCGCATCTTCACTAACCACTTCTTCTTCATCGTCAAAGTCACTCCCAAGTTCACTCAGTTCACTATATTCCCGAGCACCGCATTCACCATCGTCATTATCGTCCTCATCGGTACTAATAAAGCCCAGAAACTCAAATCCATCCGCCACTTCACCCTCATCTTCACTAACCACTTGTTCTTCGTCAAAGTCACTCCCAAGTTCACTCGGTTCACTATATTCACTCAGTTCACTATATTCGCTTAGTTCTTGCAGAGTGTGTGCAACACCATCGGGACGAAGCACTGTTTTCTTGGTCGTTTTAGCCTTGCTTTTGTTAGGCGTACGGTACGCGGCGGCAGGCATCGATTCGGACACAGCTATTATTTTTGGATGAGCTCCATCCATGTTGGATGCGTGACGAGAACTGATGCTGCATGTTAGTTTGTGCTTGGTGGCGCTGCGGTAGCCCACGCATAAACAAAAATCCGCCCGCGCGATTTAAACCCTTTGATTTTGATTTTGCCTCATATGAAGCCTCCCGGACTCCTAACCAAAATACGTTTTGCCTCATATGAGGCCTCCCGGATCCCAAGGGTTAAGAAGGATCTGTGGTAGTGAAAAAGATTATGTGAGATAGTTCTAAGCCTGTTAATTGCTGGAAACCCCTTTTAAACTGAATAAAATTGTCTAGTAATAGCCAGAATAAGGTTAAAAAGAGGTCACCGGTACAGAAGGGGTTATTTGCAGACTTTGCTATTGCTTGTCAGAAATAAATTGACACTTAAATGGCACAAAAAGTCTTAAAATTGACAAATAATGGGGCAAAAGGTCTTAAGATTGCTACAGTAATGGGATGAACATCTTAACCCTTTTGTGCACTGCAGGACACGATTGTGTCCTTACAAGGATACTTTAAACTTTTGTGACCATCAAGGGTGTTTAGAAACCTTTAGTTTAACCCTTAAAGAGCGGCGCCCGGCTATAGCCGGGCGCCAATTTGCAGTAAGTTAGGAGCATTATTAAGGCTTTTAAAGGGTTAAAATCGAGTGCAAATGGCCGGGAGCACAGCGGGCCACATGTCCGACTCCCAGGGCCTACTGACTCACCCTCCCTGTGTTCTCGAGAGGCCGGCAGTGTAGCCAGTAGTGAGCGTAGCTGGAAAAAATATGCCGCTATACGCTAAACTCCCATGTTGATGGTACCACTGCCTGAGAACGATGAGTGCTACGTAGCTCGTTCTGGTCTCATTTTGAAGCTTTTAGCGCCTAGTTTTTTGCTGAATACATTTCTTTTCATGCAGATACTTGATTTATCATTCAGGAGGGCCTGAATATGCCCAAAATAGCCCAAAACCCGCCGCTAGACGAGGGTTAATTACTTCAACCTCTGCAGCTGTCTTTGAGCGAGTTGTGGGCAGAAAACTAATTTTGGAGAGATTATTATGAAAGCAAGAGATCCTATTTTGAATACTTAACAGCAACCCCCAGACCTGAAAGGGTTAATTTAACTCACACCACCAAACATCTCCCAATGAAATTAATGAAACTATGTGATCCACCGGGATTCGAACCTGGATTACTACACACACATTTTAAACACTCTAACCATTACACCATCAAGACAGTTATAAGTACAGCACATGCCTACAATGTAATCCATATATCGAATACTGGATATTACTCTAATCATGATTGTACTATACCCAATTGCACTATGAACAGCCTAATGATTAAGTTAGAAAAAGGAATATTCATGGGGCACAGATCACTTAGGACCGGCCTCGCTACGAAATAATCCTGAACGTATATGAATCATCTAAATTATTAATTTCGCTCATAACACCAAACACCTCCCAATAAAATTAATGGAATCTGTGAACCACCGATATTCGAACCTGGGTTACCACACACAGATTTAATATTTACTGTTTAGTAATGCTGAAGTAATAACCTAATTATATAAGGACATTGCCACAAAGGCTGAAACAAGTCAGAATGGTTAAAATATCACAACATTCATGGCCACACTCATACACGGTCACAACCAGAAAACAGCCACACTCATAAATGGCCACAACCAAAAGAGCTACACTCACAAATTGCCACAGCTAAAATGGCTACAATGTGTTCCTTCTGTAGTTTCCCCATGCCCGATAAGTTAAATGATCTTTTGATATCTCTGACACAGCTCTTCTATCCAACACAATACCCTGCTTGCAAAGCCGCTTGAACCCTGGACAAGGTTGCTTGCAACTTTAATTAGGGGTTCGACCCCTACGGGGGGAACCCCTATTGTAATCATTAAACCCGGTTTTTCATCCAAATTCTTCTTACGTGCCGGTTTCGACGCAATAACTCCAGAACTGCTTTTCGGATCGGGATCAAACTTCCACAGGTGGTGCGTTTTTGTATTGGGCAACTTTTGATATGTTAAACATCCGGCATGGCGGTCAAACAGGTCCGTGGCAGCCGATTTCCCGAAAAACTTGACGCCTAAATACCGTCTCTCCCACTCATAGGAAACGACTGGGCTTTGGCATATGGACTCCACTACTAATGCTCCGCAAATGTTATAGAGAAGGTTTTGCTTTTGCACGTGGGGTTTTTTCCGGCAATCTTGAAAAAACCTCAAATTCCACTTAAAATTCCACATCTTGAAAAATGCGCCGATGATCAAAGCCATGCTTGCGTAGTTGGGTGAGGCTCGCGATTCCGAACGTTTTGATACCAAAAGAATATAAATGGGTGGAATAGTTTGGCCGCAGCATTGAAAACTGTCTATTCTTAACCCTTATTTAGCGGCGAGCAACATAAGTCGAGTTAAATAAAGCTGGACTATGTGGCGGCGCTCGACATAGGTCGAGTGGCAATATCAGCACGTAATGTGGCTGAGAGAGAGAGACAAGTGGTGGCAGGAGACTAGCGAGCGTATGACTGCTCCAGACCACCGCGGCGAACCTACTGACACAAATCTCAGCTCCCTCCTCCCTCTCTCACTCGCTACATACTCAATTATGTACTGAAAGTACCGAATTACCTGCTTTTTGCACTCGCGTTGCACGGTTATTGCAAGAAAACTATCCATCATACAAGGATCGTTATGGTGTCATTCGAAAGCTCTGTTTATGCCCTTTCAGGGATAGGTACTTGTTTTACGTTCTGGGTCTTATTTAGGCATGAAAATGATCACGTAAACAGCCCTATTTTGGCTAAAAACACCCCGCTGTGCGGTACACATAAATAAACCGCATAGGCCGCTCGTAAGGTGTTAAATTACTTTAAAACCGCATTTGCTACCCCCACAAAGTTTACCATCTACAGTCTATAGGCTTCCACGCATCCCCCAGTTTTGCTGAATAACATAATCACTTTATTATTCAGATCTATAATTTTTTGTTATTTAACTCTCTCAAAACAGTTCGAGTCCCTACGAAATCCACCAATTATTTAGCCAACCTACCTATACATACCTACCCTACCAAATAATAATGATAATTCAAATTTATTTTTGGTGAATAACAGAGTATTTGCTAAGGTTTTTAACAATTCCACCCTTTGCCAAATGCTTAGCTTAATAACAATGATATGGACCTTTAAAGTTTTGGCAATTGCCCGTGTGACTCGTATTTTATTAACCCTCCTAAGTGTTACCACAAAATACCGCTAGATCCTTTCTCAAAAGTCGCTAGCATGTTGCTACATAGTCAAACAATGTTAGAATAATGCCGCAATTTCTAAAGAGTTTTGGTTTGTTTGTTTTGCAAATTTTACAATGTAGTATGACTAGAATGTCTGAAATTTTCAAATTATCCCTAGTAAATGTCTCTAGATATAAAAGAAATGGCTGCTAGATTGAAATAAATAGCTCTACATTTAGCGGTAATATGTAGCTTAAAAACTGGCAACACTGCAATCACCACCTCCCTCCAACCCTCCCAGTATGTCTCCACAAAATACCGCTAGATCCTTTCTCAAAAGTCGCTAGCATGTTGCTACATAGTCAAACAATGTTAGAATAATGCTGCAATTTCTAAAGAGTTTTGGTTTGTTTGTTTTGCAAATTTTACAATGTAATATGACTAGAATGTCTGAAATTTCAAATTATCCCTAGTAAATCTCTCTAGATATGAAAAAATGGCTGCTAAATTGAAGTAAATAGCTCTACATCTAGCGATAATATGTAGCGATACAACTGGCAACACTGCCTAAGTGTTACCCCAAAATACCGCTAGATCCTTACTCAAAAGTCGCTAGCATGTTGCTACATAGTCAAACAATGGTAGAGGGGGTGACCAGTAGTGACATTGGTAGAGCGCTCGGTTTCTAACCGGGAGGACCGAGTTCGATTCTCGGCTGGTGGAGATCGTTTGGGCAATCTCTTCACACCCCTTGCCTCTGTTTCGCCCGACAGTAAAATAGGTTACGCGGCAGGGTGAAAAGGGGTCTTCGGATCCTCCGGCCCTTCAACCCATAAAAAAAAAAAAAAAAAAAAAAAAAAAAAAAAACAATGGTAGAATAATGCTGCAATTCCTAAAGAGTTTTGATTTGTTTGTTTTGCAAATTTTACAATGTAATATAACTAGAATGTCTGAGATTTTCAAATTATCCCGAGTAAATGTCTCTAGATATGAAAAAATGGCTGCTAAACTGAAGTAAATATAGCTCTACATCTAGCGATAATATGTAGCGCTACAACTGGCAACACTGCCTACAACCACCTTCTCATCGCCAATGATTATGCTCTGAGGTTTGTATTTGCTTATCTTATCCTGTGTATAAATGTAACCCTTACACATGTTTCTATTAAATAATGACATTAAACAGGATTCATGATTTAAATACAAGGCTAGATATTTATCGGAAGTACGTATTTACCTTCGGAAAGGTAAAATATAATGTTTACACATATGGGATAGGGAGGAGGGAGGGAGGTATAAGAGGTGGACCGATGGAAGGGAAGAGAACCCCGATATACGAGATACATAGCTTCATATGCGCGTATTGATCACTTTCATGCTATTATGTATGCAGACAGAAGTAGCAGGACACATATGTCAAGAGTGAACACCTATAACTGAATCCATACACAGTAAAAAAGACGGAAATAATATCGTACATACGAAGTGATGGAATGGGTATGGGAGGAGTGTGTATGATATGTAAACAGGACAGTTCGTCGCTGTGTGTGTGCTTGTGTGATGGTCTTGTGTAGCTATGTGTGTGCTTGTTTGAGTGTTGCTATAGGCTACGCATTAGTTATCTCTCTCTCTCTCTCTCTCTCTCTCTTATTTATCGCTGTCTTCCTTACGATTACGACATACTGTACTAGTGCATGAGAACAGGAAATAGGGAGCCTCGCTCTCTCTCTCACAAATGAGAACATAAGTAAACAGGAGTCTGCAGAGAGCCGATTGGCTATAGGACTCGGTAGCCTATTCCACATATCTACAACTCTGTTACTAAACGAATAGAGGCAGATCCATTACACACCCAGTCTCTCTCTGTCGCTCGTTTGTTTGCACACCGATACAAATGAGGCAGATCCCTTACAAGATGAACATGGGAATCTGCAGAGAGACAAGTGGCCCACAAAAAGCAGATCCCTTTCACATCCAACCCATTTCGTCCATATGACTATTTGATTTTATCTTGAAATTCTCTATTGTTCTTGATCCCACTATAGCACTAGGTAGCCTATTTCACATATCTACGACTCTGTTATGAGAGAGGCCGATCCCTTACACAGCCAATCTCTCTCTCTTATTTGCACACTGGTACAAAGGAGGCAGATCCTTACACATGCTACCAAGATGAAAATGAGAGTCTGCAGAGAGCCGATTGGCCCACACACGGCAGATCCCTTTCACACCCAATTTATCTCGTCTTATCAAATTTTATGTTGAAGCTCTATTGTTATTGATCCCACTATAGCACTTGGTAGCCTATTCCACATATCTACAACTCTTTTACCAAGCGAATAGAGGCAGATCCCTTACACAGCCAATCTCTTTCTCTCTCGCTCTTGTTTGTTTGCACACCGGTACAAATGAGGCAGATCCCTTACACATGCAACCAAGATGAAAATGGGAGTCTGCAGAGAGCCAAGTGGCCCACATAAGGCAGGTCCCTTTCACACTCAACCCATCTCATAAACGTTACCTGTTATTTACACTACTTACTATACACCCATGTTATCATATACCTGCAACCAAAACACAATTGTAAGAAATAGGAACATAATAAAATGGGAGTCTGTAGAGAGCCAATTGGCCCACACAAGACAGATCCTTTTCACACCCAACCCATCTCACAAAAACTCATTTATCTCTGTCTTCCTTACATTTATGACATCCTAGTCTCTCTTACTCTCTCTCACAAATGAGAACATAAGAAAACCGGAGTCTGCAGAGAGCCGATTGGCCCACACATGTCAGATCCCTTTCACACCCAACCCATCCCGCGCGCTCTCTCTCTCATATTTATCGCTATCTTCCTTACGTTTACGACATCCTATTCTCTCGCCATACTCTCTATCTCCTTCACAAATGAGAAAATAAAAAAAATAAGAAAACCGGAGTCTCCAGAGCCGATTGACCTACACATGGCAGATCCCTTTCACACCCAACCCATCTCGTTCTATCTAATTTCAAGTTGAAGCTCTATTGTTCTTGATCCCATTATAGCACTCGGTAGCCTATTCCACATATCTACAACTCTGTTACTAAATGGATAGAGGCAGATCCCTTTTACTGCCAATCTCTCCCTCTCTCGCTCTTGTTTGTTTGCACAATCTGCTCCTTCTGTAGTTTCTCCATGCCCGATAAGTTAAATGATCTTTTGATATCTGTGACACAGCATTTGTATCCAACACAATACCCTGCTTGCAAAACCGTCGAACCCCGGACAACGTTGCTTGCAACTTTAATTATTATTATTATTATTATTATTATTATTATTATTATTAATATTATAATTATTAATAGTAGTAGTATTATAAATATTATTATTATTAATATAATAATAATTATTATTAGTAGTAGTATAGTTATAATTTATATTGTTGTTATTATTTGTGCAAATATTATTAACATTTGTTATTATAATAATAATAATAATAATAATAATAATAATAATAATACCGGTACTTATTATTATTAACACCTTACGAGCGGCCTATGCGGTTTATTTATATGTACCGCCCAGCGGGGTGTTTTTAGCCAAAATAGGGCTGTTTACGTGATCATTTTCATGCCTAAATAAGACCCAGAACGTAAAACAAGTACCTATCCCTGAAAGGGCATAAACAGAGCTTTCGAATGACACCTTAACGATCCTTTTATGATGGCTAGTTTTCTTGCAATAACCGTGCAACGCGAGTGCAAAAAGCATGTAATTAGCCACTTTCCCGATACAATTCCTTATATAGCGAGTGAGAGAGGGAGGAGGGAGCTGGGATTCGTGTCAGTATGTTCGCCGCGGTGGTCTGGAGCAGTCATACGCTCGCTACTCTCCTGCCACCACTTGTCTCTCTCTCTCAGCAACATTACGTGCTGAAATTGCCACTCGAGTTATGTCGAGCGCCGCCACATAGTCCAGCTTTATTTAACTCGACTTATGTGGTGAGCCGCTAATTAAGGGTTAATATTATTATTAGGGGTTCGTCCCCTACGGGGAACCCCTATTGTATTCATTAAACCTGGGATTTCATCCAAATTCTTCTTACGTGCCGGTTTCGACGCAAGAACTCCAGAAGCGCTATTTGGATCGGGATCAAACTTTCACAAGAGGTGCGTTTTTGTATTGGGCAACTTTTGATATGTTAAACATCCGGCATGGCGGCCAAACAGGTCCGTGGCAGCTGATTTCCCGAAAAACTTGACGCCTAAATACCGTCTCTCCCACTCACAGGAAACGACTGGGCTTTGGCATACTCACTCCCCTACTAATGCTCCGCAAATTTTATAGAGAAGGTTTTGCTTTTGCACGTGGGGTTTTTTCCGGCAATCTTGAAAAAACCTCGAATTCCACTTAAAATTCCACATATTGAAAACTACGCCGATGATCAAAGCCATGCTTGCGTAGTTGGGTGAGGCTCGCGAATCCGAACGTTTTGATACCAAAAAAATAAAAATGGGTGGAATAGTTTGGCCGCAGCATTGAAAACTGTCTATTCTTAAATTACTTTAAAACCGAATTCGCTACCCACACAAAGTTTACCATCTACAGTCTATAGGCTTCCACGCATCCCCCAGTTTTGCTTAATAACATAATCTCTTTATTATTCAGATATATAATTTTTGTTTTATTTAACTCTCTCAAAACAGTTCGAGTCCCTACAAATTCCAGCAATTATTTAGCCAACCTACCTATACATACCTACCCTACCAAATAATAATGATAATTCAAATTTATTTTTGGTGAATGACAGAGTATTGGATCAGGCTTTTAACAATTCCTCCCTTTGCCAAATGCTTAGTTTAATAACAATGATATGGACCTTTAAAGTTTTGGCAATTGCCCGTGTGACTCGTATTTTAACCCTCCTAAAGTGTTACCACGAAATACCGCTAGATCCTTTCTCAAAGGTCGCTAGCATGTTGCTACACAGCCAAACAATGTTAGGATAATGCTGCAATTTCTAAAGAGTTTTGGTTTGTTTGTTTTGCAAATTTTACAATGTAGTATGACTAGAATGTCTGAAATTTTCAAATTATCCCTAGTAAATGTCTAGATATAAAAAAAATGGCTGCTAGATTGAAGTAAATAGCTCTACATTTAGCGGTAATATGTAGCTTTCCAACTGGCAACTCTGCAACCACCACCTCCCTCCCACCCTCCCAGTATGTCTCCACAAAATACCGCTAGATCCTTTCTCAAAAGTCGCTAGCATGTTGCTATATAGTCAAACAATGTTAGAATAATGCTGCAATTTCTAAAGAGTTTTGGTTTGTTTGTTTTGCAAATTTTACAATGTAATATGACTAGAATGTCTGAAATTTTTTAATTATCCCTAGTAAATCTCTCTAGATATGAAAAAATGGCTGCTAAATTGAAGTAAATAGCTCTACATCTAGCGGTAATATGTAGCGATACAACTGGCAACACTGCCTAACCCTTCATATCTAGCAAATGTATCAACAACCACTCTAGTGAACTTTTGGTATTTAGTTTATTCAGCTTAATACTATTTATCCACATAAAATAGAAACCTATCACGATTGTTGTCTAATACAACCATAGATAAGTCTATTACATATTATTTGAACATGATTTCGAATTTAGCAGTTGCTGTTTACCTTGAACAGTAATGACAGTTTGTGACAGAACCGAAAGCGTCTCTTGCCGTGTAGTACTCAAAGAAAGCATGGGTACTTAAGCCGGCCCATACCGAACTGTTATACCAAGTCAGAGATGCAGAGGTAACTTTCACAATGCATTATAACCCTAGACAGACACCAATATACCACTAAATCAGACAAATATCACTACAAAAAAGATAGGAAAATATTATATTAATGTCCTAGGTATTTGAAATTATGCAAATGAGTAAAATCCATTATGATATAATGATAATGGGATTGATTAGTATCTGGCAACAGTGTTGGACTAAAACTTCTGAACGTATGCGAACTTCGGAGTATTTATCCCATTAATATACACATCTATCACTATTTAAATTTAATACAACCATACACAGTGCTATTACATATTATTTGAACATAATATAGGATGGTCTTTCCTTTAAACCATTTTCTAAATCTATTCACGAAAAATATAGGCCTAGCCTAGGCAGCGCTACCGCTACCGGTAGGTACGAATTTATCAGTTCGATTTTTGATTGAGAGTGGGATTAGGCCTAGGCCTAATCCCACTCTCAATCAACCCATAATAGCCTACTATGATAGGTTAGATAAGGTTGTTAGGTTAGGCTAGGCTAATGTCCTTTCAAAGGGGTATAGGCCTAGTAAACACTAGGATAGCCTATACCCGGTCAAAGGTAAGTCCTGCTTTAGTTTAATACAACCATACACAGTGCTATTACATATTATTTGAACATAATATAGGATGCTCTTTCGTTTTCCTTTAAACCATTTTATATAATTATCTATTCACGAAAAATATAGGCCTAGCCTAGGCAGCGCTACCGGTAGGTACGAATTTATCAGTTCGAATTTTGGTTGAGTGGGATTAGGCCTAGGCCTAGCCTAGGGCTTAACATGGGATACTGTTTGGGGTTTGGTAATAGACTGAGGCTGCTTTAGGCCTAATTAGGTAAAAATAGTCAAATCGAGACAATTGCACAGCCAACATAGCCTAGGCCTATTATGCAAATATTTTTCCAATCTACAATAGGCCTAGTCTATTCGCTGTAAGTAGGCAAGAAATCATGACCTAGGCTATAACCTCTGTAACTAAAAAACAACTAGGCCTAGAGTGATGAAGCTAATATGTCTACCATTTGGGAAGAGTCAGTCAAGGAATAGCCTAGATGTGGAAATTTGCAGCCAATTTGCTCTAGCCCTATTTGAGATACAGAGGTTAGAGGTCATTGTTGACCCCCCCCCCCCCTCATGACATATTGTTATCATCTTATATATTACCAGCAGGGGCAAATAACCGAGAAAATAAATCGCCGTCAAAATAGACGCGAACTTAACCACAGCGATCGACAAATGTAAACATGACGGAGGCGGCGGACGTCTGCAATCATGTTCCCGTCTAATTTGAATGCCAATGGATACAATAATAGGTAAATTTCTATAATTGCACCTATACGAGCTAAAACAAATATTATTGTATTTAACAGGAAGGTACAACGAGGTAAGTGATGTGGTATAGGTGGCAATATGCGGAAATGGATTATAAGGGCATTCCGCCCCCCTCTGACAAAAGTCTATCAATCTAGATGTGACACGGATTTACTATGTTTCAGAGAGACATTAGCCTAACCTAACAACCTTGCCTAACCTAACCTCGTATTATGGGTGGGGGCTGCCGCCCCCACACCCCCACTGGTTGGGTAAAACGGTAGAAATCGAGTTGGGGTGGAGTGAATAACCGTAGATTTTTGTAAGGGGGTATGAGGGGGGCAGAATGCCTTTATAATCCATTTCCGCATATTGCCACCTATACCACATCACTTACCTCACCGTACCTTCCTGTTAAATACAATAATAATTTGTTTAGCTCGTATAGGTGCAATTATAGAATAATACCCAATAATATGTTGAGGGTGCCAGCAGTGGGCAAAATAGACAAATACACCAAAAATTGGGTGTGGGGGTGGCAGCCCCCACTCATAATAGCCTACTATGATAGGTTAGGTAAGGTTGTTAGGTTAGGCTAGGCTAATGTCCTTTCAAAGGGGTATAGGCCTAGTAAACACTAGGATAGCCTATACCCGGTCAAAGGTAAGTCCTGCTGTAGTCTCCTTGAATTCTACCTTAAATTGTAATATTAGACTAGGCCTAGCTTGGCTTAACATGGGACACTGTTTGGGGGTTGGGAATAGGCTCAGGCTGCTTTAGGTCTAATTAGGTAAAAATAGTGAAATCGAGACAATTGCACAGGCAACATAGGCTAGCCTATTTATAGGCTACCTTTCAT
Organism: Paralithodes platypus; assembly: GCA_032716605.1. Taxonomy (NCBI): domain Eukaryota; kingdom Metazoa; phylum Arthropoda; class Malacostraca; order Decapoda; family Lithodidae; genus Paralithodes; species Paralithodes platypus. The sequence continues at coordinate 26,588,327 of CM064488.1, read as the reverse complement.
TACTGCAGTTAAGCACAAACTTATTTTACAATGGAAAATAATGCATGAGGAGGGCTGGGTAGGCCTATTAGTATTTTGTGAAATAACTTAAATTAGGTTAGGCTATAGTATACTTCATTAGGTTATTAGGCCTCTGAGAAAACAGGCCTAGCTTAATTTGATTTCACTGCTCAACATATTTTGTTTTGTTTTTGCTGTTGAGCTCTGCATAGGGCTATATTCAGGTAGGCTTGGGTTTTAGTAAAATTGCATTAGGCTAGGCTACATATGTTTACTTCTATTGGAAAGCACAGGCCTACACAATAGTACACATGTTAAAGAATTTAGCCTAGCCTACCACAATTTTAGCCTAGACTGAAAGAACAAACAAAAATAGGCTAGGCTAATTGCAGCTAAATAATGTAGCCTAGCCTCCACAATTTAGCCTAGACTGAAAAAACAAACAAAAATAGGCTAATTGCAGTTTTGGTAAGAGTTGTAGTTGTGGGCATACCAAAAGCTTTGTTTATATAGCCTAGTCGCACGCTCGCAGTTAGGCCTACCTTCGCTTCTAATTTAACTGCTGGGTAAAGCCACCCTCAATCCGCCGGCCGGTAACAAAACAATTTACCCAACGCCTGGCCGTGGGATACAATAATGGGTTGAAGGGGCTTTATCCCCCTATTCACTTATTGTCATCATCATATATATCACCAGCAGGGGCAAATAACCACAGTCAAATTAGACGCGAAAGTAACTGCGAGCGTGCGACTACGTAAGTAAAGGGGACGATAGACCCACTAACACAACTTTTAACGCATTTTTTCCTAATGTATTAGATTTTTTTATATTTATGACCTCAACAGTTGAAAGATGACAATTTTATGGTTTATTTTAGGCTATACAAAAACATTTGCTTTGTACCGGTAACTTAGATACGGTACTCATATTTATGCTTATAATTGCAGTACGAGTGGGTTTTTTCTTTTTATATGTAGGCCTAGGCTAAACAAATGTTAGTTTTTGTTTTATAGGCTAAACTAGGCTGAATTTATGCTAATAAATATTAATTGGAGGGCGCAAATCTGTCAAGGATGTGCACATCTGCCTAGATGTGGAAATTTACAGCCAATTTGCTCTAGCCCTTTTTGAGATACAGAGGTTAGAGATCGTTGGATACAATAATATGTTGAGGGGGTCAATCACCCCCCATGACATATTGTCATCATCATATATATTGCCAGCAGGGGGCAAATAGCCTAGGCCTAGCCTAACTACAACAAAAATCGCCGTCACAATAGACGCGAACTTATATTAACTACGGCGATCGACCATTGCCCGCACCGGCCGTCCCCCGGTTATTGTTGAGGTCCTGAGGAACCGTATGACTTTGACGAGCTCTTCCCTCCGCAGTCTCCGCATCCCATGTATCGTCGTACGGTACCTCTTCCCCTCCACATCCTACATCTTGTCGTCCTACATATGCCTCCTAAGCCTCGCCTCGTCCCGTCACTGAGCATGTGGATGGGCATCCCTTTCTGGCTTCAAAGATGGATTCCTTCCGACAGCTCCTACTAGATTGTCTGGGGTTGGTTGATAAGGGCACCTCGCTTCAAGACATTGCTCTGGCCCTAGTACCGCAGTTTGTAGGTCTCTGGTTCGCCACCTGATGACCTGCTATTGGGTTGTTGCCTTTACAGTGTTATGGTTCTATGAATGACCTAGAGTGAAAGTGACGCGGTGGTGAATTTTAACCTTAACTATAAGCTAATTTAAATTGTGACATAGGATCTCCGCGACTACGGTAGGGCCGGAGCGGGCGAGTATTCGCCTGAGGTTGCCCTTAACCCCCAAGACAAAATTCTAGTGCTGGTTTTACTCAGATTTTGTGAGTTTTAATTTAGCCTAGCCTAGGCCTAAGAGTTCAGAAGATTTGCAAAATGCACCCCATACTAGCCTACCCATAGCCTAATAGGCCTAGTGATTCTTTTTTGGCAGACCACCCACAAATTTTCATATAGCCTAGTCCTAGGCTAGCCTAAGTTCTGGAATGCATGTTGGAATAGCCTTCCTATAAACTGTAGGCTAGGCTACTTCCTTTTAATTTAAGTTTGATTCTTTGGAAAAATCTATTAGGCCTAGACCAGGGCAGAAAAGTAACATTTAAAATGACGTGTAAAAAGTCGCCCATAAACGGCGGGCCGCTATGTTATTGTAATTTGGGAGCTTATTTCGTCTGTTGATTGACTTTGTCCTTAATTGGGGATCCTATGAATTAGCACAGATGATGATGACTTACCGTACATCATAATACGTGACGGGCCGACGTGGGGGGCAGAGCCACAGAGACCCCCTCAACATATTTTGTGTCCCACAGTAACTTTTAATGGGATGGATGTAGTTACCGGGTGTACGGTCGTCATGTTTACATAGGGCGATCGCCGCGGTTAAATTCGCGTCTATTTTGACGGCGATTTTTTTCGGCATATTTCATTTTATTCACTTCCTTTTATATTTAGGCTATAATCTAGCTTTGGCACAACAATAACCCTAACCTAGTCTTTCTTAAATATTCTTCTAATCTTCCAGTAGCCTATAGCCTAATTTAGGTCATTTTTAACCCTTATTTAGCGGGGTCGGACTTAAGTCCGATACGAGAAAATTGGACTAAATGGCGGGGTCGGACTTAAGTCCGTGAGCGTATTTCCGCCCTAATTTAGGTGGAAAGCGAAACTTGGTGGTCAGGCGTTGTACTACAAGGGCCCACCCACACATCCCCACTGCGTGACCGTGACTAAGTGACCCTCAAGCAGCCATAATGGAAGGTCAAGATTTGCCCGTGTTCGATTCGGTGGCCGCCATCCCTAGTGCGTCGCGCCACCCTACTAACCACGCCCGGCTTACCACCCAGGAAGTAGATATCATGCTGAACTCTTCAGAACTTTCTAATAAGCTGTTGGATGAAACCGTCGAAGGTCTGGGTGAGAGTTTTGGTAGTGTGGATGACTCGGAAGACGAAAATAACCCGATCATAGGCTTTCACCCCAAGCATAATTTGCGTGGGGTGGATGTTGTGGTTGATATTGGACAGACCCTTGAGCAAATTGGAGACGTTCCTGACGAAGAACATACTGGTGTGGGTGTTGGTTAGTACAATTTATATTTTATAATTGCTTGAAAATGTGATTGCAAGCATTTTATCACCTTACGAACGGCTGGTGGAGTATATTTCACTGTGCCGCCCAGCATTTTTGTTTTGTTTACCCTAAATGGGGTTGTTCCGTGCTCTTTTTCATGCATAAACAAGACCCAGAGCGTAATAGAAGTATGTATCCTGAAAGTGCGTAAATTGAGCTTTCCAATGACACCCGAACCATCCTTTTACGATCACTGGTTGTCTTTCAACGATCGTAAAACACGAGTGCAAAAACCCTAAAATACGGTAATTTCCTTATATAATTCCCTGTGTGGCGAGCGGTCTTGAGGTAATTTATGCTCCTAATCACCGCTCCGCTCTCTCTCAGAGCACATTACGTCCTCAAAATTGCACTCTACAAGAAATTTCCTTTGCATTTTATAGCGTATTATTTGCAGGCGTTCGGTAAATTTCTTACGGTAATACAAACAACGAAAGATTGAATATTTGTGCTTGGCATTATATGATTGTGGGGAACAGATGTAGGCCTACCGTATATATTATGTTTTCATATATATGATACATATGTAACATTTTTATATTATCACGACTCTCTCTCTCTCTCACTCTCTTTGTTTGTACTCCTTTGTACTCTCTTTGTCTGATGTAGGCCAGGGCACGCCCCTAACTAATCTCTTCCCTCCCAGGGGAAATCACACCTAGGAGATGTTTTTGACCTCCCCTCTCTCTCTGTCTGTCTCTTCCTCTCTGGGTCTACCTATACTGCATGTGACATTGAAATTGCTTGAGAGTTTGATTGCAAGCATTTTATAGCGTATTATTTGCAGGCGTTCGGTAAATTTCTCACGATAACCAGGGTGTATGGTACATTTCTCACGATAATACAAGCAACAACGAAGCTTGGCGAAGATTGTGGTCTACAATATACCTGTTTATAATTGCATGTGACCTTGTAATTGCTTGAAAGTTTGCTTGCAAGCATTTTATAGCATATTATTTTCAGGCGTTCAATACATTTGATAAATATATCAAAATAAGTCCTGTGGGACTATGATTTTTTTTTTTTTTTTTTTAAAAGACCTCCGTCTACGTATTGTGAAAAACCTGTTATCCTCCGGCAAATTGTGGGGTTGAGTGAGTGAAAGGGGGGACAGTGAATGAAGGAGGATGCATGTTTTTCATAATACGTGTTGCTAGCCCCAAACGCGCGAGCAACTGTGGCTTTCAACCATCCGACACATCCCCTTTTATTAATGTGCATCACATGTTACATACAAATAAAGTTTATGTTTTGTTTTACCCTACTGTGGAAAGACTACGGATACACCACTCCTGCCCGGGCCTCACACAGTGGCATGACCCAGTCCTGTCGAACTGAGCTCATGACACTGGTGGCATTGCCCCGAAGGATAGCCATCCCTAGTCTTTGCTTGAGCCAGAGGGTTTCCCGGGGTTCTCCTGAAACTTCTCTGATTTTACGGCCTATTTCATTCACCATCTTAAGGGTGGTAGGGCCGAAGACTCCTGAAGTTTCGAATGCCAGGGGCTCGAACTGATGAATTCTGGCGATGGCTTGATATTTTTCTCGCTTTTTATTTTCTGCTATCCGGGCGGCTTCACCTGCTTCGTCGGCGTTTCTGGCGGTGTTGGTTGTGGAGAAAGTGTCAACACATGTGGCATCCCACACGAGGCACGCTATTATTGGACAAGAAAAATATTGTGTTCATCCCTCCACTGGAACATCAACAACAATGTCAACAACGTATCGCCGTCGGCAATCGTAAGATTCAGAGTCGTAAAGATTCCAGGACGAGCTCAATAGAAAATGAATGAATGAAATGAATGAGTGTGCAGTACTGCCAATACGTATAGCGACTTCCGCTAGATCTAGAGACCTTTACTTCGATCTAGCAGCAATGACTTACACTAGCGGTTTTGTTTTGAAATTTCAGAACAATTTCGAAGTGATATTATATGGATTTTGCCAATTCATATTTCTAGTGGTATTTATCATGTCTTACATCTAACAATATATGCTAGCGGATTTAACTTCAATTGGTAACCCTCCCGCTCGAGTCGGCTCCAAAAAAAAAATCGATAATGGTGGCACTTTAGTAAACAGGTGATAAACAAAACCGCATGCGGATCGGTTTGGTGTATCGGTATTATGGTAAGTTGGCTACCTACTATTGTTTATACGATATAGTAAGTAATGATAAGTAAATTATTATATATTATATATAAAACAAAAACAAAATTCCTGCAAAGCAAGCGAAACAGAGAGAGAGAGAGAGAATGCAGAAACTGAACTGAAGAAAGAGTGAAAAAGATATAATAATACAGAAATATTACAAGCAAATAAATGAAATAGAAGGATTAGCTAGAGAAAATAATAATGAGAAATACATAATACGGATGAGGAAGAGGGAAAGCGAGCGAGCCAGAGAGAGAGAGAGAGACAGGAGTGAGAGATTAGAGGAAATAGAGAGATTGCAAGCATTTTATAGCGTATTATTTGCAGGCGTTCAGTAAATTTCTTACGGTAATACAAACAATGAAAGACTGAATATTTGTGCTTGGCATTATATGATTGTGGGGAACAGATGTAGGCCTACCGTATATATTATTTGTTCATATATATATGATACATATGTAACATTGTTATATTATCACGACACTCTCTCTCTCTCTCTCTCTTGTCTCTTCCTCTCTGGGTCTACCTATAGCCTACATTTATAATTGCATGTGACCTTGAAATTGCTTGAGAGTTTGATTGCAAGCATTTTTATTATTTGCAGGCGTTCAGTAAATTTCTTACGGTAATACAAACAACCAAACAATGAAAGATTGAATATTTGTGCTGCACATCCCTCATACGAAATACCATTCCCACCGTATAGAGAGAATACAGAAACTGAACTGAAGAAAGAGTGAAAAAGATATAATAATACAGAAATATTACAAGCAAATAAATTAAATAGAGGGATTAGTTAGAAAAAATAATAATACATATACATGAGGAAGAGAGAAAGGGAGCACAAGAGAGGGACAGCGAGCGAGCCAGAGAGACAGACAGACAGGAGGAGTGAGAGAGATTAGAGAAAATAATAATGAGAATTACATATACGGATGAGGAAGAGAGAGAGAGACAGAGCGCGCAAGAGAGGGAAAGCGAGCTAGCCAGAGAGAGAGAGAGAGAGACAGACAGACAGACAGACAGGAGTGAGAGAGAGAGAGAGAAAGAAAGAGAGAGAGAGAGTGAATACAGAAATAAGGAGAAATAAGAGAAAAATAAGACCGATTACCAAAGGAATAGTAGATGCGTGAGAGGCCGAAGTCAGGCCGAAGCAAACGCAACCGAACGCACCCGGGAAATAGACCAAAAAGTACCTCCTCTTCCTCACCTCTTCCCACCCTCCACACTCATTCATAACATCCATTCATAGACTTATATGGGGAGACGAAGAGTTGCTCTTTCCAAAAATGATCGTTTCGTTTGCATTGGAGCCATAGTAACGGCGCTAGGGCGAGTGAAATTGAGCGAATATTTCGGGATTATGCCCGCTGAGCGGTACAGTGTAAAATACCTTACCACCCGCTAAATAAGGGTTAACCCATAACTGTCGGGGCGCAACATAAGTCGAGTATAATAAATCTGGACTATCTGGCGGCGCTCGACATAGGTCGTGTGGCAATTTCAGCACGTAATGTTGCTGAGAGAGAGACAAGTGGTGGCAGGAGAGTAGCGAGCGTATGACTGCTCCAAACCACCGCGGCGAACCTACTGACATGAATCCCACCTCCTCCCTCCCTCTCTCACTCGCTATATACGGAATTGTATGGGGAAAGTGCCGAATTACATGCTTTTTGCACTCGCGTTGCACGGTTGTTGCAAGAAAACTAGCCATCATAAAAGGATCGTTATGGTGTCATTGGAAAGCTCTGTTTATGCCCTTTCAGGGATAGATACTTGTTTTACGCTCTGGGTCTTATTTAGGCATGAAAATGATCACGTAAACAGCCCTATTTTGGGTAAAAACACCCCGCTGGGCGGTACATATAAATAAACCGCCTAGGCCGCTCGTAAGGTGTTAAAGACACACAATTAAATGGTTGGTATTTTAAACGACACTACTGCAGCATTATGAGAAACAATTTATTAGAGATAATAGGCAACAATAGACTCGCCATATTTTTCTCCATAGGCTATAGTCCGCATGGAGGATTTTCGTTATCGACAAATTTAAAAAAATTCCCACTTCACAGACAAAATAGACAAATACACCAACAATCGGGGTGTGGGGGCGGCAGCCCCCACCCATAATAACCTACTATAATAGGTTAGGTAAGGTTGTTAGGTTAGGCTAGGCTAATGTCCTTTCAAAGGGGTATAGGCCTAGTAAACACTAGGATAGCCTATACCTGGTCAAGGGTAAGTCCTGCTGTAGTCAACTTGAATGCTACCTTATTGTAATATTAGACTAGGCATAGCCTATAGATAAAATAGCCTAGCCTACTTATTTATTGTAGCCTATAATATAGGCCTAGCCGGGTAGAATGTAGAGTTCGGGCGTACCGCCACCATTGTTTACACTGCGCAGAGCGGCGACGGAAGCTTGCCATCATGTTCCCGTCCATTTTCAATGCCGTTGGATACGATAATATGTTGAGGGGGGCAAACACCCCCCATGACATATTGTCATCATCATATAATTTGCCAGCAGGGGGCAAATAGGCCTAACCAAAAAAAATCGTCGTCAAAAACTCAAAATAAACGCGAACTTACAGTAACTGCGGCGATCGACCATGTAAACATGATGGCGGCGGCGGCGGTGGACGCTTGCGATCATGTTCCCGTCTACTTTGACTGCCATTGGATACAATAATATGTTGAGGGGAGGGCTTTGCGGCAATTTTTTTGGTTGTTTTCCCCTTACTGGCAATATATATGATGATGACAACACGTCATGGGGGCAAAGCCCCCCCTCAACATATTATTGTATCCAATGGCATTCAAAATAGACGGGAACATTATCGCAAGTGTCCGACGCTGACAACGCCGCCATCATGTTTACATATGTCGATCACCGTAGTTAAAGGCTGGTTCACACATAGCCGAGTCGGTGCGCGCGTCCAACACGAGTCACACTCGTCGATTATCGCCGTCGCTGGAGGCTGAGTCGGCCGCGAGTAGCAATTGCTCCCGAGTCAAGGAGAGTGTAACACGAGTTAACTCGAGTCAATACGAGTCAACACGTGTTCATGCAAGAGTCTGTACGAGTAACTGAGAGTCAAAACGAGTGTAACACGAACCCAACACGAGTGTCAAAAATTTGAAAAATAATGGCCACATTCCAGGGCACATAAAACAAAGAGTATGGACGAGTCTAACACAAGTCAACGTGATTGTTACACAGATAAACATGATTGTTATACGGATCAACACGAAAGACAACGCGTTGACTCTCGTTGGATCTCTGTTGCACACGTGTTGACTTGTGTTACATCCGTGTAAACTCGTGTAAACTCTCGTTGATTCGTCCTACATTTTTTAAATAACGGTATTTCAAATGACACTTGCTTTTTCGTGTTACACTCGTGTTTTTTTCTCAGTGGATCGTGTTTACTCTTGTTTACTCGTGTTTGAATCGTGTAAACTCTGGCATCATGGGGGCACCAAATTTTGGCACTCACATTCGTGCTTTCTACTCTTGTTGATACGTGTTGCATGTGTGTTACATACATGTTGTTGCGTGTAGACACGTGTTGCTTCGTCAACGTCGAAATGATGACGAAAAGCGACGAATCACCAAAGAGTGTTACACAGGTTTACACGAGTCAACACGAGTTAACACGAATAACGAAATTATTCAGAGTCAAACACGAGTTAACACGTATGTAAAAGAGTCTACACGTATTTAGGCCACACTCGTGGGTAGGCTACTTGCCACGGGACCCAAAAATTTCATGCATGCATGAAATTTTTGGACCCCGTGGCGAGTACCCACGAGTGTGTCGAGTAAACAAAGAGTATACACGAGCGTAGCACGAGTCTATACGAGTGTTGAGGAGTATCGACGAGTCATTGCTGAATAGCAAAATTTCATCACTCGTGTTGGACTCGCGCACCGACTCGGCTATGTGTGAACCAGCCTTTAGTTCGCGTCTATTTTGAAGGCGTTTTTTTCGGTTATTTGCCTCCTGCTGGCAACATATATGATGATGACAATATGTCATGGGGGGGGTGACCCCCCTCAACCTATTATTGTATCCAAAAGCAGTCAAATAGACGGGAACATGATGGCCAGCGTCCGCCGCCACTCCGCGTAGTGTAAACAAGGCTGGCGGTACACCCGAACTCTACATTCTACCCCACTAATTTTCCAAATAGCATAACCGATTATTATCAATGATCAATCCCAGTCAGAAACGTCCATGCTTCCCTCCCATAAGTCAATGTCGGGATTACCACACTTCTTTACTTCCATGCTGACCACCCTATTTCTTCTTACTGCTTTCAGAGTTCCTACAACGCTCTTCCCCTGTTACACTTTCTCCCACACTTCTTCATCCATAGGCCTACTCACATCTTTACTCAACACACTGCCCAAATACTTAAATAAGCTGACATTCTTCATAGCCGTTCAACCTCACTTCACACTCTATGGTTGCACCCCTTTCAATGACCATAATATTGCTCTTCCTAGCATTTACCTCCAGATTCCGTTTTTCACACACTGTTCCAAACATATTTCCCTGACCCTGCAACTCCCATCCACTATCGCTCATCAGAACTGTGTTGTCAGCAACAGTAGTACCGGTACTGTACTGTTGAGGCAACTTCCACTCGTTTCCTTCCCTTATCAGCGGTACACCAACATCCGCTGCTCTTCCTTGTATTTCTTTCATGACTCCATCCATATACTGTACCGGTATATATTGAACAACCATGGGGACATCACACACACCCTTGCTTTAACCCAACATTCAGATTAAAGAACTCGCTCTGTTAATTATCCACACATACTGACACCTTTGCACCCTCATACATGCTCTTCATTGCTTTCAGCAACTTGCCATCTACTTCGTATATTCTCAGTACCGGTACTTTCCACATACCTTCTCTATCAATTCTGTCATAGGCCTTCTCCAACTCCATAAATGCAGCATACAACTTTTGTCGCTTCTCCAGATATTTCTCCACAACACATTTCCGGGCAAAAATCTGAGCTACACATCCTCTTCCCTTCCTAAGATGACTACAGTATGCTAACCGTTTCCCCAGCAATACTGACTGAAAATGCCCAAATATATTGCATGTCCTCTTCAGATTTATCTAAAATATGTAAAATTACACCAAATACCACTACAGTAGCACTGAAACAATAAAACTCACTAATAGGATAAATAAATGGAAGAAATACTCAAAAAGATTAATATGTTAACCCTTTACCCAGCAATACTGACTGAAAATGCCTAAATAGATTCCATGTGCTCTTCAGATTTATACATACATACATAACATTTTAAGACTGAGTGCTCCACGCAGATGTGCAGTTTCAGTCTCTTTTCCTAATGGCGGCGTTCCAGGCAACCCTGTTAAGGGATGCTTTACTTGTCAAGTTTTTGGATTTGAGATCGGCACGTATAGTCCGATCCCAGGTCTTACTCGGTCCACCCCTTGGTGCAGCTCCCTCCACAATCGCAGACCTGCATCTTTTCACCCAATTTTGTTCATCCATTCTCTCCACATGTCCATACCATCCCAGTTTACTTGTACGCATCTCCTCGCTAATACTCTTTATACCTAAACGTCTCTTCAGCTCATCATTTGTTATTCTGTTGACATCCTTTATTTGAAATATGTAAAATTACACCAATTACCAACTACATTACCAAAAATTTTAATAAAGTACACTAACAGGATAAAGAAAATGTAAGAAATAGCCCTAAAGATGAATTTATCTATCTATCTATTGACAGACGCCTTGATCCCCGAAGGATTGGCCACGAACGAAACACCCCTATTTACCTCTGTCCCCAGTCAGTCGACGCCCCTCCTCCCATCCAGCACCGCTTTCACGCATATACTTCTTAACTCCATCCTTCCACCTCTCTCTCGGTTTATTTCTCCCTCTGTCCTTCCACCTCACTCGTACACGCTCTTAGTCATTCTCTCGCTTCCCATACGTTCCACATGGCCGAACCATCTCAAGGTGTTCTTTTTCGCACTTTCCAGTCCATTCACACCACACCTCTCTCATACTTCCTCATTCGTCTGTCTATCCCTCCATGTAACTCTGCACACACTTCTCAAGTAACTCATTTCCATCCCTTTCACTCTTGGTTTGAATCTGTCCAACAACGTCCATGCTTCGCTTCCGTAAGTCAGTGTCGGGATTACCACACTGTCATGCAATGACTTCTTCAGTTCCATGCTGACCACCCTATTTCATGTTACTGCTTTCAGCATTCCTACAACCCTCTTCCTCTGTTTGCACCCTCTCCCACACTTCTTCATCCATACTCCCATCTTTACTCTGTACACTGCCAAGATACTTAAATGAGCTGACAATCTCCATAGCCTGACCGTTCAACTTCACCTCACACTCTGTGGCTTCACCCCTTTCGAAGACCATAACCTTGCTCTTCCCCGCATTTACCTTCAGATTCCATTTTTCGCACACTGTTCCAAACATATTTACCAGACCCTGCAACTTCCATTCATATCGTCAGCAAACAGCAGTACACAAACATCCACTGCTCTTCCTTGTATTTCTATTATGACTCCATCCATATACTGTATATATAGAACAACCATCGGGACATCACACACCCTTGCTTTACCAAACATTCAGATCAAAGAACTCCCTCTGTTCATTCTTCACACATACGGATACCTTTGCACTCTCATACATACTCTTCACTGCTTTGAGCAACTTGCCATCTACCGGTACTCCATATATTCTCAGTACTTTCCACATACCTTCTCTATCAACTCTGTCATTCCACTCGTTGCCTTCCCTTATTAGTGGTACACCAACATCCACTGCTCATCCTTGCATTTCTTTTATGACTCCATCCATATACAGTTCAGTATATATTGAACAACCATGGGGACATCACACACCCTTTCTTTAACCCAAAATTCATATCAAAGAACTCGCTCTGTTCATTCTCAACACATACTGACACCTTTGCACCCTCATACATGCTTTTCACTGCTTTCAGCAACTTGCTATCTGCTCCGTATATTCCAAGTACTTTCTACATACCGGTACCTTCTCTATCAACTCTGTCATAGGCCTTCTCCAAGTCCATGAAGGCAGCATACAACTTTTGTCCCTTCTCAAGATATTTCTCCACAACATATTTCAGGGCAAAAATCTGAGCTACACATCCTCTTCCCTTCCTATGATGAATACTGTATGTTAACCGTTTCCCCAGCAATACTGACTGAAAATGCCCAAATATATTGCATGTGCTCTTCTGATTTATCTAAAATATGTAAAATTATACCAAATACCAACTACATTAGCACAAAACTCAATAAAAAAAAAAAAAAAAAAAATCACTGAAACAGGATAAAAACATAGAATAAATACCCCAAAAGATGAATACGTTAACCCTTTCCCCAGCAATACTTACTGAACATGCACAAATGAATTGCATGTGCTCTTCAGATTTAGCTGAAATATGTAAAATTACACCAAATACTAACTACATTAGCACAAAAATCAATCAAGCACTTTAACAGGATAAATAAAATGGAAGAAATAGCCCAAAAATGAATTTATCTATAGCCTACCGGTATATATTGCCGGACACCTTGATCCCCGAAGGGGTGACCATGAACGAAACGCCTGCGTATTTCAAGCTCGCTTGAGTTATCACTCGATCGTCTTTTAGAGCTTTTTGGCCCGGGGTAATTACCACACCATCGCGTCATAAGGAGTTTGAGGGGGTTAAATTGCTAGATACATAGAGGAAGAGGAATGCCAAGTAAAGCTAAACAAAAATATAAGATATTTTTAACATGAGGTTGCTTATAATAATTTGTACCTCTGCAGTTTCTCCATGGCTAACGAAAAAGGTCACATTCCTAAGAAGCCCCAACCAAAAAGGCCAAGCTTCTGTACAGAAAAAATGCCACACCATTACCCTTATGGTGACCCTATAAAATAATCAAAACAACCACACTTCTTAACCTAATTCCCGCGGGGCCCCTCATATGACGGAGACGATTTTCCGGCTATTTTGTAGCCTGTGAGCCAGGCCAACTTTTGCAAGCAGCACGGATGGACGTCAGCCGGAGCCTACAGGCCCCGCCACGACACTGAGGTTTGTGTGAGAGAGAGCTCACTTATGTGCAGCGTCACACATAGCGAAAACAGAAAATAATTGGTAATTTTTACCGATTTCGCCTATCGGATTTGGTAATTTTTAGCAATTTTGCCCTTCGTTTGCAAGATCCTTACAAGAAAACCAGACGTCGTACAGGGATGATTCAGGAGTAATTTGAAAGCTATTACCGTACTTTCACGAATACATAATTGTATTACGCTCTGGCTTTTGCTTATGCATGAAAATGAGCAGGGAATGAAGGCAATTTCGGGCAATTATGCCTACTCGTACGGGAGTCCTTGGAGCGGCTTCGGTCGCGCCGGGAATTTCCACACCTCTCACACCACACACACACATCACACAGTTTTTCCTACACCGAGAAATGACTCTCCGGCTGTCATTTCTTGAAGACTTCTTCTAGCCGGAGACATTGAGAGCAACCCAGAACACACCTACACATACATATGTCCAACTTGCTCAAAACCCATCACTTCGAGTCGCCACACTAAGGGTTCAGTTCTCTGCAATTCATGCAGGAACTGGACCCACTTCACCTGCACAACACTTGCCTCCAAGAAACACTACACGAACACCTGGACCTGTTCCTCATGCCCCTCCCTCTCCCAGTCAAATCCCTCGCCTAAAACCCGTCCACCTCTCCTCCCCAACCCACCTAACCTTCCCATATCATCCACTCCCCCCCCTAAAACCCGTCCACCTCTCCTCCCTAACCCACCTAACCTTCCCATACCATCCACATCCTCAACTCAACACACCACACCCCATCCTAATCCATTCCAACCCCCATCTCCCACTCCCCAATCCCCACCCCCACCTCACCCATCCCAACCCCCAGCCCCTCCCTCACCCCTTTCTCGTGCAGCAGCACCCAACATACATCGTGCACATAACATTAACATTCTCCAATTGAACATAGATGGCATCAACACAAAGAAACACAAACTCTCACACTTCATCAAACAACACAACATACACATTGCTATCTTACAAGAAACAAAACTCCGCACAACACAAAAAACACCCACATTTCATGATTTCACCACCATCAGACAAGACCGGGCTGTCGGCGGAGGCGGTGGACTCATCACCCTGGTACACAAAGAAATATCATACATAGTTACCAGTGTACAAACCAAATCCCTTCTCCCCCCAAATGATAACACAACAGAAATACAATCAATTAAAATACGCACTGGCAACAACTCCAACATAACCATCATAAACACATACATCCCCTACAGTACCAAATGAATACAGACCACACTTACAACGCATCACAAACACCCCACACATCATCCTGGGGGGTGACTTCAACGCCAAGACGTCGGCCTGGTTTGTCGACAACCCCGACACAGACAGAGGGCTGGTACTACAAAACCAAACTGATAACCTCATCATCCTTAACGACATCCATCAACATACCCATATTCCTCACCAAGCCCTCTATAACCCATCATCTCCAGACATCACCTTTTGCTCCCCAGAACTCGCCCCCACAACATCCTGGAGGGTGGTCAGAACCTTAGGCTCTGACCACCTCCCGATCATTATCACCACCAAAACCAGACTCACCCCAGCTAGCCACAAACACACATACACCAATTATAAAAGAGCTAACTGGGAAGCATTCACAAATGAGACAGAACAACACTTCACAACTCTAAACAGTACACCCATCACTAACATCAACAATGCTGTACACATACTCAATAAAACTATCCAAAACGCTGACAAGAAACACATTCCAAGAGGTAACAGAAAAAGACACAACCCCAACTTCACACCAGAAATTCAAAACCTCAACAGACAACGCGACATACTGAAACACTCCCCAGCATCCCACACCCAAGACATCACACAACAAATCCAAGCACTCAACACCCAAACTAACAACAAAATACAAGAACAACAAAAACTAAATTGGAATAACTTCCTACAAACACTTGATCACAAAACAAACTCCAAAAAACTCTACAAAACACTAAACAGCATCACACTTTCCAACAGCAACACAACACAATCACATGCTGCAATCACAACAACAGACTCTACTCCTTCATGTAAACAACAAGCAAACACTCTCATCAATCACTTCTCACATGTCAGCCACCTAAAACCTCACAAAGACGACCGACATGTCATCCGACGTAAGAGACAATTCCCCACAGACCCTGACTATACACCCTTCACCAATCACCAGACAAAGCATATCATCAACAATCTCAAGCACTCACCCGCTTGTGGCCTAGACAACATAAGCAACATACACCTCAGACACCTGGGACCACAAGGCATACAAGCACTCACTAACATATCAAACTACAGTTATTCACACAACACAATACCAGACATTTGGAAGCATGGTCTCATCACCACATTCCCCAAACCCAACAAAGACCCCACGCTACCCTCCTCGCACCGCCCCATCACACTCCTTTGCTCCCACTCCAAAGTCATGGAACGCCTAGTATTACAACTAATTACACCCGACCTACCCCTAGCTCCAACACAACATGGCTTTAGGCCACTGCACTCCACAAACACACTTCTCACAGACCTTACACAAAGAGCTTTTAACGACATCAACTCAGCTAGTCCACCACACAGATCAGTATTAGCCACACTCGACATTAGTAAAGCCTTCGATGCCATCCCCCTCCACAACCTAACAAACAAAATCTACAACACAAACATGCACAACACAAAAAGGTGGCTGGCCAACTTCCTAGCAGGCAGATGTGCACACGTATCTTTTGCCGGTCAGTCATCTAAAATCAGAAACTTTCCAAACGGAGTCCCACAAGGATCCGTCCTATCGCCCGCACTCTTCAATATGTACATGCACGATATAACTACACCCAATATGCCCCAAATAAACTTAGCCTCCTATGCAGATGACATAACACTCACATGCACACACCATGACCCAAAAAGAGCAACAGATCTCCTTCAACCCTATCTCAACACACTACATGGCTGGTGCACTACAAACAGACTTAATCTAGCCCCAGCCAAATCCACCGCAACCCTGCTCACAAGCTGGACAGGAGAACACGAATACATCCCTCAACTCACCATAAACAACACACCCCTAACACATACACACACACAAAATCCTAGGAGTAACATATGATACTCATATGACATTCAAACAGCACACCACAAACATTATAAAAAAACTGACACCCAGACTTAACGCCCTCAGGTCACTTGCTCACACAAAATTTGGACACAACAAAGAAACTACCACCACAGTATATAAACAATACATAAGATCAGTGATGGAATACGCAAGCCCAGCCTGGGCTTCTAACCTAGCTGAAACACATCATAAGACCTTACAGACTATTCAAAACAAACCCTGAAGATCATTACAGGCTGCACAGCTACTGCACCCACAGATCACCTACATCAAGAAACCAAAATCCTCAAAGTCAAAGACCATCTGGACATGAGAGGCACTCAATTCCTGGCAGCAGCCTCCACGAACCAAGACCACCCACTAAACTACATGGCAACACACCCACAGACACCAAGAAATATCAAAACAACACCCAGCACACGGTATCACACACAATTACTGTCCTCTCTCCCTCCCTGCCCACCCCGAACCAACTTCCAAAAGCACATCCATACTCATATCTCTCGCCGATCCATCCACTCACTCACAGACAACACGCAGCTGCAAGCACGGCCTCCCGAAATCCATCCTTCCGAATCCTCCCTTCCTCGCGAGGACAGAGTCCACCTGGCCAGGCTGAGATGCGGACACCATCCAGCTCTCCTGAGCTATCAGAAGAGACTGGATGACTCCGTTGTCGACGCCTGCCCGGGATGTAACACAGCACCCCATACCATTAAACACATCATAGAAGACTGCATTTCACACAACCACTTACGCCAACAACACAATCTACACTCAATGAGAGCTCTGTGGGTAAGCCCGATCATGGCCATGGCCTTCCTCAGGGACTCGGGGCTGTTCGGCCCGGCAGCTTAGGGAACAACAACAACAACAACAACTCGTGCAGGATTAATAGCTTTAACCAAAATGGTCACACTCCTTAATGGTCTAAGTGGCCATAGCCAAAATGGCTACACTATATTCCTTCTGTACTTTCTCCATGCCCGATAAGATACATGATATTTTGATGTATGTGGCACAGCCCTTGTATCCAACACAATACCCTGCGTGCAACCCCGCTCGAACCCCGCACAACGTTGCTTGCAACTTTAATTATTACTATTATTATTATTATTATTATTTGTTTTATTATAAATATTATTTTTAATATTATTAATATTATTAGTATTAACTTGTGGTAAAATAATTGTGTATGTTTTGTCCATGGCAGGGGAGCGTGTGGACCCATGGGAGGGCCAGGACTGGGACGGGTATTCCCCGGACCTCTGGACTGGCCAGGTGGCGCCAGGTAAGTTAACCCTTTCAGTGCGGGTAACGTTTATCTTATATTATTCTAGATAATATTTAGATTTTTATTCTCTGAAGGGGAGATGGGTAATTTTTCTGGACTCCCTTCTCCCTCGTGTTTAGCCCCATTAGTTTTCAGATTGTAAGACGTTCGGCCCATTAGTTTGGCAATTTTAACACCTTTAACTCCATTTCGTTGTCAATTTTGAGACCTATCGTGCCATTTAGGTGTTGATTTTCTCCTGGCGAGTGATAGCAAGCCTGTATTTATAAAAGGAATCAGCATTCGACCGGGACATTTTTCGGTTGTACAAATTTATCTTGACGGAGGGTCTAGGTGGTGTTTTTCTAAGTTTGAGGGAGGTCTAGTGAGGAAACTAAAAAATATATGAATATATGAATTAATAGACCAAAAAAACAGCCACTAGCCCCTTAAGAAGGATCTATAGTAGCTAAGACGGTGGGCTTGGGGGTGTTTTTATAAGCTTGATAGAGATGTAGGGGGGAATGTAGAAAAAATATTATTAGATATATTTAAAATAACCAAAATAAAGAATACTACCCTACAACCACCAAAGAAAACCACAAGGAAGAAAATAAGACAAGAAGGAACAATGAAGACCACCAAAGAAAGCATTTCCCCACCCCAAACAAAACAGAAACTAAAGGAAAAACAATAGAGGAAACACAAGAAAGCCTTGCCTGCCAAAACATCTACCATGCCTCGGATTCCTAAATTGGCCCACAACAATCAACAATCAACGGAATACAAGAAGAATCAAGGACAGAAGAAACGAGGAAAAGAAGAAATACCAACCAAGAAATGTTCGCCCCAGGAAACAACACGTGTACAAGAAACAACACGTGTACCATTTGTTCACCATTTCCCGAGGAGTAATAATATTACCCCACCACCAGTCCTCACTGCCAGAAGAGAAGCCCGGGTGGCTACCATTACTACAAAATATCCTACTACACCCAGGAAGAACATCAATATATTTTCTACCCCTCAACAACAACAGAAAAGGAAAATAGTGTTCAGCCAGGATGAAAAGGACTCCTATCACCACCAACCAAGTAAGCACTTGCACCCCTGTTCTACCAAAAGGCCAAAATCCTCACCCACCAGCTCCTAGAGGATCCTCCTAATCCCCCGGATTAACCCCTGACTGTACCTATGACCTTTATGCTCCCACACACCAACACCGGGACATATCAGCCAACGTCATCACTATGCTGAAGAAAGCTGAACATGGCAAGCAATTTTAGGGCTTCACATTACTGACATACCAGGTTGTAAGGTCCTAAAATTACCCTCCCATTCAGTTGGTGATAAACGGCATACCGAATATCTCACAGGTCTGAGGAGTTACTTTCCCTATTGAGGCATCATTGTTAATTGTGTGGCATACCATCTGTTAACATAGAACCTTGAATAGGCTGCACCTTTAATAGTAGAAGATTGAAGTACCAGGGCATACCCACACTTCACCTTTTATTATTAAAACCGTATTCTATAAGAACTACCAAGAGATAGTTGGCATACCAAAGTTACTTGGGTAAGTTCAGGGCTCCGCGTGATACCTTAACCGGCACTCTACATATGGAAGTCCTTGGTGCATTTGTCTGTAGCATACTATTGGACTTCTGCAACTAAAAGGTTTAAACACCGGCCCCGAGTTCCTTGAACCTCTTACAAAGGTAGTCGAGAAGACAAGAGTGGCCATAGTCATATTGTCTCCTTGCGTTAACCCGATATAGTGCCAATTCGTCATAACTGAGGCATTATATTAACCCGGGAACGGCGAGGGGGGGGTAATGAACTAGCTCCCCATGGGCGAGCATATGGGTTCCATTCAGGCCTATAATCGTCATTTTACGATAAATATCGTTATTACCTAGTCATATGAGCCTATTTTACCTTCACTATGAAGATAGTAACCTGTAACAACAATCAAACCAGTGAAAATATCATTTTTCTGGTCAAAATCGCGAATATAGATGGACCAGCCCATTCATGAATTATGGAGAAAATTGAGGCAACCCCTCCCTCCACGAGGCCTCAAGCCACACTGAGCCTACTCATACACACACTCGCTTGTGTAACACACCCACTAGGCACGTAAGCACATCCCCCTCACAGTTTGCTAATGTTAGCACAAAAATATACCAACAAGTTAGGGAATAACAGGGAAAATAGGTGATAATTGAAGGGGGAGGGGAAAGGGAGGAAGGAGGGGATGTGGAGGAGTGATATGAGGTATAGGAAAAAAAAAAAAAAAAAAAATTGTTTAGTGCTGTTTAAATGGTTTTTTTAGGCCTCCCTCTTAAGAGCTTTTCCGCCGTCGCCCAGTAAAACCTCTTAAGAGCTTTGCCGCCGTTTACGGGTTAAAGACCCTACATCAAGAGTACTTTCTACCCTCTCTGGGCTTCATACTAAGAAGGCGTACGGTCCGGACGGTGTTCCTCCTGTTGTACTCAAAAACTGTGCTTCCGTGCTGACCCCCTGCCTAGGCAAACTTTTTTGTCTCTGTCACTCCTCTAACATCTTCCTTTCTTGATGGAAGTTTGCTCTCATTCAACATGTCCCAAAGAAAGGTGACCGCTCTCAACCCTCCAACCATCGTCCAATTGCTCTCATCTCTTGTATCTCTAAAGTTTTTGAAACTATTCTTGCTTCCAAATTTCTTAAACATTTCTCTTCTCATAACCTACTCTCAGATCGCCAGTATGGGTTCCTTAAGGGTCGCTCTACTGGTGATCTTCTTTCATATCTTACTTAATCTTGGTCATCCTCCTTTCGGGGCTTCGGTGAGACCTTTTCTATTGCACTAAACATATCGAAGGCCTTTGATAGAGTCTGGCACAAATCTTTAATTTGATAAACTACCCTCCTTCGGTTTCTATCCCTCCATCTGTGCCTTTTCTCTAATTTCATTTCCGGCCGTTCCTTAGCTGCGGTTGTGGACGGCCGTCGCTCACTTCCTCATCCTATCAACTCCGGTATTCCTCAGGGCTCTGTCCTATCTCCCATTCTGTTTCTTATTTTCATAAATGGTCTTCTCAACTGTACTCCAGTCCCATTCATTCATACGCAGATGACTCTACCTTACACTACTCAATTAGTTTTCCAGAATGCCCCACCCAGCAATTCCTCAAAGACAAACGTAATGAAGCCATATAACACTTATCCGCTGTTCTAATTACTATTTCAAATTGGGGCAGAGAAAACCTTGTTACCTTTAATTCTTCCAAAACCCAATTTCTCCATCTATCTACCCGTCCGGAACTCCCAGAGGACTATTCCTTATTCTTCAAAAATCAATCCTTCATCTTCTGTCAATATTCTTTGTGTCTCTTTTTCTTCTGCTCTCACTTGAAAGGACCCATATTACCAGTCTTGCTGAGGCAGCCTCCCAGAAGCTGGGTGTGCTCAACCGCCTCAAGGGGTTCTTTACCCCTGCACAGCTTTTTTCTCTGTACAGGGGCATGGTGCATCCTTGTATTGAGTATTGTTCACATGTGTGGGAAGGCTCCTCTCACACCGCACTTCTAGACAAAGTAGAAAGGAAGGCCTTTCGTATCATTAACTCCCGTCCACTCACCAACTCTCTGCAATCTCTCTCTGTTCGCCACAATGTTGCATCTCTCTCGCTATTCTATCGTACTATAATAATCAGTGTTCCTCAGTGCTCCCAGTGTATACCACCTCCTATACGTAGGGCACGTGGTAGCCGTCTTGCAACACAATCCCACCCCTACTCTGTTCAACTCTCCAACCCAAGAGTGAAATGTTGGTCTCAGACTTTCATTTATTCAACAGCTGAGCTCTAGAACTCTCTCCCAGAATCAGTCTTTCTCTCTTCCTATGACTTAAATTGCTTCAAACTCTGTGTGTCCAGGCATTTTGGCTCGAACATCTCTTGATTTTGGCCCTGTCACTCTTTTAACTCTGGGGGAAGCACTCGCTACAGGCAGTTCTGCCTTTTCCCTCCCTCACTCACATAGAAAGAAAAAAAAGCTCAGTCCAAATCAACCACTCAGTTCAAATCAACCACTCAGTCCTAATCAATCACTCAACTCAAATCAACCACTCAATCCAAATCAACCACTCAGTCCTAATCAACCACTCAGTCCTAATCAAGCACTCAGTCCTAATCAACCACTCATTCCACATCAACTACTCAACTCAAATCAACCACTTAGTCCTAATCAACCACTCAGTCCAAATCAACCACTCAGTCCAAATCAACCACTCAACTCAAATCAACCACTTAGTCCTAATCAACCACTCAGTCCAAATCAACCACTCAGTTCAAATCAACCACTCAACTCAAATCAACCACTCAATCCAAATCAACCGCTCAACTCAAATCAACCATTCAGTCCTAATTAACCACTCAGTCCAAATCAACCACTCAGTCCTAATCAACCATTCAACTCAAATCAACCACTCAGTCCAAATCAACCACTCAGTCCAAATCAACCACTCCGTCCAAATCAACCATTCAGTCCTAATCAACTACTCAGTCCAAATCAACCACTCAGTCCAAATCAACCACTCAGTCCTAATCAATCACTCAACTCAAATCAACCACTCTACCCAAATCAAGGTGTTGAAAATTGTCATCATATTGGGTAGCCTTCTTAACCCCTTCAGCACATGACGTCATGTTTATCAGATTCTGGTTACCATTAGACGATTTTCTTAAGCTTGAATTCTAGCTTTAGGACGCCTGAAAAATATTCCGGCTGAACTCCGATACCTTCAACGGTACAGGCTAGTTATCGCTCCCCCCGCCCCCAAATCTATTTTTATTTTTGGAAATAGGGCCAATATTTTTCAAATTTATTTTTGCCTGCGGTTTTCGACATGATCTAGTATCTAATTGGGGAAAACAAGTTCGTAGGCTTATAGCCTATTTATCTAACTTACCTCACATAACAAAAAAAGAAAAAAAAAATCCGTCGAGACGAAAATTTTGTTTCAATTATTTTAATAATAAACTGAAAAATGCGCGCACATAGAGCGATGAAAATGTGTTAGAGAATCTTAATTTCTGATACCATGTACATATACTGTATTATAGTAAAAGCCAGAAATGATTCTATTATAGAACATATAAACAGAGGGAAAATGTGTCCTCTCCCCTCATTAAGATGTTCGCCCCAATAGTTTGGCAATTTTAAGACCTTTCACCCCATTTCTTTGTCAATATTAGGACTTTTTGAGCAACTTTGGCGTCAATTTTTCCTGTGGAGCGGTAGTGAGCCTGTAATTTTAGAAGAAACCAGCCTTCGGCCGGGACATTTTTCTAACAAAAAATGTACAAATTTATCTTGAAAAAAGGACCTAGGGGGTGTTTTTTTAAGATTGATGGAGGTCTAGTGAGGAAACCCTATCCCCTTAAGGGATGCCACTGAAGATGTTCTCAATTAATGGCAATAGTTTTTATTCTTTCGGTCCTTAGAGATCTGTGCCCCATAATATGTTCTTTCCTTTCACTTAAAAACATTAGGTTATTCAGTGTGCAATTTGGTTTGAGTACATGATCAGATTGATATCCAGTATTCGATAAATGGATATAAAATCGTAGTAATGTACTTAACCTTTAACTGTCTTGATGGTGTAATGGTTAGAGTGTTTACAATTTGTATGTGGTAACCCAGGCTCGAATCCCAGGAGGATCACATGCTTTCATTAATTTCATTGGGAGGTGTTTGGTATTGGGATTGAAATAAATAAATTATATTATTAATATCATCACCATTATTATTGTTGTTGTTATTTGTATTATTAGTATAAATATTATTACTATCTCCCCTAGGTTCTTCAGGGCTACGTGAAGTGACCCCCGTCCCCCCCCTACCCACCCCAGACCCCCCCAAGTGGATGGAGCTGGTGGTAGCGGCCGATCACACCCTCATCCGCTTCCATGGGCAAGACCAAGTGGAAAAATATGTCTTCACCCTCTTCAATATCGTGAGTACTCCATATGGTTAAGCCCCGACACCTTTGATACCTTCCGAGATTCCCTTCCTGCTACCCTGCTACTTCCGCTGGCCCCGTTCCTCATTAGCTGCGTATTGAGTTATATTTCTTCATGTGGTTAAGCCCCGGCACCTTTAATTCCTCCTGAGATTCACTTCCTATCATTCTGCCACTTCTCCTGTCTCTTTCCTTTCTTATTCCATGGACAAGACCAAGTAGATCAATATGTATTCACCCTCTTCAATATCGTGAGTACTCTAGATATGGTTAAGCCCCGACACCTTTGATTCTTCCTGAGATTCCCTTCCTTTCCCCCTTGCCACTTTCATGGTCCATATAGTCCATATTAATTGTGTGTTGTGTTCTATTACTTTGTTAATGTATATGGTTAAGCCCCAACGCCTTTGATTCATCCTGAGATTAACCTCCTATCCTTCTGTTATTTCCCCTGTTCCATGGACAGGACCGAGTCAATATCATAAGTACCTTATTCTCCATTATTCTACATGGTTAAGCCCCGATGCCTTCAATTCCTCCAAAGATTCACTTCCTATCCTCTTTGCCACTTCCACCATCCCCCCTCCATATTACTTCCTTATTATAAAGTATACGTAAACTTTATAATAAACACCCACTTATTATTAGACAAACTATAAGAAATATGGACAGTTTGTCGATGTTTTACTTATAAACTGTAAATGTCGATATGCAGTGGAGTTTAATTATATATATATATATATATATATATATATATATATATATATATATATATATATATATATATATACAGTATATATATACTGTATAATATATATATATATATATAAATAATATATATATAAATATCTATCTATCTATCTATCTATTGCCTGGCGCGGTGAACCCCGAAGGGGTGGCCACAAACGAACCGCCCCCATGCACCTCTGTCCCCAGTCAGTTGACGCCCCTCCTCCCAACCAGCACCGCTGGTCTATCAGAGTGAGAACTGAGCGATCTCTGCCATACCCATAGCTTACTCTGACTGTTCCTTTTACTTATATATTTTCTAGATCTCAAGTGACGGCGTCTCTTCCGTGGATTGACCTCCCAATCTACCAAGATTGGAAGCCAAAGCGTCACATTTTTCCTTTGCCCATCAACTCTCTCTTCATAATTGCTGAGGGGCACAGGGCCCTGGGTGGGGCTTTGGTTTCCCGGGCGTTTCCTCACCCTTCTCAGCTCCCCGCCATGGAGTGGCTTCGGTCACCCAGGCTTTATTGTGGTCTTCAGGGTGGTCTTGTGGTCTTGTGGTCTTCAGGGTGGTTCTGTGGGGGTGCTCGGTTATGGCCTTGACCTTGCTCGGGGCCTTGGGGCTGTTCGGCCAGGCAGCTTGGGGAACAACAACAACAACAACAACCAGCACCGCCTTCATCCATATACTTCCTCACTCCATCCTTCCACCTCTCCCTGTTGCACCATCTCCCGCACTTCTTCATCCATAGTCCCATCTTTACTCAACACACTGCCCAGATACTTAAAAGAGCTGACGATCTCCATAGCCTGACCGTTCAACTTCACCTCACACTCTGTGACTTCACCCCTTTCGAAGACCATAACCTTGCTCTTCCCCGCATTTACCTTCAAAGTCCATTTTTCGCACACTGTTCCAAACTCATTTACCAGACCCTGCAACTCCCATTCATTATGGCTCATCAGAACTGTATCATCAGCAAACAGCAGTATAGGCAGCTTCCACTCATTTCCCTCCCTTTTCAGAGATACACCAACATCCACTGCTCTTCCTAGTATTGATTTCATGACTCCATCCATATATACAGTAAACAACCACAGGGACATCACACACCCCTGTTTCAACCCAACATTCAGGTCAAAGAACTCGCTCTGCTCATTCTCCACACGTACGACCCTTCCTTAAGGGTCGCTCTACTGGTGATATTCTTTCATATCTTACTAACTCTTGGTCATCCTCCTTTCGGGACTTCGGTGAGACTTTTTCTATTGCACTAGACATATCGAAAGCCTTCGATAGAGTCTGGCATAAATCTTTAATTTCTAAACTACCCTCCTTCGGTTTCTATCCCTCCAACTGTGCCTTTGTCTCTAATTTCCTTTCCGGCCGTTCCATAGCTGCGGTTGTGGACGGCCATTGTTCACTTCCTCACCCTATAAACTCCGGTGTTCCTCAGGGCTCTGTCCTATCTCCTATTATCTTTCTAATTTTTATAAATTATCTCCTTAACTGTACCTTAATTCCCATCCATTCATACGCAGACGACTCAACCTTACACTACTCCATTAGTTTTTCAGAACGCCCCAGCCAGCAATCCCTCAACGACAAACGTAATGAAGCCATAGAACTCTTAAATTCTGATCTAAATACTATTTCCAATTGGGGCAGAGAAAACCTTGTTAACTTTAATGCTTCCAAAACCCAATTTCTCCATCTATCTACCCGTCAGGATCTCCCAGCGGACTATCCCTTATTCTTCAACAATACAAAAATCAACCCTTCATCTTCTCTCAATATTCTTGGTGTCTCTTTTTCTTCTGCTCTCATTTGGAAGGACCATATTACCAGTCTTGCTAAGGCAGCCTCCCAGAAGCTGGGTGTGCTCAACCGCCTTAGGGGGTTCTTTTCCCCTGCACAGCTTCTTGCTCTGTACAGGGGCATAGTGCGCCCTTGTATTGAGTATTGTTCACATGTGTGGGGAGGTTCCTCTCACACCGCTCTCCTAGACAAAGTTGAAAGGAAGGCCTTTCGTATCATTAACTCCCGTCCACTCACCAACTCTCTGCAATCTCTCTCTCTCCGCCGCAATGTTGCATCTCTCTCGCTATTCTATCGCTACTATAATAATCAGTGTTCCTCAGAGCTATCCCAGTGCATACCACCTCCTTTACGTAGGGCACGTGGTACCCGTCTTGCAACTCAATCCCACCCCTACTCTGTGCAACTCTCCAACCCAAGAGTGAAACGTTACTCTCAAACTTTCTTCTACTCAACATCTGAGCTCTGGAACTCTCTCCCAGAATCAGTCTTTCCCTCTTCCTATGACTTAAATTGCTTCAAACTCCGTGTGTCCAGGCATTTTGGCTCGAACGTCCCTTGATTTTGGCCCTGTCACTCTTTCAACTATGGGGGAGGCACTCGCTATAGGCAGTTATGCCTTTTGCCTCCCTCAATCACGTAGAACAAAAAAAAAAAAAAAAAAAAAAAAAACTGCCGCCTTTGCACCCTCATACATGCTCTTCACTGCTTTCAGTAACTTGCCATCTACTCCGTATATTCTAAGTACTTTCCACATACCTTCTCTATCCACTCTGTCATAGGCCTTCCCCAAGTCCATAAAGGCAACATACACCTATTTTTTCTTCTCCAGATATATCTCCACAACACAATTCAGGGTAAAAATCTGATCTACACATCCTGTGAATGAGGAGGTGCAGGAGAGGGTGCAACAGGGGAAGAGGGTTGTAGGAACGTTGAAAGCAGTAACAAGAAATAGGGTGGTCAGTATGGAAGTGAAGAAGTCCTTGCATGACAGTGTGGTAATCCCGACACTAACTTACGGAAGTGAAGCATGGACGTTCGGGAAGAGAATTAGACCAAGAGTGAGAACGGTGGAAATGAGTTACTTGAGAAGTGCGTGCGGAGTTACATGGAGGGATAGACGGACAAATGAGGAAGTAAGAAGGAGGTGTGGTGTGGAGGTAGATGTGCTGGAAAGTGTGAAAAGGAACAACTTGAGATGGTTTCGCCATATGGAACGTATGGAAAGCGAGAGATTGACTAAGAGGGTGTACGAGAGCGAGGTGCAAGGACAGAGAGGGAGAGGTGCACCGAAGGAGAGGTGGAAGGATGGAGTGAGGAAGTATATGAATGAAGGCGGTGCTGGTTGGGAGGAGGGGCATCTACTGACTGGGGACAGAGGTGCATGGGGGCGGTTCGTTCGTGGCCACCTCTTTGGGGATTGCGGCGTCAGGCAATAGATAGATACAGTAGATAGACATCCTCTTCCCTTCCTAAGACCTCCTTGCTCGTCGCCTATCCATCTCTTCATTCTCACTCTCACTATCACTACCCTACTGTACACCTTCCCTACTACGCTTAATAGACATATTCCTCTTAAAAGACATATTTCTCGGTGGTTACCACACACTCCTCTTTCTCCTTTTCCCTTATATAGGGGGACTATTATGCCAGTCTTCTAGTCACCGGGTGCACTCCCCTTCTCCCATGCTAGTTTTCACATTTTCCATACCCATTCGATCACTATCTCACCACCATACCTCAACATTTCCCCACACACTCCCTCTGTTCCTGGTGCTTTCCCCAACTTCACTCTTTTCATGGCTTCCCACACTTTTGACATCCTGATCCCCACCTCCTCTTCCAATACTTCTCCTCTTCTCCCTCCCATACCATATCCAACTATGTTTGCTGGCTCTTCATTCCTTACATTTAGCAACTCGTTGAAGTACCCCCTCCGTCTTTCGACTCTCTCTTGTTTCTCGGCTAGCATTCTCCCATTCATATCTTTCACACCCTTCCTGTTTCCCTTGCTACCTTCACTAACTTTCTTGACTTCTTTCCAGAACAGTTTCTTACACTCCCTCCATTTTACACTCAGATTCCTTCCAAATTCCTCATCTACTCTTCTCTTACTTTCTTTCACTAAATCGTGAGGTTCAGAGTCGTAAAGATTCCAGGACGAGCTCCATAGAAACTGAAACTGACTGACTTTCTTCACCACTCTCTTTCTCTCCACGTACCTCGCTCGTTTCTACCTCTCCAAACCTTCATTCCCTCTACTACCCAACCACTCTCTATACGCTTTCTTCTTATATATACAGTATATAAATTATATATATATATATATATATATATATATATATATACTCTATATACGTCTGTACGTAAGTGTGTGTGCATGTCTGTGTTGGTGGGTTTTTTTTTGCGGTCGTTCTTATGTGTGTAGACGTTTATGGTCGTGAAGGGTGAGATGGATGACGTACTTCAGAGAGAGAGAGAGAGAGATTGACTGAGTAGTGTACGTTTGATCATTGTTTGTCATTTCAGTATTTATGGAGTCTCTCTTTCTCTCTCTCTCTCTCTCTCTCTCTCTCTCTCTCTCTCTCTCTCTCTCTGCATTAGCTTGCCGATAAGAAGACGCTTCACTCAATTCAGGTCTCATTTGTGGGGGGTGAGCAAAAGCGAGCCTGTAAGTTAGAAGAAGAAGTGAAATTTTGATTGAAGGGGGAGCATTTTTTAGCTTGAA
Source organism: Paralithodes platypus (assembly GCA_032716605.1). Lineage (NCBI taxonomy): Eukaryota > Metazoa > Arthropoda > Malacostraca > Decapoda > Lithodidae > Paralithodes > Paralithodes platypus. The sequence goes on along the minus strand of CM064488.1, from coordinate 26,559,123 downwards.
GTAAGTCTGGGAAGGCTGACAAACTAAAATACATTGTTTGAAAATTACAAAAGCAAGCAAAATCATCATTACTAATTAAACTAAATATCCTAACAACTCCCAAGACGTCGGACCAGATAGGAGTAGGTATCGTTAGTGTTAATAAAGGAATATATTGCAAATGGTACCAGCCAAAATCTGCTATCGTTAATGTTGGTTGGTTGGTTGATTGGTTGGGGGGGGGGGGGGGGGGAGTGGATATCTGAGTGGGTGGCTTTCTGTGGCTCTTATCTTTAGGTGAATATTATTTTTTTTTTAATTTATATATTTAATTATGTATTTGATTATTTTTAGGTCTCAACTATTTACCTGACGAAAATGAGTTTAGTATCGTAGCAAATAAAGTGACCAATCATGTTCCTTATACCACTCACTCCATTATTGTAGATTACTCGTATACAGTACTCTGTATACTGTATATATATATAATAGGATTGTGTAGCCAGGGCGGATAGTTTCATTAAGGTAAACGAGGTTAAATGAGATAGCAATTTCAACATTACTAAGTATATTATTATTATTTTTTAATTTGTCTGACTAATTTTCTTTGGTCTTCATTGATGTTCTGCAGTAGTTGGCCTATGTTTGACCACGTTTCGTAGATAGATGTCTCCATCTTCAGGTTGGAATAGTTAATGGTTTGACGTTAGGTACTTAAAGTAGAACTTCAGAACCCTATTGGATTATTAAGCCATCACACTGTATGTCAAGAAGAACGTCAGTACTAGAGCCTTGGTTTGACGTGAAGTTCTCGGGGTTTATGTAGGGGTCGGTGTGATCTGAGGTTGACCTGAGAGAGATAGGAGAGCGGGGCTACACTTGGGGTGGCGGTTCCTGATTAGCTGGAGGTGGCCAGGTTGATCTCAATTGGTAGTAATTAGAGGGGGTAGGTCGCTGGTTGGTTAGTGATATTGGAGGAGGGGCTAGGGTCGAGGAGGGTGTTTTGCTACTGTAGGAGGGGTGGCGTTTAGCGCTGAGGTGGGCCTGACAATCTTCTACGTGTATGTTTAAAGTGGGGCGAAGAATTTGGCGTCTGGGGTCGTTTTCTGGAAGGGGGCTTTGTAGTGTGTTTATATGGCTCAATTTTGGAGATGGATAGTAAGACATCTAGTCAGTCGAGTCCGCGTCATCCCGATGTAAGAATGTGGCCCGCAGTCCACATTGTTGCAGGTTTGTCAGTAGATGACGTGGTTTTCCTGTAGAGACGTCTTGGTGAGGGCAAGTCGGTTATGGAGGAGGAGGTAGGAGGTTTTTCTAGACTTATAGTAAATGATGAGTTTAATTTGCTGGTCGTTGTGGGGAGTACGTAGTAGATCTTTATGTTATCGTTTGGGGTAGGGGGGTTCATCTGTTTACCATTTTTCAAGGTGTTTATTGATGGCTTGTTGGACATCGGCGTTACTGTAGCCATTGTTTATATATATATATATATATATATATATATATATATATATATATATATATATACTGTATATATATATATATATATATATATATATATATATTAAGATAACAGCCCTCGTTATTAGATGTGGAGGAGTGAGGGCTGCATAAACTATACTGTATGTATGGGTGTCTTAAACTGCTAAAGGGAGAAGTATTGGAGTGATTAGTCGAATTAAATTTTCACACATTTATTGTAATTACGGTGATTGAAGATATAGGGCATAAGAGTTCCAACAAGACACAAGAATAATTATCAGGCAGTTTATTTACCTGAGGTTCACCTTACGGAAGTTTCCCGTAACAAGGTCAAATGGTAGCAATTAGGTATTCACTTTATTTTATATACCTGTACAAATCAGAACTAGGACAATAATATATACACAGCATACACAGAATTAGACAAAGAAGGTATATGTTAAATAATCAAGAATGATGCTCGTGTGTGGTTAGAATGAACGGGGGTTTCTAGCTGGACTCGAAGAAGATACAATGTAAGACAGAGTTTAGCCATCTATGAGTAGGCAGTGGCTAGATGACTGAGTGGTTATTCTGGCATGTCACAATCTACTCATAAGATGGTGATATTAATTCTGATAGTGTACTGAAGGTTTGACTTAGAACTACGACTAATCGAATGCAAGTTTACGTTAAGAGAGGGTCTGATAGACAGACCATGGATAACCTCAGCAGTGAGGCTGACAGAGATAGAAAGTACTCTTACGTCCAACAACGAATGGCTTCAGCAGTGAAACTGACCGAGGGACCAGGAGATATTGAATACTCCTTATTATCTACGACACTGAGACTTTGGGCTTTCGGAGCTCCTAGGGAGGTCATTGACACTCAGCTCAGGAGGAAGGGTGAGATACCTTTCCTAACCTGGTCTGAGTACATGTTCACTCCTTAGGTCTTCCTAGGCCTGGGTTGGCTACGTGAAAAAAGGGCTCCCTTGGCCCTTCCTAGCATTGACATAGTTCCTTGTCACTCCGGTAATGGGGGGGAGGGGGGATAACAATGGTTGGGCCTTCAGTATTTGTTTACGTATCCCCTCCCACGTCCACTCTACAGGTGATGCTCCTTGCTGATTGGCGGGGATGACCTGGCCGTCGGCCAACCCTGGGTCGGCTGGTGGTGGTGATGTTACTCCTGTAGATATTGGGCCGTGTGACCACCCGCTGGTACTCCAAGAAGTAGTTCCGGCTAAGTGTTGGTGGGGGGTTGGTACACCTGTCTTCGGGGGGACTTTTCTGTATTTCCCCCATTCCGCTTGAGAGAGAACGGTTGAAGGACGGGATGTAGGAATAGGTTTTTACACCATACCCGAAAGAAGATTTATGGAGCTCCGATCTTACTCTCAACTATCTTAATAATTTTACCAACACACCTAAACTTAGTTAGATGCTGAAATAGCCTCCCCGAAAATATGCCCTGGCCGGGAATTGAACTTGGGACCCTTGGGTTATGAGGCAGTCATTCTACCAGTTAGACCAATAGAGATATCTCACTTGGCCTGGTCGGCTCAAGTATATTTCTGCATCTTGTTCAGTTTAGGCTAACCTATTTTTACTGACTTTACACTACTTCACCGTCCGGGTAGCGAAGGCTCCGAACGAACAGAGAGGAACAAGCCTGACCCAAAACGACCGTGAGTCCGTCAGAGAGACTGGTCGGGAGAGGTGAGTCAGCCAACTGAGCAGCGCTACCACGCACCTTGTGCTACACACGCACAAGGGCAAGGAAGGGGATAGGAGAGAACAGGGAATGTAGTGAGACTCGCAAACAAAGGCTTTGGTTGTGGAGTTGCCAGCGCTCCCGTGAGTTGCCAACTGGGCCGTTAGCGTGTGCCTGTGTAGCACCGCTCAGTTGGCTGCCTCGCCTCTCCTGACCAGTCTCTCTGACGGACTCAAGGTCATTTCGGCTCAGGCTTGTTCCTCTCTATTCGTTCGGAGCCTTCGCTTCCCGGACGGTGAAGTAGTGTAAAGTCAGTAAAAATAGGTTATCCTAAACTGAACAAAATGAAGAAATAAACTTGAGCCGACCAGGCCAATTGAGATATCTCTATTGGTCTAACTGGTAGATTGACTGCCTCATAATCCAAGGGTCCCGAGTTCAATTCCCGGCCAGGGTATATTTTCGGGGAAGCTATTTCAGCATCTAACGAAATTGGGTGTGTTAGTAAAATTGTTAAGATGGTTGAGAGTAAGATCGGAGCTCCATAAATCCTCTTTCGGGTATGGTGTAAAAACATATTCCTACAGGGCTTCGTTATTATGCGGCCCCAATGGTCGACGATGTATCAGGTGATTCCAGTGCCGTACAGGGTTGGATTTGGGTTGAGCCTGTTGTCTGTGCCCCTGGCTGTAGGTGTGTGTCCGGTTCTGGTGTGGAGGTCGGCTGGGGTCGCCCTGGTACTTCCCAAGGTCTGCGGGTGGCTGGTTAATATGGGCGGCTTCATTTCCCCTCGGTATAACACATATCTATATATATATATACACAGGAGAAATGTCTTAACTTTGGGAACTGATTAAATAAGGTAATCTAAGCATAACAAGACGTTTTATAACAAAGTCCACATTTCAACCGTTAAAAAGATATTGAAGGTTTTATTTAGTGTCCTCCCCCGCATCACTGTAATGGACTCTTCCATGTCAAATAGTGTCCAACTGGCCCATTGTAAGCTAATATGTCTATAATATTTTTCTATAAATTTTCAGAATTATCATATCTTTATGATAACATGGTAAAATATTTGCAGTTAGATGGAAGTGTGGTAGGCATTAGGACAGCTAAGCTACCCTTATGGCGAAATACATAGGAAAATACCGTTTTCAAAATGCAATATCTCTATACCGGTTGAGATTAGAAATATTTCTTATAGAACATTTTAGGCTTAGAAAACCTTTATTTATTATTTCCCAAAGTTATTCTCTTTCTTCCTGGAACACCCTTACTGTACCAGCGACGTCTTTTTAAGTTTTATTTTAGGTATATTTAGAAGATTGTACTGTATAGTATATGTAGCTTGTATGCATCTCTCTCGCTATTCTATTGCTACTACAATAATCAGGGTTCCTCAGAGCTCTCCCAGTGTATACCACCTTCTCTATGTAGGATACTTAGTACCCGTTTTGCAACACAATCCTACGCCTAGTCTTTGCAACTCTCCAACCAAAGAGTGAAACGTTATTCTCAGTCTTTCTTCTTTCAACAGCTGATCTCTGGAACTCTCTCCCAGAATCAGTCTTTCCATCTTCCTATGACTTAAATTGCATCAAACTCCGTGAGTCCAGACATTTTGGCCCGAACGTCCCTTAATCTTGGCCCTGTCACTCTTTCAACTTTGGGGGAGGCACTCTCGATCGCTACAGGCAGTTCTGCCTTTTGTCTCTCTCACTCACATAGAGAAAAACAAATCTTAAGAGGGATCTGTGGTAGTAAAAAGGGTTAACTAGGATCGTTCTAAGCCTTTTAATTGTTCAAGCCCCTTTTTAAACTCAAAGGAATCATCTAATAGTACTATACAATGAAAAGGAATCATCTAATAGTACTATACAATGAAAAGGAATCATCTAATAGTACTATACAATGAAAAGGAATCATCTAATAGTACTATACAATGAAAAGGAATCATCTAATAGTACTATACAATGAAAAGGAATCATCTAATAGTACTATACAATGTAAAGGAATCATCTAATAGTACTATACAATGTAAAGGAATCATCTAATAGTACTATACAATGTAAAGGAATCATCTAATAGTACTATACAATGAAAAGGAATCATCTAATAGTACTATACAATGTAAAGGAATCATCTAATAGTACTATACAATGTAAAGGAATCATCTAATAGTACTATACAATGAAAAGGACAGCACTGGTATTGATTTTTTATTTTTTATAAATACTGTACATTGAATTGAATATATATATAAATCTGCCTTCACTAACTATACTTTCTCCTCTTCCTCCACCTCCTCCTTTTCCTCTGTTAAAATGTCCTCGTAATATTTCCCTAATACGACCTACTCTAAACACACACATAAATACACACACACATACATACATACACACATAAATACATACATACACACACACGCACACATACATACATAATACTCACACACACATACATACATGCACACATATATACATACATATACACACACACACACAAATACATAAACATTCACTCACACACACACACACACAGATACACACATACAGACAGACACACACAAACACACACACTCATTCATACTCCCCCCTCCCCACACACACACATACACACGTGCACACACACATACAAATACACATGCACAGAAATACACTTCCTCCACTCGTTTACATAATTACTAGCTGTGTATGTATTTGTTATTGTGTGTGTGTGTGTGTGTGTGTGTGTGTGTGTGTGTGTGTGTGTGTGTGTGTGTGTGTGTGTGTGTGTGTGTGTGTGTGTGTGCGTCAATTGAATTGAATTGAATTAAGTTTATTTGCTCAGACTTTTACAAAACGTATGGAGCACAGCCCCTTATATGTTATACGTATGGAGCACAGCCCCTTACATGTTATACGTATGGAGCACAGCCCCTTACATGTTATACGTATGGAGCACAGCCCCTTACATGTTATACGTATGGAGCACAGCCCCTTACATGTTATACGTATGGAGCACAGCCCCTTACATGTTATACGTATGGAGCACAGCCCCTTACATGTTATACGTATGGAGCACAGCCCCTTACATGTTATACGTATGGAGCACAGCCCCTTACATGTTATACGTATGGAGCACAGCCCCTTACATGTTATACGTATGGAACACAGCCCCTTACATGTTATACGTATGGAGCACAGCCCCTTACATGTTATACGTATACAGCATGCCTTTGCTGAATAAATTAGCGTACACTTAAATACACTGGTCCATCTTAAACCAACCATATTTAATGTCCTAAAACTTGATCTATCTATACCATATTTATCTATCTATATATAAAGTGCCAGATTCTTCATAACTTTTAAGTTAGTATTATGTGTGTGTGTGTTTGTATACTCGCTGCGTCTGTGTTTGTTATTCTGTGTGTATGTGTGAGTGTGTTTGTTATTCTGTGTGTGTGTGTGTGAGTGTGTTTGCTATTCTGTGTGTGTGTGTGAGTGTGTTTGCTATTCTGTGTGTGTGCTATTTCCTGTACGTGTGTGGGTGAGTGTGTGGTGTGAGAGTGTGTGTATGTGTGTGTCTACCTGGAGTTGTTTCGGCCATCCTCATTGGCCTCGGCGAGAGTTGCTCCCCCCGAGTATGTTTGCTGCCAGTGCTTGATGCAGCAGGCTATTCGAGGGGGCAGCTCTCACCCCCGCGAAGCATGGCTGATCAGGCACCGACTTGAGATGGTTGTCCTAGGCTTTCTTGAATACTTCCGTTGGCACGTCCATCAGTTTTCTCACGTTCTCTGGCATATTTTTGAAGAGGCTCGGTCCCCTGTTTGTCAACCAGGAGTCTCTCAGTGTGCCCAGAGCTCCCCTACACTTTTGGGGTGGGTTACTATATTTCCTACCCCCTCTGTCACTCCAGTTCCATATTGTGGTGTGAAGGTTTGGCACTAGACCCTCGATAACTTTTCATGTGTAAATTATCAAGTATCTCTCTCTTATTCGCTCCAGTGAATATAAGTTAAGAGCCTTCAGCCTATCCCAGTAATGAAGATGTTTTACCGAGCTGATGTGGGTCGTGAAGCTTCTTTGAACACTCTCTATTTCGTATATTTCCCCGGCTTTGTGTGGAGATGTTAGCACACTGCAATACTCCAGTCGTGGTGTGTGTGTGTGTGTTTGCATATTCGCTGCGTCTGTGTTTGTTATTCTGTGTGTGTGTGTGTGAGTGTGTTTGTTATTCTGTGTGTGTGCTATTCCCTGTATGTATGTGGGTGTGTGTGTGTGGTGTGAGAGAGTGTGTGTGTGTGGTAAGACAGTAATGTATTTTAGTTTGTCCCCTAGGCTAACAAAAACACCTTCCCAGATATATTTTCTTCATCTTCTTCAGACTAAAAAAAATCCACCCAGATCCCCTTCATGCTAAATTTGTAAATATGTCGACATAATAATGTCCCAGCCGAAGGTCAATATTTTATACACTCTCGCTATCACTCGCCCAGAAAAACACACTTAAATGGAGTGAAACGTTTTATTATCGTAAACTAATGAGGTGAAACGTCTTACAATTTCCATAACAATGGAGCAAAATAGGGAAACTGCAAGGATTTTCTGGAACTACTATTTTATTTGTCTGGCTTCCCTCACTGTTTCTATTTGTGCCTCACCTACACATAAAGTAATCCAGCTAACTCTCACAAACACCTCTTACTACTATTAATTTCACTACACTAAGCTAGCACGCCACACTCTTTCCAATAAACCCAAACAAACATTTAGAATAGTGACTATCACTCTTTCAACTTGGGGGAGACACTTTTTATGGGCAGCCTTGCCTTTTGTCTCCTTCAAACACATAAACAAATATATATATATCTCAATTAATTGTTGACACCTACAGATCCTTTCTAAAATGTCCTGTCCGACTCTCTAACCCAAAAATGAACCGTTTTCCCAGTCTTTCTTTCACTCAGCAAGTAAACTCTGAAACTCTCTCCCTCAATATATCTTTCCCTCCTCCTACGACTTAAACTACTTTGAGCTCCGTGTGGCTAGGTACCCTTTCGCGTTGTTATGACGCAGAGGTTGCCAGATTAGCAATAATAAATAGAGTTCTCTCACTCTTATAATTACCTCTCCAAAATTAGTTTTCTGCCCACAGCTAACTCAAAGACAACTGCAGAGGTTGAAGTAACTAAACTAAGGGTTTCTAAATACCCCTGATGGTAACAAAGGCTTTAAAGTATCCCTAATCGGCTCAAAATTGCGTCAAGAATGTGAGAGGGTTAAGACTCTAACGTACCTTGACTTAATTGGCTCTGTCACTCTTTCAATTGGGGGTGGGGGGTGCTCTTGCCCTTTGTCCCCTTCTTAGGCCGGCGACACACGACCACTTAATTAAGCGGCGGATGTATCAGAGTTACAATATCCGATTTAAAATACAGTCAACTATCTGACATTGTTCTCTTTCTGTTATGCCGGGTTATAATACAACCTAGCTTAGTTCTGGGTCTTGCTCAAATCCAACTATGGACTTTTAGACTCAATATCCTCTCAACATGGTCACGTCGAACACGTCCTTATCTCAAATTAGGTACTCAATCAGGTTAAGATGACACAATAAATACACACTGGCAAGTATACACTCTTATTTATTCAATGGACATACTGTATATGTATGGTTGAATACTCCTTGACTAATATGAGGGAATAGCAAGGAATGTAAAGGCATAGATATACACAATATGACAGGTACTTTACACATGTAAATAGGCCAACAGTGTGGAGAGATGATTACTGTACTATTATAAAGAATAGCCAGTGATCAAATACTAATGGGTATCACACTCTAAGGTTGGGCAAGGACACACAATGTATATACAGGTATAGCAAGGAATAATATTATGATGGAAGTATGCAATAATAATCAGACAAACATACTGTACACATAGATAGAACCCTTGATAATAATATATAATTATGAGAGTCGAGTATCTACTGTGAATTATTCTGAGTAAGTTTCAGGCAGGTTGAACAAAGTCTATGACTGAGCGTCAATAAGGTAGGGCAGAGCAAAAGGGAAAGTGAAATATATTAATTAAACAATAAATTTTAGTAATGATAATGATAATGTGATAGGTGATATCAGAACCTTAAGAGCTATAAAAAAAAAACAGGGAGGTATGGCAGAGTGGTCTTGCCACTGAACTGGTAATCCAATGGACCCGGGTTCGAATCCCAATATGTCAATGGGAAGATATTATTGGGATGGAATTTGTGCTGTACCTAGTTTCAGTGCATTACCACAGCACACCGTAATGCCAAACAAAAATACCCTCATTGTTCCCTGATTAAATAGCTTTGTATGAATATTCCCATATTCAAAATATGTTACAGGGGGGCAATGCCTAGTGAGTTAATTGCTCAATAGGTGGCGTTCTGAGAGTGAGGCTCCGAGCCTGGGGAATGAGACGGTGAAGCGCGAAGGCGGAGCAGCTTCAGAGATGCAGTTGCTTCGAGCCGTGGGTGCTTCGCATGTCTCACTCCCTAGGCTGGAACAAGACCTCACGGGCCTCACAGTGTTCAGTGGTAGAGTGTTCAGGCTCTCAGCCTATGCCCGAGAAGGAGTAGTTGGAATATATAAAAAAAAAAAAAAAGTCTGACCTTGACCGGCGAGAGTAAGACACCCTCCCTCTCTAGTGTCTAGCATGGTACCGAGACTCAAGGGGAGCTCTCAGACTGGCTTAGAGGGTCGGAGATACACTCCTCCACCCTCCTTCTCTCTCTCCCAGCAGCCTCGCACGAAAATACTCGATAAATATCGGGATTAATAGGAAAAATACCGGATAATTGAGGAAGGGGGGACACATGTGTAGGAGTGGTAGAAAGTAATGGAGGGGAATTATCTCACCTAATCACAAATTTCTTTGTTTTGAGTGCCACTGGGGTGTTTTCTAAGTTTGTTTATGCTCTGGATCTATAGAGGACAGTCGCAGTACACCAGAAAAACCTCTAATGAGGACAGTCGCCGTTTATGGGTTAACTCCCGTCCACTCACCGACTCTCTGCAATCTCTCTCTCTTCGCCGCAATGTTGCATCTCTCTCGCTATTCTCTCGCTACTACAATAATCAGTGTTCCTCAGAGCTCTCTCAGTGCATACCACCTCCTCTAGTAGAACAGATAAGTGAACAAAATATTTCAAATAGTGATACAAGCATGAAAGTTGGCATGAATACTCTTTATAGGTAACTCTTCAAATCTGCCCGATTGGTCATTTGAAAATCCAAGATGGCGGCCAATTTTCAAGATGGCCGCCAAAATATCCAAGAAAATACAGACTTCTGCCTTTAAAACCTAGACTATTGGCTAGATATTGTTCAAACTTGCTCACAAAATTTCTTATATGGTTATGCACATAATTTCTGGTCAAGGTCAAGGTCAAAAGTCGCATATTGTGACCTTGTTTAGTTCTGAGTTGACTGATTACTGACTCCTCCTTGACAATTGACCCAATTTTTATCAAATTTGCTCATAATGTTCCCTACATGTAGGTGGTGCACACAAATCATGCTCAAGGTCAAGGTCAAAGGTTACATGTTACATTACAATTTTTAACCACGTTGTCACTATCTTGCCACAAATAGTGTCCAGGATACAGGAGAATTAGCAATATCTTTAACTTTCAATAGTCACTACAAGTTGACACGAACGTCTTTATCCTGTTAAGGCTTATTACTGGCACCCATATCCACAGAGTGCTGTGCAGGCAAGTCCTGATCTGAAGCATTTGCATCTCCTTGTGCAGTCTTTCTTGCGCGAACACTTCATCAACTCCTGGCAACTTGCTGCAATTGTTGCGAGGGTTGTCCAACAAATTCTCCATGTGTCTCCATCTTATACCCATCCATAGTCAGCAGGGGACTTGATGCCTGGCTGAGGGTCAGTTGCTTGAGCCCAGACAATTCCTGCCTGATAGGCTGCACGCTTGACATGTTATTTAACCCGGCAGCTGCGGGAAAACTCATAAGGTGTTCTACTGGGGGGCTGCGGGAAGACTCGTAAGAACCTAGGCCTAAAAAAAAACATTTAAAACACCCCAGTGGCACTAAAAAAAAAAAAAAAATTGTGTTTAGTCAAGATAATTTCCCTCCATTATTTGCTACCACTCCTACATATTTGTCCCCCCCCCCCTTTTTTCCCCCCTCCTCAATTATCAGGTAATTTCTCTATTATTCCCGATATTTATCGATTATTTTTGTGGGAGGACAAGTGGGAGAGAGGGAGGAGTGTAACTCCGACCTTCCAAGCCAGTCTGAGTCCACCCCTTGTATCTCAGTGCCACGAGAGACATGAGAGAGGGAGGGTGTGCCTGTCTCGCCGGTCTGGGCCAGATTACGAACGCGGGGCTAAAATATAAAATGTTCACCAGCCAATTGCTGTTACCACTTGTTTTATTGTTTTCCCATGTTCATATGTTCATATTGAAAGTAAAATAGGCACATATGGATAAGTGTTAATTATATATATGGTAAATGAGCGATTTTAGTGAGGAATGAATCAGAATACCCTCGCATGGGGGTATGGTGTATACTACAGGGGCTTAGCACTTTACGAGTTAAGGGCTGCCTGTGTCGGTGGAATTGACTCATATTTCCTCTGCTTGCATGCAAATAGATCAAGCCTGACCTCGTTAACGTTAGTGGTAGCACTAGACCTGTCGTACATGAGGACAACAAACCTCTCGAGGACTTGGATGTCTTCATCATCCACTGTTACTGGGTACTGACTCAGCTTGACAAAGGTCCTGCCAACTTCACCAAACACATTCCACGTTTGCCATGCCCACTTTTTGCCCTTTCCACGAAAGGCGGAGATGACATCACATCCAGTGAAGGCGTGAAAAAACATCAACGTACATGATTTTTCGGGCCCCATGGCAGACACTTCATCATGGATAGGAATCCATCTGGCATTGGCTCCTTGGCCATAAGCAACCCACAGTTTCAAAAGACCAAGTTCCTCCAGGGAAGAGAAGACAGATACAGCTATGACGACCACATCTGTGTCATTGGTCTTGATGATCACTGCTTTGTACCCTTCCAGAATGGCATCTTTGGTATGTACAAAGAGTCTTATGTCTGCCTCTTCAAGTCGACATGGGGATACTCCTGAAAGGTCCCTTGCCTTGTTACAGACAGCATCCTCACCCTTTGTCACAATGATACTGCTAGCAGTGTCCATGTCTTTAATTCTCTCTGCAAGGAACAGGAACAACTCTGTCTTGTCCATGTCATCTCTCAAGAAGCTTTTCCAGTTGTTTGAAGGTCTACTTGTTCCTTCAACCCTTCTCCTGACATCTTTCCCTCGCTTGGATCTTGTCTCAGACTTATTGCGTAAAAATATTACTAAGACGTTACTCTCTTTTTCTCAGATATACGAAAGATCACTTATAATTGTGTTATGTTACTAACCCATCTGTTCCCTACTAACTTCCTAATCCTGCCACGGACATTAGTTCCAGGGCAGTAGTTCCCTTTCCAATTTTCTCTTACCCACTCTAAACCAATGTTTGGACACTTGATCCTCAGTGTTTTGGAAGACAAGCAGCCCAGAGGGGTCACTAGACCTGCTGTTGCTTGATTTCCTTTGTACTCCTTTGTACTCCTGTAGATGGCACAGTAAGACTCCAGCTTAGTCGGATCTCTTCTCGAGCATAGTCATCAAACGTCTTTGAGGTACGTGGAAGCAGTGCATTGATCAATGCTGAGCCATCAATGACTATGACTTCTGCCGTTGGTTCTGAGTCCGATGGAGGGACCTCTGCTTCAAGTATGTTGACCAGCTGAGACTTCTGACAGGTATGCAGCCTACCATTGTCACTCAGGGATGCTGGAGCGGCCTGATTTTCATGTTGGAAGAATTCTTCCAGATCACATTGTCTACTTTGACATGAAATAAAGAGCCTTGAAAAGAGCTGACAGTCCTCCTTCAATGATGACACCTTCTCCTTTGAACGGTTGGGCAATGGACGAGGCTTGAAGAATGCAGTGTGATTCTTCTTGATGGGCTAATAGAATGAATTCTCATCCTACCTCTGAAAATCTTCCATGAACTATTTGAACTGGGCCTTGCCTCTTGTGTGATGGGTACTGACCATTGCTGCAGTGGTTGGGTCGGCAATATCCTTTGTGTCTAGCACCAGCAGGTCAGATGAATCTTCTTGGAAAGGGTTCCCCATTTCTCTCATCACAGAAAACAGTTTCTTCACTTTGTCAAAGAAGGTCTTCTGGGCAGTCAAGTTCTGTTCATGATGTCTCACACTACTGGCTGCTTCTTTCTTTCCTGCCACTTCCTCATATTCAGCGAGTAAGCGAGTCACCTCTGGTCCAGTGACCATCCAGCGCCTGAGTGCTGCAGGATCTTCTGTGACACCCACTGCTCCTCCATCTCCCTTAATTACAGCATTATTCTGATCATGGGCATGATCAATGGCTATTGCAGAGAATGCTCTTGTGGATTTATGCACAACAAAGTTTCCTTTGTGAAACTCTCTGGCCACATCTGGATGGTCCTCTTCCAGTGACGTCATATCTACCAGATGGGCTGTTAGCCAGCGGGTGTAGTTTGTCTTGTTATTAGCAAAGAAGTAGGGCAGCAGCTCAGCAATTGCTTGTCTGTAAAGGTCAAAGTTCCCTTCCCTGAATGATCTGATCAGGGTAAAGAGGATCAGCTCAAAGTCCAGGACCATGTTCCAGTATTGGAACTGTGGGATCTCACTTTGTCATTTCTGACACCATAATTCAAAGCTCAGAAGTGCCTCCTCGGATGTACATGTACTGCAGTAGTCATCATAGGCTTCTTTCATTAGCTGGTACAGACTGCAAGCAGTGACCTGCTGAGCCTGCCTGGTCTTGGTGACATTAGAAACCCATAGAAAAGAATCAGCAGTACCAGTGGAGGCCACTCCTGCCTCAGCAAGTGCGCTGGTCCAACCACTGTCTTGAAGAAGAACACAGAGTGATCTCAGGCCAGCCATTTCAATGTGGAGTCCCCCAAACATGATCACAAACTTGTCTTCTCCATATTCAGGCCACTTCCATTGTATCTGTTTGGACAGGGCAAAGAGTAGCTGGTCTGCTGCCATAACTGGAGTTTGTCCAGGGTTCAGGAATCTCACTGCCTCTTGGGTCTTGTCCATTGCATGTTTGATTGTTTCTACAGAATGAGCCTGATCTATAAGCAGGGGAAGAAGTGACGTAATTGTAACTTCAAACGGGGGACTCCTAGACTGTGAGGCATGATGTGCTGCCCATGAGATATTGGCAGTGTCATTCACTTCATTGGTATGAGGAACCTTCTCTAGCCAGGTGAACTCCTCCTCAAGGTGTGACTTGAAGGAATTAGGGTCTGGCAATGATTGGTATTGTTTTACAGGAGGATTGGGCTTCTTGCTGATATATGCTGGTTTCACATTGGTGTATGCTTCTGGAAGCTCAGGAACTTTCTTCACCTTAGATCCTACTCGAGACTGAGGAGGTTCGCGCTTCACTCCTGGATTCTCTGCACTGGGGTTCTGGAAAAGCGAAACACCCGTGCCATGGAAGGATGCACTGGCTGTAGTGGCAGTGAGGTTGTGGTCGATATTATCGACAGCTGCAAGTGTGAATAGATACTTCATCATGATTGGGGTGCATACGACTCCTTCTTCAACGTACTGATCTACCACAGCTTCTCCCAGTTGAGAAGTGATCTCAAGAACTCTATCATAAGAGAGGCACATTCCATTGTCATGTAGAAGCTCAATAAACTGTCTCTTCCTCGTCTTCGAGTAGACAGACAGTCCAATGTACACTGCCAAGGGAGTCTCCCGCTTCTTAGAGTGCCTATGGGTTGACGTCCCTTCCTTGTATCTGCCAGAACAGTTGTATTGTAGGAGTTGTGCCATGGCAAGGTCAGACTTGCTGGCTCCGTTAAGTAGCTGAGATTTGATGTCAGCACCATGCTCGATCATACAGAAAAACTGAAGCAGTGATGGTGGAACAGCTTCTTCAATTAAATTATCATGGAATGCATTGGCAAATGTTGTTGTTTGCTGAAGCATTTCCTTCCGTATGATTTCAGCGGCTTTGGCTATGTGAATGGCCTCACTGTATTTGGATGCCAGAATGGCTCCTACATCTTTCCGAAATGCAAGTAGTACATCTCGCCCTTTATGATGGGCTTCAAGTTCTGGGATGCATAGCAGCTATTGCTGCTTTAGTCTCGTTCTGTTCACATCAGGGGATTCCACCCCAAGCTGCTCTAGTCGCTGACTGTACAGAGACAACGAGTCTGCAAGCTTGAAGATGACTTGGGCACTACCCTCCTCGCTTGCATTACTCATTTCATTGACATATGTGACCAATTCAGAAAACACAATCAGGTATATTTTCTGCTTGTCTAATCCTTCAGCATTTTGCTGTATTTCCTGAGAGTTCAGGTGGGCTCGTTCTCGATTGTACAAAGCTACTAAGCAGCCAGGATGATATTTCAGCTCTTGAGCTACAACATCAATGCTCAGTTTGGCCAAAAGCCTGCGGTCACAAAGAGTCTGGGCACACTCATTGAGTCTCTGGTTCAGCTTCATGGTCATGGCTTTCCGGAAATTTGTCACTGAATCTTATTTCTCACATAGGAAGCATTCTAGTGTTACTGGCTGTTGTGATCTACGTGGTACTATGCTACAGGAGCTTTCTTCTCTACCATCTGAACCTGAAGCTCTCTTCTGAGCTCTCTGCAGCTTTGTGTTGTTGAATAACAACCTGCAGCTCTCATGGTATTTTTGGCCTGATTCTTTCTCAATGTATTCTCAATACCAACAACTTCATCAAGCCTTGTTGGGTCAAAATTGATTGGTAGGGCATTGATTGATTGAAACAGGGGAATATGTGTGGCTAGTTTGCTGTAGCCATCTTCGTCCTTTTTAGTTGGATTGTCTTGGGGTCATTTCAGGATTTAATTTTTGTCCTCCTAACACAGACAACACTTGGTCCAGTTTGTCTTTCATTAACAGGTTTGTGAATCCATGATAGTCTTGATTAGGGCCGAGGGTTTATCCTTTTACCACCCCGCACTTATGAATGCGCACTTTTGTACGACCAGGTTCATGCAATGTAGCCCTACCATTGAGTACCTTATAGGAGGCGACACTTAAATCGTTTAACATAGGTGACAGTCAACATCTGTGCCAGTGTTGTAAAACCCTTGGGAGTGATGTCTCCTATAAGGTGCACTATGCCTATGGCCCTACACCTGGCCCGATCGTTCATCCAGCCTCCTTCAAGTCCCGTGCGATGTGTAGACCATCCAGATAACTTCTTTAAATCCCCCTTTATCTTTGGTTCGGCGGTCCCGCGCTGGCACGTCCTATCAATTTAGGTGCGTCTGCTTAAGCTTTGGGGGCCTGTTAAGCAGAATTTGGGACACTAAGATACTAAGCAAAAATGCTATTATTTATCATGCTACGCTATGATGCTATGTTAAGTATCATTAGCGGAACATGGACCCCATGCTGAGTCTCACGGCAGCGATGTCACCAGCGTGCCCTGGTAGTGTGCTGACACCCACTCTATTCTAACATAAGAAGATGAAGATGAAAATGAATTACCAACACCAGTATCACATCAAACTGTATACCGGAAGCCATTAAAATAGTCAAATATGTTTTAAAACATTGCAGAATTATCCTAATTGGCATTAGTGTGTATAAAGCATGTATAAAATACCAAAATAGGTAAAAGGATAAACCATTTAATCTCCAACCACAAGTATTACATGCAAAAGTATGTTTTTCTGGAATATTTTGGCGGCCATCTTGAAAAAATGGCCGCCATCATGAATTTTCAAATGGCCAATCGGGTAGATTTGAAATCACCTATATAGAATATTTGTGCCAATTTTCATGCTTGTATCATCATTTGAAATATTTTGGCAATATTTGCAATTATCTGCTCTACTACTCTATGTAGGGTACATAGTACCCGTCTTGCAACACAATCTCACCCCTACTCTGTACAACTCTCCAACTCAGGAGTGAAACGTTACTCCCAATCTTTCTTCTATTCAACAGCTGAGCTCTGGAACTCTCTCCCTAAATCCATCTTTCCCTCATCCTATGACTTCAATTGTTTCAAACTTCGTGTGTCCAGACATTTTGGCTCGAACGTTCCTTGATTTTGGCCCTGTCACTCTTTTAACTCTGGGGGAGGCATTCGTCACAGGCAGTTTTGCCTTTTGTCTCCCTCATCCACATAGAAAAAAATAGATGGCTGGAGGGCGTGGGTGGGCCACAATAAAGACGGTGGGAGGTCCATGTCGATGGAGGGGAGATGGTAGGAGGTCATGCTGGGGGCAAACGCGGGTTTCCCGTTCATCTATCGTTCTTCAACCGCCCTTTTTCAGCCTTAGTACCATCCATGAAACAAGGACAGAAACAGATTACGTCCCTGAAACATCAAATTAGGCCATTTGTTCCGTTTTTTTCCACTTGACTTACCGACGTCTTACTGGAGCAAGGTCGAGGCAATAATTGGTGTATGGGCGCCAAACACCATGGTCATTGTAAGGTCTCCCATACTTGGTGCCAGCCCAAAAATGTGTAAAGTCGGCCAAGGACGGTTAAGAACATATTGACAAAGTCCTGTGTGTGATTGAGGCTATAGGCGGTGTGCAGGAATTAATTCTAATGAATAATGATAGCACTGCCAATGTTTATCAAGTCTATTTTTGTAACCCTTCAGGGAGGATGTGGAGACAAATGCCTTTGGCAATGCGTTCCATAGGTTGACCACCCTCTCAGCAAAAAACTGTTGTCTCTGTGTATTCCTGGTGTGGGGTTTCTTGATCTTCAAAATGTGTCCTCTTCGTGCAGTGTTCTTTCTCTTCCAGCTCGAAGGTTGCCCAAGTCTTGTAGAGGTGGAGTGTGTATCTATATATATGACTCATCAGAATGCTCTGGACCATTTCCTTGTACTCTTACTATCAATTTATTTGCAATTTTCGTGGCCCCTTTTCTCTAACTTCTACTCTGTGGAACACTACCTCTCCACCGCCAACCCTGATTCTCTCTTTTTCACCGAAACCCAGTTGTCTGGGACTACTGACAGTAAACCCTTATCTGTATCCTTCTACTATCTCTATCCTCAGTTTTAAGGCAAAGGTGGATGTTGCGCATACGTGTGCAACATCTTGCTTTCTCACGTGTTCCTAACTTTGATTCTTCTGAATTTTCAACTCACTGGCTAAAGCTTTCTTGTCACTCTCAAACTAAATATTTCTGCACTGTTTATCTCTGCCCTAATTCTACAGACTCTCCAATATTCTTTGACTATCTAACTTCTAAAGCAGAACACATTCTACTCATATCTCCTTTTGCAGAAAATCTATTTTAGGAGATTTCAATGTTCACCATCGCCAATGGCTCTCCTCCCATTTCACTGACCAACATGGAGAACAAGCCTACATCTTTTCCATCCTAAGTGACCTAGAGCACTTAGTCCAGCAATCTGCTCATATTTCTGACCACGTTGGAGATCAATCCACCATTCTTGACTTATTTCTTACCTCTAAGCCTTCTACTTACGCTGTAAACCTTTTCTCTCTGTTGGACTACTCCGGTCACAACTATATCTCTGTTACCTGTCCTATCTCTCCAGTACGGCCACCTGATCCTCCCAGCCACCAGCGCTTGTGGCACTTTGGCGCTGCCGACTGGGAGACTCTTTGGCATTACTACTTTGATTTTCCATGGAATTATTTTTGCTTCCATGGCTGGGGACCCTCGGAGTGAGCTGAGTGCATTACCGTGGTTATCCTGTCGGGCATGAGGGCATACATTATATTTTCATTCTCTCAGCCTATTTCAAAACATAATCTTGGCTTACTCAAGGTTGTTCTGTTGCTGTCCGCAATAAAGAGGAGCATTCAAATGGTGCCGTCGCCTTCAAAGTTAAGAATCTTGTGCTTTTTATACTTCTGCCCAGAATCAAACCAAATATGTTCTTCATCTCGCCAAAAACTCTTTCATCAATAACAAATGTTCTGAACTTTCCAACTCTAGCCCTTCCCAAGCTTTCTGGCATCTAAACAAAAAACTTACCAACAAATGTACTTCCTCATCATTCCCTTCGCTTTGCCACTCTGACGGCACCACCGCCACATCTTCCTTTGACAAAGCTGAACTCTTTGCTCAAACTTTTGCTAATAACTCCACTTTGGATGATTCCGGTGCTGTTCCTCCCTCTCCACTCTCCTCTCTTTTTTTTTTTTTTTTTTTCTGTGGATGAAGGAGACAAAAGGCAAAACTGCCTGTGACGAGTGCCTCCCCCAGAGTTGAAAGAGTGACAGGGCCAAAATCAAGGAACAGTCGAGCCAAAATGCTTGGACACACAGAGTTTAAAGCAATTGAAGTCATATGATGAGGGAAAGATGGATTCAGAGTTCCAGAGCCCAGCTGTTGAATAGAAGAAAGATTGGGAGTTTCGTTTCACTCCTGAGTTGGAGAGTTGTACAGAGTAGGGGTGGGTTTGTGTTGCAAGACGGGTATCTACGTACCCTACGAAAAGAGAGTGGTATACCCTGAGAGAGCTCTGGGGAACACTGATTATTGTAGTAGCGTTAGAATAGCGAGAGAGATGCAGCATTGCGGCGAAGAGAGAGAGATTGCAGAGAGTCGGTGAGTGGGCGGGAGTTAATGATACAAAAGGCTTTCCCCTCTACTTTGTCTAGAAGTGCTGTGTGAGAGGATCCTCCCCACACATGTGAACAATACTCAATACAAGGACGCACTTTGCCCCTGTACATACCAAGAAGCTGTGAAGGGGTGAAGAACCCTTTGAGGCGGTTGAGCACTCCCAGCTTCTGGCAGGCCACCCCAAATCCCTTTCACACCCAACTCTCTGTATTCCTACGACTATCCAAATGACCACTTGCGAGTTTCAGGCTATAAGGAAGCTGGAACCGTAGACATAGATAACAAAAATTCAATAATAATATAGGTTTTTGATGGATAGAAAATATATGTTGCATTTGGTCTTATTGTTTATATAATGTAGTACGACCGTATTTTAGTTGGTATTTCTGCTGAATATCGATGTCTACAGCTCCAACTTCCTTATAGCCTGAAACTCGAGACTGGTAGTAGAAGCCTCTACCAACAATGTACATATTTAGCTTGAAGGCGGTCTGGGGGCGTTTTTTAGTTTGAAATTGGGTTAGGGAAAGCGTTTATCTTCGTCTAGAGGGCAAAATTAAATATACTGCTCGAAAATTACAAAACAGCATAGGACCCATATTAATAATCAAATCTTAGAAATAATAGCGCGATTATTCTTGTCGTCTTTTAGCTATAGAGGTTAGTGGTCAATATTATTGGCCTAATTATTATGAATATACTATAGATCATCAGTAGAGCAGTTCAAAAAGAGAGTTGATAGTATTATGCTCTCATAAGGAACTGGGGCTCTTGCAGAGAGGCTCCAGTCCTGATGCTATTTTCGATTTACAGTGTGCTGGCTTAATAATCCAATAGGGTTGATAGCCTCTGAAGTTATATTTTAACTAATAAATGATGCTCTCTCTGCAGTGAGTGTAGTGCATTATACAATCTCACTCTTTCCATTTGGTATCTCCCCAGAATAGATCGCAATGTCTTTGAGTGAATAACTATTCACTTTAATTCCTTGAAACTCTCTCTCTATATACAGTATATATATATATATATATATATATATATATATATATCTATCTTTCTCTTTCTCCGTTTCTCTCACACACATACCCACACACACTCTCTCTCTCTCTCTCTTACACAGCCACATACTCTCCCTCTCTCTAACTTTCACATACACACACACACACACACACATACATACTCTCCCTTTCACACACACACACATACATAGTATCCCTCTCTCACACATGCACGCACACACAGATACACACACACTCTCTCTCACACACACACACATGCTATCCGTCTCTCACACATGCACACACACACACACACATGCTCTCCGTTTCTCACACACACACTCTCTCTCTCTCTCTCTTTTGAAGACCTTAGGGGAAGCTTATCCCAGATCAGACTTGAAGGTGAGGATGTAAATTCAATTTATTGCTAATTCAAAGAGCAGTTTATAGATCGACAAGCTGCATTCGTTCCTACTAAACTTGCCAAATCAGGCTCAACCCAAGCAAAGTGGTTCACAATTCCGCAATTAAAAAGAGAAAGGTTGCATACAGGAAGACCAAAAGAAGTCAAGACCAAAGAGATTTAGATTCCTTCAAAAATTTGTTTAGGGTTGCAGCCCTCTGCAAAGAGAGTCCTAAGGAGTTCTTCAGCTATGTGAACAGCAAAAAACCATTGGACCTCTAAAGGATCCAACAGGCCAACTACA
Source organism: Paralithodes platypus (assembly GCA_032716605.1). Lineage (NCBI taxonomy): Eukaryota > Metazoa > Arthropoda > Malacostraca > Decapoda > Lithodidae > Paralithodes > Paralithodes platypus. The sequence continues at coordinate 26,537,550 of CM064488.1, read as the reverse complement.
CACCTCTGACACTGATATAGCTAAATCCCTAAACAACTATTTTGCTTAGCAAAGATAGCAAAAAGAATAGATAAGTTATATAGGTTCAAGTCATCCGGCCCAGATAGCTTTCTTCCCCGAGTTGTGCGAGATAACATCGCACCTTTCTTGGCAAAAATCTTCAATAAATCACTAGAATATGGAGAGGTCCCTGAGGACTGGAAACTGGCCAATGACCCCCCCAATCTTTAAGAAGGGGGATCATGAGTGCCCCAAGAATTATCAGCCTATTAGCTTGACTTCTATCATAGTAAAACTCTTAGAAGGGATACTAGTAGACAAGATAGTTGACTACCTAGAAATTCACAATTTAATTACAGATTCCCAACATGGATTCAGGCGACACCAATCATGTCTTACCAATTTCTGGAATTTGTCCACAAAATGTTGAGTGAGTTTGACAAAAGTAGAGCCATAGACATCCTTTACTTAGATTTTCAAAAAGCTTTTGATAAAGTGCCTCATTGCAGGCTAATGTCAAAAGTGAGTGCACTAGGTATCAAATCAGAGGTCACAAATTGAATAGAAAGTTGGCTAACAGGTAGACAACAACGAGTGGTAATCAATAGTATTTCCTCTGAGTGGACTCTAGTCACTTCTGGAGTTCCACAGGGATCTGTCCTTGGCCCACTTCTGTTTATCATATATGTCAATGACATTGATATTGGTCTGTTGAGTGTGATCTCCAAGCTTGCAGACGACATTATGACTTGGAATGAATGTGAAGGACCCCAAAAGGGTTGAACAGCTCAGGATGGACCTCAACAGACTGGGTGAATGGTCGGAGACATGGCAGATGCCTCTAAACCTGGAAAAGTGCAAGGTCATGCATATTGGCCAAGCAAACCCCAAGTCAGGCTATTCACTATTGGGAATGCCTCTGGAAGTGACTGACTTGAAAAAGGAATTAGGTGCTTAGGTGATTATCAGTGACCTAAAGTTTTCCAAGCAGTGCATTGAAGTAGAGAAGAAAGCTCAAAATTATTGGGCTATATAAGAAGCAATTTAAGTATAGAAATAAGGAAATAGTCCTCACACTTTACAACGCTCTGATACGGCCTCTCCTAGAGTATGCTGTTCAATTCTGGTCTTCAGCACTAAGGAAAGATATAGAGCGACTGGACAGAGTACAACTAGGGCTACAAAACATTTTCCATCGATTACAAGACTGAGCTATGAGGACCGGTTGAGAGCTCCTAATCTCTTTCCATTGGAGACATGCAGACTACGGGGACAGTTCATTGAAGTTTTTAAAATCTATAATAGATTTGACAAAATGGATAATAGCAAAATGTTTAGCCTCAATACGAATACAACACGCAACCATGGCTGGAAATTAGAATTGAAAAGGTTCAGCACTAGTATGTGTGTTAATATTTTCATATATAAGATCTGTTTTACCTGGAACAAACTGCCCTCAGAAGTTGTAAACAGTTCTTCAGTAGAGCAGTTCAAGAAGAGAGTAGATAGTATTTTGCACACTCTGTCGTGAGTGTAGCGCACTAAACAGTATCTCTTCTTTCACCTCGAGTATCTCCCCGGAATGGACCGCAAGGTCTCTGATATACGAACTATCCCTTGTAACTCCTTGTAACTCTCTCTCTCTCCACCCATCCACACACTGCTCTAAATCAGGTTTTTACTTCCTTATCAAGCTCCTCGTGTCTGGCGTTAATTTCACCCACTTCCTTCCTTCCTTCCTTCCTTCTCTTTTCCTTCCTTCCTACCTTCCATGTTCCCTTCCTTCCTTCTTTCATTCTTACAACCCTTCTCTCTTCCTTCCTTCCTTCCTTCTCTTTTCGTTCATTCCTTCCTTCCATGTTCCCTTCCTTCCTGCCTTCATTCCTACAATCTTTCTCTCTTCCTTCCTTCCTTAATTCATGCATTCATTCATTCACTCTTATATTCCTTCCTTCTGTGCTTCTTTCCTTCCTTCCTGCCTTCTGTCATTAATTCATTCATTTACTCTTACATTCCTTCCTTCCTAATGTCCTCTCTTCTGTTCTTGCTCCCTTCCTTCCTTCATTCCTTCCTTCCTTTCTTCCTTCCTTCCTTCCTGCCGTCCTTCCTTCCTTTCTTCCTCCCTTCTTCCTTCTTTCCTTCCTTCCTTCATTCATTCATTCCTTCCCTTCTTCCTTCCTTCCTTCCTTCCTTGTTCCCTCATTTCTTACTTATTTAATAATTTGTTTTCTTCCTTCCTTCTTTCATTAATTGTTTACCTTCCTCGATAGAAAATTGTCCGGGCCGAAGGCCAATTTCTTTAAAGTTACAGGCTCGCTGTCTCGCCTATAGAACAAATCGACACCGGAATGGGGTGAACCATCTTATACAGGCCAAACTAATAGGGTGAAACGTCTTTAGATTTCCAAACGAATGGAGCAAAACAAACGAGCACCAAAAATACCCCTCACCCGCCCCCTCGGACCAAATAGCGTGAAGTGTAATGGGAACTTAACCCTTTGAAGATTGCGACGCCTTTTGACAGTATATTCTGGCTATCATTAGACGTCTTTATACAGTTTAGGAAGGATCTGTGGTAATTATGGGAGTAAAGACTATCTCAATTGACCCTCTGGCGTCCATATACCCTTGCCAATCTGAATAAAATAGTTAAATAATTGTCAGAAAACAGAAACTAAATGCGTAATGGGGCCTTGATAGGGTTGCTATCTAAGGTAATCCTCAGAAGTAACACCTGCACTGTAAAGAAAACACCTTATAATGCACCACTTGTGAATTTCAGGCTATATAACATCGATACCTAGCAGATTAACCCATTCAATACCGGTGACATCTTTATCATCACATTCTGGCAACTATTAGACGATTTGATTCAACTTAGGAAGGACGTCTACCAATTATTATGCTACAGACTACCTCAATGAATCCTTTTAGGTACCACATATCTCTCCCAATCTGCACAAAATCGTCTAATTATAGCTAGAATTAAATGTAAAAGACTTCGCTGGTACAGAAGGGGTTAACAACTAATATACGGTCGGTGTACATAAATACATACATAGAACCCAAATTACATACATAAATACATACATAAATACATACATAGAACCCAAATTACATACATAAATACATACATAGAACCCAAATTACATACATAAATACATACATAAATACATACATAGAACCCAAATTACATACATAAATACATACATAGAACCCAAATTACATACATAAATACATACATAGAACCCAAGTTACATACATAAATACATACATAGAACCCAAATTACATACATAAATACATACATAAATACATACATAGAACCCAAGTTACATACATAAATACATACATAAATACATACATAGAACCCAAATTACATACATAAATACATACATAGAACCCAAATTACATACATAAATACATACATAAATACATACATAGAACCCAAATTACATACATACATACATAAATACATACATAGAACCCAAATTACATACATAAATACATACATAAATACATACATAGAACCCAAATTACATACATAAATACATACATAAATACATACATAGAACCCAAATTACATACATAAATACATACATAAATACATACATAGAACCCAAATTACATACATAAATACATACATAAATACATACATAGAACCCAAATTACATACATAAATACATACATAGAACCCAAATTACATACATAAATACATACATAAATACATACATAAATACATACATAGAACCCAAATTACATACATAAATACATACATAAATACATACATAGAACCCAAATTACATACATAAATACATACATAAATACATACATAGAACCCAAATTACATACATAAATACATACATAAATACATACATAGAACCCAAATTACATACATAAATACATACATAAATACATACATAGAACCCAAATTACATACATAAATACATACATAGAACCCAAATTACATACATAAATACATACATAAATACATACATAGAACCCAAATTACATACATAAATACATACATAAATACATACATAGAACCCAAATTACATACATAAATACATACATAAATACATACATAGAACCCAAATTAATCAAACTTTCTACCCATTACAAACCTACATTATTATTATTATTGCATTTCTGCTTAAGGGGAGATTTTTTAGTTTGCTACCTAGACCTCCATCAAGCTTAAAATAATACCCCCTAGACCCCCCTTCGAGATAAATGTGTACATTGTTCGATAGAAAAATGTCCCGGCCGAAGGCCGATTCCTCCTAAATTACAGGCTTGCTATCGCTCGCCAGGAAAAGATCGACACCTAAATGGCACGAAAGGTCTTACAACTGACAGAAATGTAGCGAAAGGTCTTAAAATCGCCAAACCAATGGGGCAAATGTCTTAAAATTACAGAACTAATGAGGCTAAGCATGAGGGAGAAGGGGATCCAAAACAAAAAACGTAAGGGAAAATCTCCCCTTAATATCGATGATTACGGCTCCAACTTGTTTATAGTCTGAAACTCGCAAATGGTCAAGCTAAATATCCTATCTGATGGTACCAATTGACCAATTCCGACTTTCAGGCTATAAGGAAGTTGAAGCTGTAGACATCAATATTAAACAGAAATGCAATAATGAAGGAAGTTGGAGCTGTAAACATCACTATCAAAACGAACTGCAATAAAAACGTAGGATTCTGATGGTTAAAAAATATCATGAATTTGATTGAATGTATATATATATATATATATATATATTGTCACGGCCCTACAGTGTTGAACCCAAGAGATTAAAATTCAAACACCGGCAACACGCTATCTGACTACGTAATATCTTTAAAATGATTATTAATACAACAATGAAGAAAAGGATGATATCAAACACCACTAATTTTCGTATTAATTAAATTATAATTAACTAGGGTAAACGAACAGGTTAATAAGCACAATAATTCAGTTAATTAAAGCAATGATCTTTAACACAAAATACACCACAAGAAACACCTGAGTAACAGTGAATAAGAATTGACTAAACACCGAATGAAAGCTTTGAGTAAATGCACTCGTTACAAGGAATAAACACACTGAGAGGACATTGAAGACAAACGGTTAATCAACACTTAGTACACTGAACATAAACTGTGAATCACAACTCAATAAACACACTGAGAGGACAGTGAAGACAAACGGTTAATCAACACTTAGTACACTGAACATAAACTGTGAATCACAACTCAATAAACACACTGAGAGGACATTGAAGACAAACGGTTAATCAACACTTAGTACACTGAACATAAACTGTGAATCACAACTCAATAAACACACTGAGAGGACATTGAAGACAAACGGTTAATCAACACTTAGTACACTGAACATAAACTGTGAATCACAACTCAATAAACACACTGAGAGGACATTGAAGACAAACGGTTAATCAACACTTAGTACACTGAACATAAACTGTGAATCACAACTCAATAAACACACTGAGAGGACATTGAAGACAAACGGTTAATCAACACTTAGTACACTGAACATAAACTGTGAACCACAACTCAATCACAAATCAACATACGACACCATATAGTACCACGGGGTAAAACACACAAACACCACTCACGGTTATTTAATTAACATTGATTGACAAGCTACCGTGTTTAGATAATTATCGCCAGATAACGCTCGGACGAAGTGTACTCAAGGACACGAATCAGTGTCCACTAAACAAACACATAAGCACACACCAACATACACACACACCACACAATATAGAGCACCACACACACACTAGGGCTCGTTACACATATATAATATATGATTGCTGTCTCATCTCCCTTCCAAGGACCAAACAATACACTCACCTAAGTGTCTTAACTCACGAAATTAGAAGACAGCAAACACGAACATACAGGGGTGGACCCAGACCGGAGTGAGGGGGACACTTTCCACCTCCGTCCTCTGCCAGGCTCAGGACAACACTGATTCTGTACTCTTATTTCCTAACAGACATCTCCTTCCTAACCTCTAACTTTCGGCAAGCAAATGGAGTCACACGAGTCTTTTAACAGAGTCACACGGACTCCTTAGAATATACCTCTCATGCAGTAGGAAATATATCCAAGATGTCAATATGCCCATACTTTCCCTTTCTCACGGGGCCCCTCGGTATTGACCACCCGATAGCATGTTTGTTTGTCTGGGTAGATTAGCGCCTCCTCTCTCCTTCTCTCCTGCCCTTCTCTGATATACCTCACAATATATATATATATATATATATATATATATATATATATATATATATATATATATACTATATATATATATATATATATATATATATATATATATATATATATATATATATATATATATATATATATATATATATATATATATATATATATACTATATAACTGTATTATAACTCGTAATTCTGCTAAAATTATCGATGTCTACAGCTTCAACTTCCTTATAGCCCAAAACACGCAAGTAATCCAATGTAAGTTAGCTAAAAAGTCAATCTGAACTGCTGGTGTCACACGAGTACTTTTTCCGGCAATATTTGATGAGCAAGTTTTTTTTTTTCTATCGCACTTTTCTTTTCTTTTTTCTTTTCTTAAAAAAGACCTCCGTCTCCGTCTCCGTATTGTGAAAAACCTGTTATCCGCCGGTAAATTGTGGGGTGAGTGAGTAAAGTGAGAAAAGGCCAATTTTATAATGGATGTATGTTTTTCATAATACGTGTTGCTAACCCCAAACACGTGATCAACTGTGGCCTTCAACCATCCAACACATCTTGTATTTATGTTCATCAAGCAACCTATAGAATACAAAGATTTATATATATACCGGTATATATATATATATATATATATATATATATATATATATATATATATATATATATATATATATATATATATATATATATATATATATATATAAAATACACCCTACCATGAAAAGACTAATGATACACCACTTCTCCCTGGGCCTCAAACAGTGGAATCTGAAAGTAGAGTGAGAGTAGATTACGTTAGGTGGCTGTATTCTGGTTAAACTTAAATCTTGAAGTTGCCAGACCATAATTGCCCTAAAAAATTGCTCTAAAATGCGCTTAATGAGATCACTTAACCCCGGCCCATGGACTGTATAATTAGACCAGAAATATTGACCCCACAACCTCTGCAGATAACATAAAAGGCTAGAGCAAATGGGCTGTAACTTCCCGCACCTCTTCCCTGGCTGACTCTTCCCAAACCGTAGAAATAGGGTGAAATAAGGCCTATCGGGTGAAAGACAGGAGCAAATATATACAGGATAAGAAAGAAAGACAAGAAAGGAAATAAAGATAGCAAGATAACATGATATGAGACAATAATAGGCGACCCGGTGGTATAGATGTCTAGAGCTGTACATTGGCCTGGCTAGTGGGTGGGGCTACAGTTTGGCAAGGGTTCGATCCTCCGTGCCACCAGGGTCTGTGAAGGCGGAGTTTCACGTTCTTAACCCTCTGAAGACCGATGACTCACTTCTTTTCTGATTTCTGGCTATTATTAGACGATTTTATTCAGATCAAGAAGGGTTTTTGGTGTCAAAGGGTTGATTGAGACAGTTTTTACCCTTTTAATGGCCATACGTCCTTCCCAAGCTGTTTAAAATAGTCTAATGATAGCCAAATTAAACTGCTAAGACGTGTCATATCCATATGGGGTTAACCTTTTAGGATCGTGACGCAATTTAACAGTTTATTCTAGCTATCAGTAGACGAGCTTATACAGCTTAGGAAGGACCTGTGGGAACTATATAGGTAAAAACTATCTCAATTCACCTTCTGACTTCCATAGAACCTTCCTAATCTAAATATATTCGATAAATGATAGCCAGATAAGATTAAGCCTAGCCCGCAACTAAAACAAACTAAATCGTAACTATGTTGTTTTCCCCTTATCTTATGTTTACCTTGTCTCTGTCCAAACCCGGCGGCAGATTCCACTACAGACAACCTAAACTAAACACTGTCACTACCACTATCATCTGTTTCATTTCCTGTACCTTGTCTCTGCCCAAACCCTGCGGCAGATCCCATTACAAACTACCATAACCATGCCACTGTCACTACTACCACTGTCATCTGTATCACCTCCTGTACTTTCTCTCTGTCCAAACCCTGCAGAAGATCTAACAAACCTTCGTAAACCATACCACTGTCACTAATACCACTATAATTTGTTTCACCTCCTGTACCTTGTATCTGTCCAAGCCCTGAGGCAGATCCCATTACAAAATAAACCATACCACTGCCAATACTACTTTATTTTGTTTCACCTCCTGTACCTTGTTTCTGTCCAAACCCTGAGGCAGATTTAACCTACCTTCATCAACCATACCACTGTCATTTCTACTGTCTTTTATTTCACCTCCCGTACCTTAATTGTCTCTGTTCAAACCCTGAGGAAAATCTAACAAATTGTCATCAACCATACCATGCACTGTCACTAC
>CM064488.1:26481540-26526540 GCA_032716605.1 Paralithodes platypus | reverse complement strand
ACAAAATAAACAAACTTAACTTGCCCACTACTTTGTTCATTTCTGCCAATGTATGCATGCTATTAGAGAGTAATAAAGTAGAGTAATGGCACCAAATATACAAGCTTGACCTACCCACTAGTTTATTAATTTCTGTCATTGTAATTATGCTAATATAGAGTGATAAAGTATAGTAAAAGCAAACCAAATATACAGACTTAACCTACCCACTAGCTTGTTCATTGTTGTCATTGTATACAGGCTATTATAGAGAAATAAAATAGAGTAATAGCAAAACAAATAGCTTCAATACCATCAATTAAAGAAGCCCTGGACCACATGGCATATTGGTCGACTGTACTGTAATGTTACAATGTGTCCTTAGTGTTTGTAAGAATAGCTTGAGCTTACCACTACAGGGGCAGTAAAGCTACAGCTAGACCCAAGCTAAGCTATTGTCACAGCTAAAATAAACCTTAACAGGGTCATTAATCCTCAGACGGCTTCTGTTATAATCGTACCCTGCCCCCCCCCCCCACTCCCTCTCTCTCTCTCTCTCTCTCTCTCTCACACACGCACACGCACACACATAGATAAGTAAGGCTAGCAAAGCAGAAGAGAGAGAGAGATTTACATAGATTTACATATATACAATGCAATGTTGCATCTCTCTCGCTATTCTAATAATCAGTGTTCCTCAGAGCTTTCCCAGTGTATACCACCTCCTTTACGTAGGGCACATGGTACCCGTCTTGCAACACAATCCCACCCCTTCTCTTTGCAACTCCAACCCAAGAGTGAAACGTTACTCTCAAACTTTCTTCTATTCAACAGCTGAGCTCGGGAACTCTCCCAGAATCAGTCTTTCCCTCTTCCTATGTCTTAAATTGCTTCAAACTCGTGTGTCCAGGCATTTTGGCTCGAACGTCCCTTGATTTTGGCCCTGTCACTTTCAACTATGCGGGAGGCACTCACTATAGGCAGTTCTGCCATTTGCCTCTCTCACTCACATAGATAAAACAAAAAATACACTGGCCACACAGATCTTGCGATCCCTGCAAGGTGACCAGGACTTAATCCTAGTAGAGATAACAACCCTAAGAGAAAGTGGAAGGAAAGGATAGCAAAGATGAAGGCTCTCTCTCCCCATCCCCCTGAAAACAGCTAGTAAATAACCTTGCAGGGCTAGGAAATCGCCTGAAGGAATTTATAGTATAGTTAGAAATGGAATGGAAATCATGCACACCTTCACTTATTTTTGTTCAGCTCTCTTCAACTGAAAACGGTGTTCATTTCTGAAAGGTTCTCTTGTTAGTGATCAGTTTCTACTGCAGTCCAACTTCTCTGTGATATCAGTCTAACTTTGTTGTTAATGTGTATTGTTATGTCGGGCTTTAATGTTTTTATTCCCTTGATACAGTCTGTAAAACAATCCAATAATGGTTTGATGGACTTAGATATACTTGACAGGGACGTACCGAGTAGGTTCTATGTGCAATATAAATGGTATTCAATAGGTCAATATGGTACTCAATAACAACACAATCATGAACATAGATATAGATTTTATTTAAGAAGCATGGTTGGATAATAATTGCAGGGATCATAAAGGTAGATCCGGTAATGGTGACAAATATATTATTCTTAATCCAGAATAATGTTACTGGTACAGTACTAGAATAACTCAACAGTGAGAGTCTAGTACTAATTATGCTGAAATAGGAAAGTACACCTAAAGATATTGTACACGTAAATAAGAATTGACCTTCAATACAATAATTAATGAGGGTCAAGTATCTTCCGTAATCAAATCAAGGAGAGACTTAAATGCACTTTAAGTAATTATCTTCAATCTCCTACTAGAAGAGTTGATGTTTACAAATATTGACTCTGGTTTGGCAAGTCCCGCGTATAGCTCTAGGGTGAGACCGCGTAAATTCACCTTTGGGTCAGGTCACTTGGAAGGTCACTAGCTTGACTGAGCTAGTGATAAATACTTTTTCTAGTTAGTGCAACTATATTCTTAGTAGAAATGTGATGTTAATTTTAATTACAGAAATGGAATGAGATTGTTATTTATAATAAATGAGAAGTATAAAATAACTAGACGGATGAATTTATATTTTATCACAGAATTATATTACTGGAACAAATGCTATGGTAACGACCCAATCTTAGGAATTCGTCTTTCTATATTTTTCTTATGTAACGCAAGGTGATAACGTTAATTTGACAAGAGTAAAAATAGAGTTTATTAATTCTACTTTATGGTATTAATTAGATCAAAATGTTATCTTTAAAGATACGATGTATTCGTAATTAAAAAACACGTTATGATAGATAAAATAATTAGCTGATTCGCACAAGGCTCAGATTTGAAAATGAACACTACAAATTAGTATTAATAACTGGATCTGAACACGTTAACAGATATCGATCAATAGATCGTAATTAAAGTAATTAAATTGGCGCTAATGACAAAGTTTAGCTCATTGATATTTAAAGCAATATCAGAATCGGTTCTGAACGAGTTAACAGAGCGATGGGAATAAAATGCACAAGTATAGTTAGTACATGGGTCGTAGGCGACGAAGTCCTACTCATTGATACTTAAAACAGGCAGTATCAGAATCGGTTCTGAACGAGTTAACAGAGCGATGGGAATATAATACACAAATATAGTTAGTGTATGGTGGATGAAAATCAGACGAAACTATGAGGAAAGAATTCCTAAACACGGTACTCGAAATATCACTACATCAAGATTCACAAGCACATAAAAACACGTTTATAAATTATACTTCATAAGCGATTAATTAGTGAAAGAATAAAGGAATTACACTATGCACTTGTTGGAAAATTGGGCGTAGGTTCTAGGTAAAAGGTGAATATGAGAAAAGATTGATTACGGAATACACTATGACTTCAACTCACAAATAATAAATCAAAATACACGTAGTCAGTAAATCTGCGAGAAGTGTGGTCTGAATAGATATTATTGACACGAGTATGTAACGTATGCGTAAATTATAAATTAGCAAACAGTCTTGAACACGGATCAAAGCTTAAAGGCAAAATGAACACAGAATAGCACAGGTTCAGAAGGATGACCAATTTATGCACGTGCGTGACCTAGGGCACAGATCACAATTAAATCAGATCACAACACGTTTCACATATTTACATAATCAATACCTCACAACAATAACCAACAAAGAGAGACACAGAAACACTTAAGTATTTGGGAGGGCAGGGGACGAGAGTACTGGTCTGGCCGACGTAGAGGGTAGTGGACAGCACTGCAGGGCTGTTTACGTCACTCGAGCAGGGGGCCTGGGTCCAGGGCTGTTTACGTCACTCGAGCAGGGGTCCTAGGTCCAGGATGTCAGGTAGCAGGTAGACACAGGCCCAGGCACAGGCAGCAGGTGGTCCAAGGTGTAGGCAGGCAGGCAGCAGGTCAGCTCTCGAGGAGGGGGAGGTGGAGGCAAGTAGACACGTTACGTGAAGTCCGGACCCGGAGGCTAAAGACTCTAATGCAGTGTGGTTTGCATACTTTCTTCAGGTTTCCTTGAGGTCCTATGCTAAATTATTCTTGACTCAGGTGTCAATTAACTCAGAGTTATAGGGGTATTGGGAAAAGAGGTAAAGTGATTGTTGTGAGGTACATATACATTTTAGCCTTGGAATTCAGGTATTATAACATGGGCCTGGTTCCAAGGTATCATTGAAATATTCACTTGAGCAACTGTAAGGTCCTGGGTTGCTGTGATAAATATAAAACACTTAAAACCTTTAATGCAACAACTGTGTTGCAGGTCTTCTAGTTATCTTAGCACATATATAATTATATAGATGATTGTGCTTGTATCATCGCAAGTAGAGGTTTGTAGGGCACTTTTCAGGTCCATTTGCCCCTGTAATATTCCGGGCGCTGGTGAGTAGATTGCATAAGGGAGTGTTTTGTATACTCTAAATCTGGCTGGGCAATACAGGGGGAGTCACTCCTGGCAGAGGCCACATAGAAGGATGGTTCTAATTGGCTGTCCCAGGAGGGCTGTGGTTGGCTGAGGAACACGGCTTGTGACTGGCTGGGAGAGCACTCCATTCTCTTTGAGGGCTGCTGGTGTGAGAGAGAACTGCTGGGTATGACAAAGTTAGGTAGATGTGGTCGGAGGGAGGACTCTGGTAGATGTCCTCTTTATCTTCTCTGGTGCTTGGATGTTGAATGTGTGGTTATGCTGGCTATTCGATGCACCGTTGGCTCTGACACACGTCTCAAACCCGTCATCTCATGTATTTTGAGTCACTGTCTATAACTTCATTAGGGAGCTTATTCCACTCACTAATAATACTGTGGGTGAAGAAATTTTTAGTTGTGTCTAGGTTCGCTTTCCTTCCTGTACGTAATTTAATTTGTTTCCTCTTGTGGAATCTTCTTTGGCTGTCTTAAATAGATTATTAGAATTTACGTTACTAAATCCTTTTAGTATCTTAAAGCACACTATCATCTGCCCCCTTATTCACCGTTTCTTAAGCGAAAACAGATAGAGTTATCTTAATCTCTCATTGTATGGTTTATTTCTAAGGTTGGGGATCAACTTTATTGCTCTACGCTGAACAGATTCGAGTTTCTTTATGTCTTTTATTAAGTAGGGAGACCAAAATTACACAGCATATTCCAGATGTGGCCTCACAATATTGTTTATATAATGGTACAACTATGTCTTTACTATCACACTGAAAATGTCTTTTAATGAATCTTAGTGCTCTATTTGCTTTGTTAGATGCTGCCGTACATTGGCTTTTAGATTGCAGATTTTCATTGATAAGCACTCCTAGGTCTTTTATCTGTGATACACTCGTTATCTTTTCTCCATGCATGTGGTATTCGAATTTGTTGTTTTGGGAGCCTATTTGTAGTATCTGGCACTTGTCTACATTAAAGGGCATCTCCCAATTTTCTGACTACTCCGATATTTTCTTTAAATCTGATTGCAGACTAATTATATCGCTTTCGAGAATATTGCATTTCTTATCTTAGTGTCATCGGCGAATTTGGAAATTATATTTTTGATGCCGTTGTCTATATCATGAATATATATCATGAACAATATTGGACCCTGTACTAAACCCTGGGGGACTCCACTAGTCACTGACGTCCAATCTGTTTTTCTCCATTAATAATTACTCTTTGCTTTCTTTCGTTTAACCAATTACTTGTCCAATTGAGTGTTTTGCCTTGTATTCCTAGGTTCTCGACCTTCTGAAGTAATTTATTATGAGGGACCTTGTTGAAGGCCTTCTGAAAATTCAAGTACACTATATCAAGACTTTTGGCAAAATCATTAATTTTAAATAGGCTGTCATAGAATTCGATAATGTTCATTAGGCATGATCTCTTTGCTCTGAAGCTGTGTTGACTATTATTGATAAGATTGTTATTCTCTATGAAAAGTACAATTTCGTCTCTTATGATTGATTCTAATAGTTTTACATTAAAAAGTTAAACTAATGGGTCTGTAATTACCTGGCATTTTTTATTTTTTTTTAATCTCCCTTTTTAAATATCAGTGTTATATTCGCTGTCTTCCAGTCAGTGGGTAATTGTCCATGTTAGAGTGACATGTTAAACATTTTGTTTGGGCTTCGGCAACTTTATCTTTGACTCTGCTATATATTTCTAGAACACCTTGAATGTTAAGTATGGGTCCTATACCGTTTTTTATTTGTTTGCTACAGTTTATGTATCTGTAAAATTGCCTTTTATTAGTCTTACTATCTTTAGCTATGCTGATTTCATATTTCCTCTTTGCCGTTTTTATTAGTGATTCTTCTAGCGGCCAAGTATTGTTTACATATAGTATGATTATTTGTTTCTCTCTTTAGCCTGTATAAACGTTTTTTTTTCCCTAATTGCTCTACTGATATTTATATTGTACCAAAGGGGTTTCTTTATATTCTTACTGTGTCTTTTACGCATTGGGATATGTTTCTTTTAGTACTCATATTTCTTTCCATATATCGTCAATGTTGGTAAGACCTTCGAGATGCAAATTAATGTCCTTTAGGTAATTTTGTAGGATATTAAGTCTGCCATATTATAGTTGGGAATAAAAGTTTCGCTAGTACTGTTGGAGTGTGACATGATAATTTGGAGCCTTACGATATTATGATCGCAGTTCGACATTAATTCCCAAACTTCTAAGTCGGAAACTAAATGTTTGTGGCTCGTGATTACTAGGTCTAAAATAGTATCTCCCCTCGTGGGTTTCTGAACTAATTGATATAAGAAGTTATCTTTAATAAATTCGGTCATTATTTCTGATGCATGGCCAGATTCTTTCAATTATGTCCAATGAATAGTGGGAAGATTAAAATCGCCTATGATAAGGGTTTCTTTTGTTGATAGATTTTTTTCTATATTATTGTATAGGGATATATCCTCTTGATAGGTATGAGTTGGATGACAATATACAACAACCACATTAATGTCCATATCCTTGTTATTAATTTTGACACATAACAGTTCTGAGTTATTAGAAGGAATTTGAACCTCAGGTGAGCATAATTATATATTCTTTTATTTAAAGTACTAAACCGGCTCCTCTCTTACCTACTCTATACAGTATATATGATATAGTTTATATGACTTGATCTGGTATTTGTGTATGAAATTGATATTGTTGGTGTCTAGATAAGTTTCTGTTATCGCAATTATATCTATTTCTTCATTTAGTAACATAAGTCTTTGTTCGTCAATCTTATTTCATAGACTTCTGGCATTAAAATACATGAATTTGATTGTTTTTATATTCTTACTGGATCTTTTGTGTGTGGAGGAGTCTGACAGCAATGGACCGTTCGATGGTTGGTGAGAGTTTAATCGTTTTTTTGTTTGGGTACAGTGATTGTCTAGAAGGTGACGTCTAGGTGATGGTGTTGGAGCATTAAAGAATCGGCAGTTGAGGATGGGAGGTGTAGGAGAGGGGTGGCTGGGGGTAGGTGGTGAGAAAGGGCTTGGGGGTGTATTAGAATAGCGGGAAGGGGAGGGAGGTGTGATGAGGGGGGATATGGAGGCGTGGAATTTAGTAGCAGACTAGCAGTCTCTACGTTTCCAACGTAGGGCTTAAGATCTCAGCCGCTACCACAGCGGGCCGATTTATCGGTACTAACGCGA
Source organism: Paralithodes platypus (assembly GCA_032716605.1). Classification (NCBI taxonomy): domain Eukaryota; kingdom Metazoa; phylum Arthropoda; class Malacostraca; order Decapoda; family Lithodidae; genus Paralithodes; species Paralithodes platypus. The sequence goes on along the minus strand of CM064488.1, from coordinate 26,519,384 downwards.
AGTACTAATAATCTCTAGAGTTGCACCTCAATTCACTACTAGGCACGTTGTACACACTCCGAGACGACTAAAGAAGGAAAAGAAATTAGGATAACGAAGGAGAGAAAAAAGTTATAGTTACCCATTTAATCTAGCTGCTCTCCTCTTAGCTATGCTCCATTTTCTATGAGCCTGCACAAGTACATATAACAGTATCAGTCTCTTTGTGCCCACCGTCGATGACACACTCCTTTGTTGTCTGTGTTACGCAATTGCCTGATTTTGCCTGCCCCTTCGCTTCAACTAAGTGAGTGTGAGCCTTTTCAGGCTGTTGAGGTTTTAGAAGGATGTTTCAGTGATGTAGGCAGCACTTTTCGTATTTTTGGCATGTTTTTAGGTGTGCGCTTAGAGCTTGAGACGTGTGGAATAATATTGTTTACTTCGAGGGTGGTTGATCCTCAGCGCCGCTTAGCGGTCGTTGAGTTCACTATTCTACCCTCGCTTTTCGGGTTCATGTTCACTTTAATAACCCTTAGCGTAACTTGGGGGGGGGGGGGGGGTATGCTTCCCTCGTGATGCATTGTGTTTCTTTTCCCTTTTTCGTGTTTTTTGTTTTATTTATTTTTAGTATTACTACGTGTTGAAGTTTTACAAGACTTGAGCATGAAGTTTCTCCGGATTCTGCTTTTGTAAGAGCATAGGGCATACAGCCTTTATTCTCTTTCAAACATGCTGCTTTGGTCTCCACTTAACCTATAAGCCCTTCTTACTTGTTTTTCAACATGTCAATAGTTGGTGGTCTTGTAATTCGTTGATTGGTTCACACTTTTTGTCAGTTCCTTGTCACTTCCCCGGGCCTACTTGACTCGCGGAAACGTGGTTCTGGTAACAGTGTCGGTCGCTCGCTTACCATAACTTTAATTTTAATTTCCTTTAATGTAATTGTGAGGTTTTTTGGGCAGTGTTTAGCTTTGTTACTAGGTTCTTTTACTCAGGGATTGACGCTGCCCTAGTGTTTTATCTTTTTAAGTGTGTTGTGTAACTAAGCTAGGCCTGTTTTTTACCTTGAGCTGACCGCAGTCGGAATGGTCCACACAGGTCCTTTCCTTCTAATTCCTCGTCTCAACTGACTTGGTGGTTTAGGTCCTATACGCTCTTGTCAAAATTCTCGCCGTTTTGTTTTGTGTAACTAAGCTAATCGGTTTTTTGCCTTGAGCTGACCACAGTCAGGTTGGTCCATACAGGACCTTTCCTTCTTCTCCTCTTGTCTCAACTGACTTGGAGGTCTCGGTCTTGTCGCTCTTGTTAAAATTCTCTCTTTTCTTACAATTTTCACTGTTTATGTTCTTCCCCTGCCAGTGTTTACAGGGCGGCCGGGAGGACGGGTGGAAGGTCGTGGTAGCTCCTCTCTCCATGACGACTTTACGGGAGGCTATGCTCCGCACAACGCATATATGCTCCTCCTGGCCAATACCCTCTCCCCTCACCCGGCCGTCTCACTGACTTGGCGGTGGGCCTGACACAAAGTGCCCGCGCCGGCTTCTCCCGCCCCTACTTTCGGCACTAGCCACGCCAGACGTGGGCATGTCGGTGGTATGGAAGGGTCTGACCTGGAGGTGGAGGTATCAACCTCCTCTCGGGCGCCCTTCCCGACGTCGACGCAGTGTCTCAGGAGGTGGCCCAGGTAGTCCGGTCCATATATGGGGGAGGTGCCGTCGCGATAATATCTTCTACACACATTGTGTACCAGACACACTCGCTGTAGTCGTCCGTGTCGCGAACCTGGGGTTCACAATCGCTATTTCCCAAGTCGGGCCTCCCGCCTTCACAGCTCGTTCTCGTTCACAAACGTGTTCTTGGTTTTCCCTACTGGGATCTTTACTTTAGGCGGCACTGACCGTGCCTTTAGGCCAGCTCGGACTCGACCACCTTGTTCTGCTGGGCCCCTAACACTTCCCTGTATCGCCCCCCTTACTGGCTGTGGCCGGTACCGCGCTTGCTACATATGAGACTGTCACACTGGGTCGCTCGGGGCTTGCTCGCTGCAGCGCTGCCCTGGACTGCTCCCTCCGCGGCCATCTGGTTTGACACAGATGCGTCGTGTGAGGTGGGGTGGGGCTCCCAATCTAGCATGGGTCATCGACACCACGGCAAGTGGTCAGGGTTCTTACGCTTACACTTCCGTGCCCTGGTCCTGTTGGTACCGTTCTTCTTCCTGCAGGATCACTGTCTAGCCCTAGCTGGCATGTCGGTGGCCTTTCGGTTGGACATCGGATCCGCTGATGCCTTCAGCACGGACTGGAGTGGGTGACTGTCATGCCCTGTATGCTTCTGTGCGTGCCGCTGTGCCGGGACGGGCTAGGTATGCATGCTGTGAGCCTACATTTACGTAATGTTCTTAGAGACGGTAACCCTCTTACAGAGGGCTCAGCTCATGGTATCTGCTCACATGCGGCGACCATCCGCTTTTACAGTCTTGCTATCTCACTGCCATAACCGACACAGGGTTATGGTCCCCTCGCAGCGCATTTGTCTCATCATACCTCTCCATGGCCACGGCCAGGCCTGGTATGCCTTGGGTTGCGTTGAACCTACGTGTCGCCTGCTTTGTCATCCTTCCTGATTCTATTCATACTGTTTTCGTCCCATACTGTATTTTCTTCCTTTCCTTAACAGGGATCGGGGGGGGGGAGGTATTTGTGTATGCTTGTACAAAGCCTTTCTTTCAATACATGTATGTCCTGTCTGTTTAGTATTGAGGATGTAGCTCTTACGGTTTTTACATTATGACTACACTGTCTACAGGTTTTGCCTTGGTATGCTTATGCCTCATACTCATGTCATGTAAATAAAGAGTGTCATATGATGCCGTCAGCCGGCTATGCCGTGCCATTTTGTTTTTGTAAATACTTTACACCTGAATTCACTTAATTATTTCGCTCATACAGTTTTTACATTCTGACTCCACTGTCTCCGGGTTTTTGTGTTGGTATGCTTATGCCTCCTACCCGTGTCATGTAACTACAGAGTGTCCTCTGATGATGTCCACCAGATATGCCATACCTTGTGTTTTTGTTAATACTTTACACTTGGCTTCACTTAAGGATTTCACTCTTACAGTTTTTACGTTCTGACTCCACTGTCTCCGGGTTTCGTGTTGGTATGCTTATGCCTCCTACCCATGTCATGTAACTACAGATTGTCATATGATGACGTCCACCATCTTCTGTGTCTCTTCATCCCATCCTGTATTTTCTTCCTTTCCCTAAACTGTGGGGGGGATGGGGGGAGTTCTTTTTTGTATGCTTGTACAAAGACTTTCTCTTTCAATACATATATGAACAGTACTGTCTGTTTAGCGTTAAGGATGTAACTCTTAAGGTTTTTACATTTGGACTACACTTGTATTGGTATGCCTATGCCTCATACTGTGACGCCTCCCGGCGCTAGCAGAATGGTTGCGTGGGGCATTGCAGCTCGCTAGCGCTCGCCAGGATGCGGGGATGAGCTACAGTTGTCCTAGAATGATCTGCTTTATTTCGTTAGTGTCGTGTTGCCACAGACAGTCTAGAAGTGATCTTTGTTTTGGTCTGTGATCGCGCCTTATATTTTATATTCGCTATAATATAAATGTTGCTTGTGTGGGAGGCGAACGAGAGCGGGTGAGGGAGTACACCTGGCAGCGGGGGGTGGGCTGTGACGCGGCTCGCTTGAGCGCTGACGGCGATGGCGGCCGGGTGGTCAACTAGTCCCTTCCCGTCGCGGCCTCATGGGTTTTTACCAAGCTCAGAGCTGGCCTGACACGCGTATCGTCTACATCCTTTGCAATTCTGTCCCCCCATACTCGCCACTTTGCATACTATTTCTCTCTCTCGACTTCTCCTTTCTCATTCTCTAATCTTTATTAAACTCAACATCCCTTCTGGTTTCAGCATAGACGTTCACCGTCGGCCAGTCGTATTGTACGCGAAGCTCTCAGATATTTCTATGTATTAGGCTTTAATGAGGTTTGGAGAGACGGACTTTTCCGTGTGTGTCTTCTCTCGGGAAGGTTGTAGACCGGTATATGTCTCCCTGGCAGGGTGTTGAGTGATTCTGCTTAGTTATTTAAAGCTAGACTAGGGGTAAGGTTACTGTGTCGTTGTCTCCGATGTGTGCAGTGTTAGCTAAGCCCTGCATGACATCGACAGGTACTGTGGGAGCCTAGGTTGTCTTCGGGTGGGTTTACTTTGCGAGCACAGCACTGTGGTGTGAGAGGGCCATAGCCTATCCCTCACAACATAGTGCTGCCTCTTTGTGTTGACTTCTGAGGGATCGCCAGGATAGAACTAGGTACTAGAGACCTAGATTTATCAAGAGAGCATCCCCGTCATATAACGTAATCTTCATTATACCACCTTCGGACAACGTTAGGCTACGAGCCGCATGCTCACCCATTGTTGCCCTGCCTTGATACCCCAGCTAGACTTTATTAACTGAGCAGACACTGGTTAGAGATAAGCCCCCATTATTATATGTATGCCACATTATTATTCACTGCACTTTTGAGCCGAGGTTGTTGTTGAGTTGCACAACCCTAGTAGGCTGTTGCGTTGTGTCATGAAGCATTTCTTTAGTTGTCGAGCATTACTACCTTTGCGCAGTCTTTATTATTCGCCTGCCTATTATTACTATATGTCCTAGTATTTATTGTGACCCGTATTCTGCATTATAATTGTTCAAGATTCTTTACGAACATCTTCCCAGCATCAGACTTATTTCAGAAGTTTCCAGTTGATGTTGCAGGACTAGCATTGCACTTTCTTTAATACAGGAGTGCCAGTTATTTGAGTATCTACCGTAACGTTAAATAATCACGTTACTTATCTTTTCTTTGTGTAACCTAAACGAGTAATCTTTTACTGTTTGAGAATAGGCTGTTTCATCGAGCGTCAGCCTAGTGTGTGTGCACCAGTTACCGAGTCATAGGATACCTCGTGGTCCAGGCACGACTCAGGGCGGTAATGGTGTTTTGTTTTCCAGTGTTTAAGGCAGGGGTTGGATCTAGTGTTACTGTTGTTGCATTTTGCCATTATCTAGTCCAATGTTGAAGAGCCCTGTGTCCTTGAGAACCTGGATCGTAACAAATGGCGACCTAGCTCAGGATCTTGTGAACTAAGAGATAATTGCAGGATTGTTGTGGTCATTTGTTTTATTGAGGAATATAGTGGGCACGTTAATTTTTTTTTGGCAAAGTAGAATAGCACTTGAGAGTCTTCAGACATTTTTGGCAAGTGAATAGTGCTACATAAGAGTTTGGGGTACTTCTTTTCTGAATATTGTGGTGAGAAATTTTTGTGAGCATCATGTCTTATACCGGGTCAGAGGAGAATGGAGACACAGTACGTAATGTCGAAAGTGAGGAACAGCAGCATGATGAAAGGGTTAATCGGGTTAACTGTGAGGAAGATGCTAGGATATATTTGCAATGGCCTGTTACTGCCGAGCGGTTGGAGGGTATGGATCGGTACGGTCTTCAATGCCTGGCCACAGGTATCGGTCATGCGGTTACTAGCAGCATGACCAAGGATAACTTGATAACGTGTGTACTGGGCAGGGTGACTGGTGAGCGAGATGGGTTGAGTGCTCAGAGCCCTTCGGCCATGCTTCCCCTACACTCGACTCCCAGCCATCCCAGTAGTTTGCCGACCCCGGGTACGCTTCCACAGGTGGGTGGTGACTGGCAGGGTGGGTTGCCCCTGGGGGGACCACCGGTAATTTCAAACATTGTAGCACCTTCACCTCCTCAAGGGTTATCTCCAGAATTATTGTTTAAGCTCGAATTAGCTAAGCTTCAGCATCAGCAGCAATTAGAATTAGCCAAGATAGAAGAGAGAGCCAAGCTAGCAAAAATCCAAGCTGATTTAGAGTCGACTAGGTACTGTGCCGACATGGACGTAGAGAAGTCGCGAGTAGAGGCAACGGGACAGCGACTTGGGGCTGGTAACCGTGTTCATGAGCAGTCTCTCTCGCACTTATTGAAAATGGTTCCGGTGTTTGATGAGAGTGGTGTAACAGAATTTTTCACACGCTTTGAGAAGAAGTGCCAGGAACACCAGTGGCCAGAGAGTAAATGGGCAGCACTTGTATCCTCTAGATTAATAGGCAAGGGTCTTAAAGCCTACGATGCGTTGCCTATAGAGTCTTGTATTATCTATGAGGAACTCAAGGAGGCTGTCCTGAGAGCATACGAACTACAACCAGAGACGTACAGGTTGAAGTTCCGGGGTGTTACCAAGGGTGGGGAGAGCACCTTTTTGGAGCATGCCCGGGAGCTGTCCGATGCTTTTGGGAATTGGCTGAGGTCGGAGAAAGCTACTACGTTTGACGACATTAAACAGTTGGTGCTTTTAGAGCAGTTTTTCAAATGCACGGGCGGCGACCTGACGTTAAACCTTAAAGAAAAGCAACCAAAAACTCTACAGGAGGCAGCTGAAATGGCTGACCTCCGGCTATCACTAATTCGTGGGTGCGGGTTTGCCCAGCATAGTGAGGCAGGTAACAAGGGGCGTGACGCCCCACCCCCCCGAGTTAGTGATATACCTTATGCAAACAAGTACAAGAGCCATGATACCAAGACTGACCACAAGACTAGCACCGTCCCATTTAAGAAGGGGCCGGGCCCTTCCCAGTACCAAGGGAAGCCCAAAGGGGAGTTGGAGTGTTATCATTGTCATGAAAAGGGGCACTTTGCAAGAGTCTGTCCTAGCAAACCACCTACAGCAGCTGTGTCTTTGGCCTGCAACATTGGTGTGTCTCCGAAGTCATCTGAGTTTGCCCGGGGCAGTTCGTCAGAGGCTGAGGCACAGCCAATGCAGAAGCACCTGGGAGGCTCGAACCCTGCTCAGGATGTTTTTTGCGACCATAGAGGGCGGGGTTGCGTGATGTGGGCGGGGCGCAAGCATGGAGTAGAGGTCTTGCGTGATACAGGTGCTTCCCAGACTCTGATGAAAAACTTGACTGGCTACCCTATAAACGCGGCTCGGGTGGTGGTGGTGCAGGGTATTAATGCAACTCGGTCATACCCGCTGGTGCGGTTGGAGTTGGAGGTGGATGGTGTGGCACGTGAATTGGATGTCGGGATTGTGGAGAAACTGCCAGTGGAGGGCGTCGACCTTCTTCTCGGCAACGACTTTGCAATGCCCGCTTCTGAGGTTCTACCCTTAGTCGTTGCCGAGAGGCCGGCCGACGTGAGTAGGGAAGAGCAAGAGTGGGTCGAGCGGTGCCAGACACAACCCATGGCGTGTGTTGTCACCCGAGCTCGGGCAGCTAAAGTGTCACAGCCTAGTCCTCCGTCTTCAGACCAGCGGAGGAACGATCAACAGGAGGAGGCTAAAGCTGGAGTTGGTTTTAAGAGTTTTGACTCGGCGGCTCTCCTGAGTGATTCAGTATTAGCACCATTACTTAATTCTGGAGTAGCCCCTGGGCCTGTCATCGAGAGTGACGAGGCTGGGCTTGACGAGTCTCCACGACAGCAACGTTATGTACATCGAGAGAGACAGAGGGAGCAGCCCAGTATCGGGGAAGGTCATGCATTGCTCCGGGAGCAGTTAGATCGCTTGGCACCCTCAGATATACGTCGGTTGCAACTAGAGGACCCTGAGCTCCAAACGTGTGCTAATGGAGCTGTAGAGCTCGACGAGGACGGCGATGCACAGCCAGGAGATTTTTTTTATTTAGAAGGCATCCTCTATAGGCGTTTCCAAGACCCTAAACGTAGTTGGCAAGAGGGGTCCGGAGTAGTGGACCAGTTGGTGGTGCCACGGGAGTGCAGGGATAGCCTACTGAGGTTGGCGCATGACATACCACTGGCAGGACATCTCGGGGTGAGAAAAACGGTGGCGGCTTTAGAAAAATTGTTTTGGTGGCCGGGGTTGAAGGGACAGGTGGCAACCTGGATAGCAAGGTGTCATACGTGCCAGAGGGTTGGAAAACCTAACCAAACAATTCCGAGAGCCCCGTTGCACCACATTCCTGTCAGTGGACCGCCCTTCAGTAAGGTCATCATTGATATGGTCGGACCCCTACCCCCTACTAGTGCCGGTAATAAATTTCTAGTAACTATCATGGATGTGGCCCCTCGTTATCCTGATGCATATCCAATGAGAAATGGCACGGCGAAAACTGTTGTCCGGGACCTGCTCTGGTATTGCTCGCGGTATGGTTACCCGCAGGAGGTGCAATCGGACCAAGGTTCTAGTGTTACATCTAATCTGTTCAAACAAACTATGATTCAGCATGGCATCAGCACTGTCGTCTCTTCTGCGTATCACCCGGAGAGTCAAGGGGTGTTGGAGAGGTGGCACGCCGCGCTGAAAAGCATGTTTCGATGTTATTGCCCAGAGAACGGAAAGGATTGGGACCTTTGTCTGCCATATGTTTTGTTCGCTGGAGAGAGTCTCGGTTTCAGTCCGAATGAGCGTGTTTTCGGGCATCGGGTGAGGGGCCCTCTCCACATGGTGAAGGAGATGTGGGAGGGCACTGGGCATGTTGTTCTGCAAGATAAGTTGCAACCTCTTGTTCCTGAGCGACAAGAGGAGTTGTTTGCTAGGCTGTGGCAGTCCGTCCGCATGTTTGTTGCTTCTCCAAGCCTGATGTGCGGGGTAGAATCCGACACGGAGGCTGGAGACGGTGCAGGGCTCGAGTTGGTTCCCTGCCGTGTGAATCCTGCTCGACAGCCTGTTGTAAGGGCGGAGCTGGACAGCGTGTGGAGAGGGGGTCTGAGGGATGAGGGATATCGTGAGTGGTCGTTGCCAGTGGCTTTGCAACCTGAGTTTGGTGGCAGAGTCCGTGTGTGTGTTGATTGCAAGAGTGTGGAAGCATTATCCCTGCCAGACGTCTATCCATTACCCAGAGTTGACGACACCATGGACCACTTCGGGGCTGCCTCGCTCATCACGAAGGTAGAACTAGTGAAGGGTTATTGGCAGGCCCCGTTGCCGGAAAGAGCGAAGAGAAGTGCCAGTCTTGCGATGAACTGGACAGAGTATCAGTGTCAGGTGTTGTTGTGCTGCCGGAACACAAGTTGGATGTGTGGCATGCTGGGGGCACTGATAATGTTTTGGCTTTGTTTGCAGGAGAACCCTCGCTGTTCAGTCAGTGTCTGTCGTCGGTGGAGGATCCGGGGTAGGCTACCACAGTATGTTGGTATAGCCTCCTGTCTTGGCTCGCGGTGTATTTTTGCGCTGGTGCTTGTTGGCTCGCGTGTGTAGCATCAGCGTAGAGTCGCAGGGCCGGAGTTGTTGGCTTTGATTAGAAGAAAGTTAGGCTACATCTATAGTAGCCGCAAAAAACAACATTAAAATAAAATATGAAAAATTAAATAAAAACTCTTTCTTTTTAACCCTCTCCGACATATGACGCAATTTTGAGCCTATTAGGGATACTTTAAAGCCTTTATTACCATCAGGGTTTTTTACAAACCTTTATTTTAGTTACTTCAACCTCTGCAGTTGTCTTTGAGTTAGATGTGGGCAGAAAACTAATTTTGGAGAGGTAATTATAAGAGTGAGAGAACTCTATTTCTTATTGCTAATCTGGCAACCTCTGCGTCATATATGTCTGAAGGGGTTAATAATTAATTTTAAGATAATATTGTAGCTGAGTACTGAGTGCAGATGATTTTCTCTCAGTAGGCTGTGCTTCTTAAAGCTCGCTCTGGGAGCGCAATGTTATGAATTAATGTATTATGTTTGGGAAGGGTGATAAGATTTTTTTATATATAAAATGTTGTTGTATTTTTTTTTGGAGACTGAGCTTGCATTCCATGAGTGGCAGAGTGGTTAGGAGTGGCAGATTCTAGCGACATTCTGCCTGTTCAGATATGGGCTCATGGTTGAGTGTCCCATATCTTGGGGGGGGGGGGGGGGGGGTGTGACGCCTCCCGGCGCTAGCAGAATGGTTGCGTGGGGCATTGCAGCTCGCTAGCGCTCGCCAGGATGGGGGGATGGGCTACAGTTGTCCTAGAATGATCTGCTTTATTTCGTTAGTGTCGTGTTGCCACAGACAGTCTAGAAGTGATCTTTGTTTTTGTCTGTGACCGTGCCATATATTTTATATTCGCTATAATATAAATGTTGCTTGTGTGGGAGGCGAGCGAGAGCGGGTGAGGGAGTACACCTGGCAGCGGGGGGTGGGCTGTGATGCGGCTCGCTTGAGCGCTGACGGCGTTGGCGGCCGGGTGGTCAACTAGTCCCTTCCCGTCGCGGCCTCATGGGTTTTTACCAAGCTCAGAGCTGGCCTGACATGCGTATCGTCTACATCCTTTGCAATTCTGTCCCCCCATACTCGCCACTTTGCATACTATTTCTCTCTCTCGACTTCTCCTTTCTCATTCTCTAATCTTTATTAAACTCAACATCCCTTCTGGTTTCAGCATAGACGTTCACCGTCGGCCAGTCGTATTGTACGCGAAGCTCTCAGATATTTCTATGTATTAGGCTTTAATGAGGTTTGGAGAGACGGACTTTTCCGTGTGTGTCCTCTCTCGGGAAGGTTGTAGACCGGTATATGTCTCCCTGGCAGGGTGTTGAGTGATTCTGCTTAGTTATTTAAAGCTAGACTAGGGGTAAGGTTACTGTGTCGTTGTCTCCGATGTGTGCAGTGTTAGCTAAGCCCTGCATGACATCGACAGGTACTGTGGGAGCCTAGGTTGTCTTCGGGTGGGTTTACTTTGCGAGCACAGCACTGTGGTGTGAGAGGGCCATAGCCTATCCCTCACAACATAATGCTGCCTCTTTGTGTTGACTTCTGAGGGATCGCCAGGATAGAACTAGGTACTAGAGACCTAGATTTATCAAGAGAGCATCCCCGTCATATAACGTAATCTTCATTATACCACCTTCGGACAACATTATGCTACGAGCCGCATGCTCACCCATTGTTGCCCTGCCTTGATACCCCAGCTAGACTTTATTAACTGAGCAGACACTGGTTAGAGATAAGCCCCCATTATTATATGTATGCCACATTATTATTCACTGCACTTTTGAGCCAAGGTTGTTGTTGAGTTGCACAACCCTAGTAGGCTGTTGCGTTGTGTCATGAAGCATTTCTTTAGTTGTCGAGCATTACTACCTTTGCGCAGTCTTTATTATTCGCCTGCCTATTATTACTATATGTCCTAGTATTTATTGTGACCCATATTCTGCATTATAATTGTTCAAGATTTGTTACGAACATCTTCCCAGCATCAGAATTATTTCAGAAGTTTCCAGTTGATGTTGCAGGACTAGCATTGCACTTTCTTTAATACAGGAGTGCCAGTTATTTGAGTATCTACCGTAACGTTAAATAATCACGTTACTTATCTTTTCTTTGTGTAACCTAAACGAGTAATCTTTTACTGTTTGAGAATAGGCTGTTTCATCGAGCGTCAGCCTAGTGTGTGTGCACCAGTTACCGAGTCATAGGATACCTCGTGGTCCAGGCACGACTCAGGGCGGTAATGGTGTTTTGTTTTCCAGTGTTTAAGGCAGGGGTTGGATCTAGTGTTACCGTTGTTGCATTTTGCCATTATCTAGTCCAATGTTGAAGAGCCCTGTGTCTTTGAGAACCTGGATCGTAACAATACCCATGTCTTGTAATTAAAGAGTGTCTTCGGATGTCGTCCACCTGCTGTGCCGTGCCTTTTGTTCTTGTAATACTTTACAATTGACTTCACCTTTTCCATGTTGGTGTGCCATTCCAAGGTCGACATGACCTATTCCTTTACCTGCCTGTGCATTTTAGACCCTAGACTGATACGCTAGTAACTGTATTTTCTTAATATGCACCATACTGTTACGCTCTTTTTTCCTGATAAACTAAAAGTTTGTTTGTGTCTTTTCTTGGTCCTCTACTTTTGTTAAGGCTTGGGTTTTTTGTGGTTTATTGGATGTCCGCCTCCAATGTGGGACTCAAGCCCTACGTTGGAAACGTAGAGACTGCTACTAAATTGGGAGGTTTGACGACTTCCCTTATAACCAAATAAGGAAAACCTCTTATTTGGTAGCAGTTTCGAAGTATCCAACGACAGAGTATCCCGCCCTCATGCCGATCCCCTGCCCATCCAATCTAAACTGATTACTTGATACCTAGATACTGTTATATGTACTGGTGCAGGCTCATAAAAAATGGAGCATTGCTAAGAGGAGAGCAGCTAGATTAAATGGGTAACTATAACTTTTTTCTCTCCTTCGCTATCCTAATTTCTTTTCCTTCTTTAGTCGTGTCGGAGTGTGTACAACGTGCCTAGTAGTGAATTGAGGTGCAACTCTAGAGATTATTAGTACTTCTCGTTAGTACCGATAAATCGGCCCGCTGTGGTAGCGGCTGAGATATTAAGCCCTACGTTGCATTCTCCGAGACTGCTACCAAATAAGAGGTTTTCCTTATTTGGTTATAAGGGAGGTCATCAAACCTCCCAGTTGTGCAGGGAGAGGTGATTCAGGGAAATGGGATAGGGTGGAAAGGATTAGGTTGGCTGAAAGGGTAGGGTGGCTTAGGCTTTTGTTTGTCCTGTCAGGGTATATTGTGGATTTGTGATCTGACTGGCGCTTATACCTTGTTTTCTCGCGGAATTTATAAACAGCTGCATTTATTTTTGCAGCTAACCACATGGAACCAGTGTGGGAGAGAAAGAGCGAGAGAGAAAGCCTTTTGCTTTGATATACTTTTTCTTCAATTTTCTTAGTATTTATGAATTCAACGCTTACCGGTATATTTTAAGACCGTATCACCTAGTTGAGATCATAGGGTCTATGCATCTATGCCACTATGTAATCCTCGGAAACAAGGAAAATTTACCCCTTGAAGAATATGAAGCATTACAACTGTATATTATGGCTATCCTTAGATATCTAACACCACAACAACCACCACCACAACTACCACGACAACAACCACAACAACTGCCACCACAACCACCACAACAACTACCACGACAACAACAACCACAACAACTACCACCACAACTACCACGACAACTACTACCACCACAACAACTACCACCACAACTACCACCACAGCAACTACCACCACAACTACCATGACAACACCCACAACAACTACCACCACAACAACCACAACTACCACCACAACAACTACCACAACAACTACCACCACAACAACAACCACAACAATAACCACCTCAACAACTTCCACCACAACAACTACCACAACAACTACCACCACAACACCTACCACCACAACAACCACAACAACTACCACCACAATAACAACCACAACTACCACCACAACAACCGCAACTACCACCACAACAACTACCACCACAACACCCACAACAACAACCACTACAACTACCACCACAGCTACCACAACAACAACCACTACAACTACCACCACAGCTACCACAACAACTACCACCAGAACAACCACAACAACAATTAAGATGTGACAGGGAAAGGAAATGCCAACCATTCCCCTCCAGCACCAAACCACAACCAACACCACCTCAACCACTCTGTTACGCCTTGCTTGCATAACCACCCAACACCACATGGAGCGGCGCCCCCCTAAAACTCAGCATCATCGAGGTGTACAGAAAAAACAAGTGCAAACTGAAGACGGGTGACTCACCTAAAACACAGTTAGTCATAGAAAACCAGAGTCCCCTAGAGTGCATAGAAAAACTAGATAATGGGAGGAACTACCCTATCCACTTTGATAAACGTTTGGCCAACCATAAAAATAGACAAATTGCAGATCAAAGCTATCGGTATACCCCTATCCTTGTGACTGATCCAAACAGTGCTAAAAGAAGTAAGCCTATTCACCATTTCTCCTAAATCAACCATGTACCGAATATTAGCATAAATACCCTTACCCAAGACAATGTCATCATCGACCAGGGCCAAAGAGTTAATTTAAACTTTGAACAAATACCTCTACCACCCCCAATTCATGATCAAAGGCTTCCCATCCCCTTCACCCACAAGGTAGAAAAGTTAGACCAAGTTAGTGCGACCGACCGACTCTCGAGAAACAAATAATAATAGAGGCTCACACGTGTCCCTTTTGCCTCAGAGTCTGGTCTCCTTGATGCCGACCAAATCAGAGTCACTATTCGCGTTGGGGATAGAAAAAGCAAGCCTTCAGCCCCTAGCTTCATTCACCTCTTGGGGTTTGGAATTAGGGAATACCAAAGGTAAAAGTATTGGTGAGGAACTTCATTCCTTATCTACTGGTTACATTCGTATATCAGAAGGCCAGTAGATAGTTCTCTTGCAAGCAGCGTTATATGCGCACTTGCAAAAGAAACCCATAGACTTTAAGAAGACCAGCCACTTAGACCTTTCTCAGAACTCTTGGTTTAACCGCGTAGCTGAGATAGATTTATTGGTTGAGACTCCCTTTGAGCAGAGCATATTAGGTGACTCTGGTAATTTTGATTCAGGCTTAGATAACGATCCAGACTTCGCTTTGCACCACTTTACTATTCACGATTCCAAATAGTTTGCTTTTGCCTTGTCCGCCTATGCCTGTTAATACCCTCAGTATTTCAAGTGTAAGGGATTCTTTATCCTCATTAGACTCAGCGCGGATTGTGACCTAGGTTGTGTCGAGCCAGGGAAAGAAAGAGAGAGAGATGAGCGTGCCCTACAATTGTTTGGGCCAGAAGCTACCTGCGGCGTGTGAAGCCGTAGGCCCTGTAGCAACACGTGTCGGGACAACTACATACTACACCAGTGTGCCATACTCGATCTACCAGTGCCTCCTCTCTCTACAGAAATCATTTAAGTGTTTATTATGTTCGTATTAGGTAACAAAGATTGTTGTGAGGGTCTAGACCAAGGTATGATAAGGTTCACTCACTATTAACGTAATCCTAGAAGATTGTCTATTCTTCCCTTTATTCCGTTATTACCATTTGCTCCATTTGTGGGAGAACATTTATACTGCTATCATGCGGAAAGCATTTATATACTTCTACGAATATAGGCTCCTATGTTCATTAACCCCTTATGGATGGGGATGTTTATAACTTCTACTACCTGCCAGGCGGGCATATTTACCCTAAGCGAGCTTCATTCCATGCTCTTTTTCATGCATAAACAAGAGCCATACAATTATGTATCCGTGAAAGGGCGATAATATAATAGATCTTTTCAATGACACCTGAATCATCCTTGTACGACCACGGGTTATCCTGTAACGATTGCGCAACGAGAGGTGAAAAACCCTAAAATACGGTAATTTCACCAGTTTTTTCCTGGTCTCACGAGGCCGTGGGTGTGGAATGTTGCAGAGGTAGTGTCAGTCGCGGCACTAGGGCCGTGTCGAACGGTCACAGCCCGCCTGTCATCCTCCCAACGCGTGGACTCTCTCTCAGAGCCGATAATGTGCTCAAAATCCCTTCCGACTATTGTCGGGCACTGCAGGGGTGGCCATTATTCTCTCGGCCGACATATGTCGGGCGCCGCGCCTTGAGTGTTAATGTACAGATATACAAATGTTATCCGGGGAATAAATACACACATATTACACGTCAACTTGAACGCTTACTCAGAGCTACGTTTATACGCTACGTTTCGTCAGGGTACAAATCCAAAAATTATTAGTTCAAGTTGCGAGCAATTTACTCCTCAGTCTTATATTTTGACTATTATATTTATTATAAGTTTATGAGTTTCTAATTCATACTTATGACTCTTTGAGTTTATTCCATTAAATTGCCTGTTCAAGTCGCTTAGACTTATTGTTCGCTTAGATTTCAAATACTGTCCTATTTTCCATATTCATCAGTGCTACGTTATTTACCTCGCAGTAACTATTATCTATACTTTTGTCAAGACATATTGAGAGCTTGTATATTTATATCAGGACTTTATTTATCGTGATTTGAGACTATTTGTCTCTTATTTTATTCCTTGTATGTTCAATTGTAACTTTATTATTTTATTCATATGAATGTTCTGAATATTGTTCCAGAGACATATTGAGATTGTACCACTAAGGAATAAAAAGTGTAAAACCGCTTGTGTGTATTCTGTGTCCATTGCTTATTACTAAAATATTGCATAATAAGCTAAGGCTAATCTTTGCCCAGTGGAAAGGCATTACAGTTGACGATTAGCGCAGATTCCTAAGGTGGAAATCACAGTCAGTCTATATCACGTTTTATTATAAACGTGGCATAACAACAACAACCACAACAACTATAGTCTATTCGCTGTAAGTAGGTGATAAATCATGACCTCTATCCTCTGTAATTCAAAAAGGGCTAGAGCAAATTGGCTGTAAATTTCAACATCTATTCCCTGATTGACTCTTCCCTAATTGTAGAGATACAAGCTTGATTACTCTAGTCGTTTTTTAATTACAAAGGATGGAGGTCATGATTTCTCGCCAACTTACACCGAATAGACTATACCACCACAACACCCGCAAAAACTACCACAACAACAACAACCACAACAACCACCACAACAACTACCACCACGACAACCAAAACAAGTACCACCACAACAACCACCACAACACCCGCAACAACAACCACAACAACAACCACAACAACTACCACAACAACAACAACCACCACAACACCCGCAACAACTACCACCACGACAACCAAAACAAGTACCACCACAACAACCACCACAACACCCGCAACAACAACCACAACAACAACCACAACAACTACCACAACAACCACCACAACTACAACCACCACAACACCTGCAACAACAACTACCACAACTAACACCACAACTACCACAACAACAACCACAACAACTACCACAACAACAACCACAACAACTACCACAACAACTACCACAGCAACAACCACAACAACTACCACAGCAACTACCACAACAACAACAACAACTACCACAGCAATAACGAGGCTATTTGGGTTCTGTTATATCTCTGTGGTATTTATAACATGGCCTTAGACGTTCCTCAACTCACTCTTACCCTCTCTCTCTCAGTCCTTCTCTCTCTCTCTCTCTCTCTCTCTCTCTCTCTCTCTCTCTCTCTCTCTCTCTCTCTCTCTCTCTCCGATAAATCACTTAGAGGAAAATAACATACTTAAAGATACTCAACACGGCTTTCGTAACAAATGTTCCTGCTTAACAAACCTCTTAGACTTCTTCCACGATATCCTAACCTCTATGATGATAGTAAAGCTGAAGATATTACTGTATATACCTTGATTTTCAAAAGGCCTTTGACAAAGTACCCCACAAACGTTTACTGCTAAAACTAAAAGCGCATGGAATACAAGACGGTGTGTTGAAATGGATAGAAAATTGGCTCAGCGACAGAAAGCAGAGAGTAGTCATAAACGGTAAGACATCTAAATGGACGTAAGTAGCGGGGTACCCCAGGGATCGGTACTAGGACCAATTATCTTTCTAATTTACATCAACGACATTGATGAGGGTCTCACCTGTACAATCTCAAAGTTTGCTGATGATACAAAAATTACAAATAGCATACTCTCAAAAGAACAAGTTGACGATATGCAACAAAATCTAGATAAGTTGTCATGTTGGGCCCAAATTTGGCAAATGAGTTTCAATGAGTTTCAACTTCAAATGTAAAGTACTACATAACGGATACCAAAATGAGAAAGCAAACTATTCGATGAATGGCACTCAGCTTAAGATTGTAGACAGAGAAACCGATCTGGGAGTAACACTATCGAGTAACCTAAAACCGAGTCAACAATGTTCAGAATTTGTTAAGAAGGCAACCAAAATAATTGGCTTTATAGGCAGGTCATTTGAGCATAAATCCAAAGAAGTTATCCTAACTCTTTACAATTCCTTAGTCCGCCCTCTTCTGGAATACTGGGTTCAATCCTGGTGCCCTTATTACCAAAAAGATATAGACAAGCTAGAACGAGTTCAAAGTAGAGTTACCAAAATTATACTTAGCCTAAAGAACAAACCATACGAGGAGCGTCTTAGATAATTAAATCTATTGCCTTTAACCCAACGCAGATTAAGAGGCGACTTAATTCAAGTGTTCAAAATCATCAGAGGCATCGACAATATGAACTGTAGTAAGTACTTTACTATCGACCAATTTAATTACACGCGGGGAAACGGCTGCAAAATTATTGGTAAATCTTTTACTCACACGAATCTAAGAATTTCTTCTTCAATCGAGTTTTCAACTTGTGGAATGGGCTTCCACGAGAGGAGACGTTATAGACTGCAGCACCGTTGATTCCTTTAAACTTCGCCTAGACAAATATCTTGCATCAAACCCGCGATTGACTGCGTTTATAAATGAATAACTTTATTTTATTCCCCCCTCAAATTCATCAAGGATTATTGCGTATATATATTACTAAGACGTTACTCTCTTTTTCCCAGATATACAAAAGATCACTTATAACTGTGTTGTGTTACTAACCCATCTGTCCCGTACTAACTTCCTAATCCTGCCACGGACATTAGTTCCAGGGCAGTAGTTCCCTTTCCAGTTTTCCTTTACCCACTCTAAACCACTGTTGGGACACATGATCCTCAGTGTTTTGGAGGACAAGCAGCCTAGAAGGGTCACTAGATCTGTTGTTGCTTGATTTCCTTTGTACTTCTTTGTACTCCGATCTCTCTCTCTCTCCGATCTCTGTTACTAGAGGGTCTCTGTTCTACTGATCTCTGTTACTAAAGGGTCTCTGTTCTACCAATCTCTGTTACTAAAGTGTCTCTGTTCTACCAATCTCTGATACTAAAGTGTCTCTGTTCTACCAATCTCTGTTACTAAAGGGTCTCTGTTCTACCGATCTCTCTGTTCTACCAATCTCTGTTACTAAAGTGTCTCTGTTCTACCAATCTATGTTACTAAAGGGTCTCTGTTCTACCGATCTATGTTACTAAAGGGTCTCTGTTCTACCAATCTCTGTTCTACCGATCTATGTTACTAAAGGGTCTCTGTTCTACCAATCTCTGTTACTAAAGTGTCTCTGTTCTATCGATCTATGTTACTAAAGGGTCTCTGTTCTACCAATCTCTGTTACTAAAGTGTCTCTGTTCTACCGATCTATGTTACTAAAGGGTCTCTGTTCTACCAATCTCTGTTACTAAAGTGTCTCTGTTCTACCGATCTATGTTACTAAAGGGTCTCTGTTCTACCAATCTGTTACTAAAGTGTCTCTGTTCTACCGATCTATGTTACTAAAGGGTCTCTGTTCTACCGATCTCTGTTAATAAAGAATCTCTGTTCTACTGATCTCTGATGCTAACAGAGATCGGAAGAACAGAGACCCTTACTAACAGAGATCGGCCAATATATAATTTCTCGCAATATTAAGTCTTTCCTGGCAATTTTGTGTCATTATTAAGATAGTTCGTGCCATTTAAGTATCGATTTTTCCTCACGAGCGATAGCAAGACAGTTATTTATGTCGAAGGGGGGGGGGGGGGGGGGGGGTGTCTTGGGACTGGTTCTCTCACCAGAGACCAAAATATGTTTTTCATGTAAACCTCCCTCCTGGAAACCCCCCAGATGCTGGATATTGATTTCAGTCCAAAAGACAAAGAAGAGGCCATTTCCAACATGCCTTCCCATTCGGCACCAGGCGCGGACTCATGGAATTCGATCCAAATGAAGAAATGTAAGGAAAACCTCTCAAAACCCCTGGCTATATTGTGGAGAAGGAGTCTAGACACTGGTGAAATACCAGATAGCTTGAGAAACGTAATAATTGCCCCACTGCATAAAGGAGGGAGTAAAGCACTACCAAAAAACTACCGCCCGGAAGCTCTAACCTCCCACATCATAAAAGTTTTCGAACGAGTCCTGCGAAGCAAAATCTCAGCATTCATGGAGGAAAATGAACTACACAACACCGGTCAACACGGGTTCAGAGCGGGAAGATTATGTCTCTCACAACTTTTGGAACGTCATGACAAAATTCTTAAAGCGCTAGGAAAAAAAAAAGTTTATATCATTTACACTGATTTTGCTAAGGCATTTGATAAATGTGACCATGGTATAATAGCCCACAAACTAAAAGCAAAAGGTATAACGGGGAAAATCGGACGGTGGATATACAATTTCCTCGTAAACTGGAAACAATCAGTAGCAGTAAACCAAGTCACATCTGAGCCTTCGGATGTCAAAAGCTCAGTGTCCCAAGGAACAGTGCTAGCGCCCCTTCTGTTACTCATTCTAATTAGTGACATTGATACCAACACACGACACAGTACGGTGTCGTCTTTTGCGGATGACACAAAACTAAGCAAGATAGTAAACACACAAGAGGACACGGGCCAGCTGCAGCAAGACATAAATGTAGTGTTCCAGTGGACCAGGGAAAACAACATGCAATTCAATGAAGAAAAATTCCAATTAATACGGTACAGAGATAATAATGTCGTTAAAGAGAATACAAACTACCTAACAGAATCTAACCACATAATATAACGGAAAGACAGTGTGAAAGACCTTGGGGTGTTAATGTCTGAAAATATGGGTTTCAAAGAACATAACCAGGTCAAAGTTGCTGCTGCGAAGCGTCTAACGGGTTGGATTCTGCGTACATTTAAAACATGGGGTGAATTACCTATGATAACGCTCTTCAAATCTCTAGTGCTACCACGGCTTGAATACTGTAGCATAGTAGCATCCCCATACAAAGCATGTGAAATAAATTACTTAACGAGTGTACAAACAAATTTCACTTCACATATAAGTTCGGTAAAACAGCTACACTATTGGGAGCGTTTAAGAGCACTGAAACTATACTCGCTGGAGCGTAGAAGAGAACGTTACCTAATAATATACACGTGGAAAATCGCAGAGGGTTTAGTACCAAACCTACATACCCCGATAGTCATGAAATTCAGTGATAGGAGAGGCTGGGAATGCGATATCGCCCGGATGAATAACAGGGGTGCTATGGGCTCTCTGCAAGAGAGCTGGTTATCACACAGAGGCCCATGTCTCTTCAACAAACTCCCACGGCGAGTAAGAGACATGAGGGGTGTCTCGTTAGACAACTTCAAGAGAGCCCTCGATGTCGAACTGCAAAAGTGCCGGACGAGCCCATCTTCGCAGCGGAGCGTGCTGCCCCTTCGAACAGTCTGGTGCACCAAATTACCACCCAGAACGAGGGGCGGCGTGCTCCTCGTTGCCGCTAGAAGTGTGGCGAACTCATCACAAGATATCACAAGGTAAGGTATCTCTCTCTCTCTTTATATATATACAGTATATATATATATATATATATATATATTATATATATATATATATATATATATATATATATATATATATATATATCTATACATATACAGTACATATATATATATATATATATATATATATATATATATATATATATATATATATATATATATATATATATATATAGGTATTTATATAGGTATATATATATAGGTATAGGTATTTAGGTGACAATCTCTCCACCAAAGTTAGGAAGCTGGAGTGTCTCCCCGGGGCAGGTATAGGTAGAGTTTGTGAGAGATTGGAGGACGTCATTGACGACTTTGGAGATAAACCCATAGTCGTACTTAGTGCAGGTAGCAATTACGTGGGTAAGCTTACCAGTGTTGAACTGCGTAAGTTGTATAGGGTAGCCTTAGATAAGATTAGGATGAAGGGTGGGATTCCCATTGCTTGCTCTATCTTGCCAAGAAGAGGTGTCAGACGTGAATAGTTGTCCAGAGCAATTGGTTTTAATTGCTGGCTGGCAAAGCTGTGCAAAGAGTTGTCATTACCATTCATAGACAACTGGAGCCTCTACTACGGTAATGATAGCTTGTACGCAAGGGACGGGGTGCATTTAAGTAGGAAAGGGATAGGGATGCTAGGAAAGTTAGTTGATAGAGCAGTTGAGGTGGGGTTTTAAATTGGAAATTTAATCAAATTAATTAATTTAAATCAAAAGAAAACAAAATAAATTAGGTGATAGAAAAAAATAGTCAGGGAAGGAAATTAGATGTTAACAGTGAAACAATAGGTGACAATGCAGTAATAGAAGTTAGTCATATAAATAGTGGTACAATATCTACCTTAGTACAAGATAATAACAACAGTCAAATAGATACTAATAGAAGAAAAGAAGGTCCACCAGACACCAGTAAAAGAAATACATTGAGATTATATTACACAAACTGTAGGAGTTTATGTAATAAAATGGACGAACTTAGAGCACTTGTTAGCAATGAAAATATAGACATAATAGCGCTTACTGAAACATGGATTAATACAGAATCCATTTTTTTTTAGCAGAATTTGATATACCAGGATATAGTTTGTTTAAATATGACCGAACAAGTAGGAGGGGCGGCGGTATAGCAGTATTTGTCAGGAGTTCATTAAAATGCTGTACTAAATCAGGTATTAGGCTAAATAATGGTAATAGTCCAGCGGCTAAGTGAATAATCATGCACTTTTTGATAAAAGCATGGAACTTGGTACACTGTTAGTATACACCATAAGCAACATTTTAAACCCTAACTGTCGGCGCGCAACATAAGTCGAGTATAATAAATCTGGACTATCTGGCGCGCCATAGGTCGTGTGGCAATTTCAGCACGTAATGTTGTTGAGAGAGAGAGACAAGTGGTAGCAGGAGAGTAGCGAGCGTATGACTGCTCCAGACCACCGCGGCGAACCTACTGACACGAATCCCACCTCCTCCCTCCCTCTCTCACTCGCTACATACTGAATAGTATGGGGAAAGAACCGAATTACATGCTTTTTGCACTCGTGTTGCGCGGTTGTTGCAAGAAAACTAGCTGTCATAAAAGGATCGTTATGGTGTCATTGGAAAGCTCTGTTTATGCCCTTTCAGGGATAGATACTTGTTTTACGCTCTGGGTCTTATTTAGGCATGAAAATGATCACGTAAACAGCCTTATTTTGGCTAAAAACACCCCGCTGGTGGCTACATATTTTATACCGCCTAGGTCGCTCTTTAGGTGTTAAAGATTGGAGGCAATCTGGATCTGCCCTATGATGGCCATGGCGGCCATCTTGGAAAATGGCCGCCATCGATTTCGAATAAATACTTTTATATCAACACACACGACTCGGGTATTGCAAATGCATACATAAAAGTATGCCAATTTATGTTTTAGACACTGATAAATCGATTAAGATCATTACTTTGGTCCTATAATTATATTCAAGGGCTTTATTTTAGTAAATAATGTCATTTTATCAAAGGTAAAATAGAAAAATGAACTGTATTTTCCTCATAACTCAAAACATTATTTTTTATTCAATAAACAATACTAAGTAAAGTACATAAAGCACACACTGATCATTACATAGATGTATACACTTTTGTTCATTCATTTATAATTGCTTGAGAAATCTCTTTGGAAATGATACTAGCAGCGAATATCCATAAGAGGAATATCCATAAGAGGGCGGTGGCTGAAAAGTGTGTTTTCAGTAGTCATTTTATTCCACCTTAATTACTAAGTATCCTATAACAAAATAAACTATTTATGAGTATAATTGTCAATCTTGCAATATAATTACACATACATATTTATTTCACATACATAATCAGGCACAGTGGAATAGATCCACTGCAGGCACCTGTACATGGTTTGTTCTAAGATCAGAAAGAAACACTATTTACATAATATTCAAATCAAGTAAGCTTGCAAATACTCTCCAAAGTAAAACTTTTTAAATGAAAGAATGCATTTACACCCCTTTTCTTTAATTTCAGCATAACATTTTATTCAATAAACATGTTTATATTTATTCATATATTATGACCAACAACAATACCAACACAAATAATTTATCACAATGATAATTTTACAAAATTTCTCTGCTAATGAGCACATCTTAGTCCTTAGCTCGCCTTCATGTCACGATTACACCCATGACCACACTTGCAAAGTAATGTGCAGGGCAGATTATCTTTGACACATTTACACAGACCTTGGCAACCTTTAGTACATCCACACTTTATCACAGCGCGACACGCTACTCCAGCAGGAGGTTGGTCCATCCACTTGACTTCCCATCCAGTCAGGTCATCCTTTTTAGTCCACCCAAAATCTGCTGGGCTGGGCAGGTGTGGTGCTTTATCCAGGGCTTGGTTCCACACATGTCCAGCCTGGTATCCTACTCAAAGCAGGTGTTGGTTCAGGCTATCCTGTGTCGGTGGTATATTTTCTATGTTCCTGTGTTTCTGTGTGAAAAGAGTCTGCCTCGCAATATTTACACTTTCATCAGAGCTTCCTCGGTCATATAATAGAACCACAAATCTTTGAAAGGTTGGCAAAAGTTCTCTTATATCAGCTGATGTTGGAGTCTGGGCAAGTGCACACAAAGCAGGTGTGATATCAGGGTAGATATTCCAAGTAGTCCACGCTGTAAGTTTCTCTCTTCCAGCAAAACTGGATGTGGTGTCGCACCCTGTGAGTGCATGGAAAGCAGGCAAAGCTTTGCACTTCTGATCACCTAACATCTGAGCTATGAGAGTTGCGTCGATGTACCGAAAATATTTCCCTGTCCCAAAGGCTATGTTAAGCTTTTCACATCCTATCCTGCTAGCTTGGCTGACAGCTAGCACAACAACATCAGTGTCAACAGTCTTGATCGTGATTCTCCTCAAACCTTGGACTGCACCATCTGCTGCATGAAGGAGCATCCGAGTATCTGCTTCCTCTTGTGTACAAGGGGCCAGGTGATCTTCAATAACTGGTACTGAGCTCTACACCTTATCTCCAAGAGTCATTACCACTAAACCGTGGAACTGCTTCCCAGTCAGTCGTTCACTTAGAAGACTGAACAGTTCTGTCTTGTTGCCATCTTCCCGTAGACATTTTTGCCAGTTTCCAGGTAATTTGTTTTTTCCTTCCACTCTTATCCGTGTGCCTTTGCCCCTCTTCGTCCGTGTGGCTGCCTTCAGACTGTCAGATCTGTACGTATCAAAAACTACATCAACACGGCACACAGAGCCCCTGAATTGTTTACCTATGTAGTTCATGAACTCAGATGCGTACTCGTCGAATGTATTTGCTGTGACAGGTTTCATCATATTTACTATAACTGCACCATCAATAACAACCATATCTGTGTCAGGCTCCGTGTTCTCAGCACCATTTATGTGTGGGACAACATTTTCCAGGCACTGAAGGAGGTCGGATTTTGTGCCCAGTCTAAGCTGTCCATAATCAGATAGTGAAGGGGGATAAGAATGGTTTTCATGCTTGAAAAAGTCTTCAAGATCAGTATCACATACTTGGCTAGCAATAAACAATGTTGAGAATAAAGTGCGGTCACGTTTCATGGAGAGCAGCTGCTTCTGGGTGCACGATTTTTCTTTGAGTGTACGTGATCTAAACAACTGCACATTGTTCTTTGGTAATCTTTCACTGATCCCAACAGTGCATTTCACTAGTCTGTTTTCAAAGAATTCGTTGCATTTATCTTCACCTAGTTTTTCTATGTTGCGCATTGATTCAAGCATCAGTGTCCTTTTCAGTCATGTTTTGGCGTGTGCAATGTTCTTTTGCATCAGAAGTTGTACTTTCCTCATCAAGAAGTCGTTTCCGTTTACTTGCACGTTGCAATTAATTTTTGTTGAATTTCAGTCTGCAGCATTTGTGAAATTTTGCTTTCCTTCGCAACAATATCTGCTGAACTCCATCTCCATCATCCAGACGTGTCAGCTTGATGTTCTCTGGCAAGCAACCAAGGTCATTGAATGATGTCAGATTTTCAGCAATAGTCGCATAGCCAACTCCTGGGAACCTGTCTTCAAATTCTGCGGGGCACCGAAGTTTCTCGCTGGTGTCTTCTTCACAGAACAAACACTTATTCCAGTCAACTTGTGTATGGGTCTCCTCCACAGGCACAGGTAGGACACCACCTGGAACCAGTTTGAATGCCTTATTCATAGTGAGTAGCCATTGATGAGGTTCCAACACAATTCATCCTGAAAAAAAATGTCAGAAGTTAATTATGTGTAATCGTAACATGTTTTTTTATATTTCTGTTATGTATTTCTACGTAGTATTACCTTCATAAAATAATAAAATTATAACAAAAAACACAGATGAATATAAAAGACCCTACAATAATTAAGAACATTGTTACGGTTGTCGAGTTAGTCTACAATCTATTAATCAATGACTCGTTTTGTTCAGACCAACAGACTCCTGTATTGTGCATGTGTACGTAAAATCCTAAAAACAGAACAAATACTAAATAAGCATCTATATAATGTGTGTATGTGTCTACCAATGTTTGTGCGCAAGATATTAGTGAATCCAATCAACTGTGATGTGTATACATGTGTAATACATTAACTGTGTGTAAACAAACTCATGTTCACCAAAAAACAATGCAACTACAATCCAACATATAAATGAATTAAAGATAAATAAGAAAATATAAACAACCAACCTTTTCTGGCTTCAATAGCACTCAATATAAGCAAATATGTGCCAGTAACATGTCCAAACAACCAATTATTTTTGAGTGTTGCCAATAAGAAAAAATACGTGTTGCCAATCAAATATGATGCTAATACCTAAAAGATAAACAAATATAGCGTCAACCATCAAGCACAGTAGCGCATGAGACAAAAAATGCTAGAATTAACATAAATAAACATCATACAAAATAACACGCAGTCACAAACATGTAATATTGAAATTTTCTGTTTGTAGAGATTTCTTTAAATATATCATATACAGTACAACTAAACATATTACATGCTACTAAAATAAATTATACATCTATGTAACGATCAGAGTGAGTTCTTTCAACTTTACTAAGTAGTCATCATTGAAATAAACAATATTTTTTGAGTTATGAGAAAAATAAAGTTTGTTTTTCTATTTTACCTTTGATAAAATGCCATTATTTACTAAAATAAAGCCCTTGAATATAATTATAGGACCAAAGTAATGATCTTAATCGATTTATCAGTGTTTAAAACATAAATTGGCATACTTTTATGTATGCATTTGCAATACCCGAGTTGTGTGTGTTGATATGAAAGTATTTATTCAAAATCGATGGCGGCCATTTTCCAAGATGGCCGCCATGGCCATCATAGGGCAGATCCAGATTGCCTCCAATCTTTAAAATGTTGCTTATGGTGTATACTAACAGTGTACCAAGTTTCATGCTTTTATCAAAAAGTGCATGATTTGGTCCAATAGTGACAATTAGCCGCTGGACTATAACGAAAGTGTTTGGGTAGAGGTTAGCGAAGGTAGCGAGACCATAGTTATTGGAGTAATTTATAGACCACCAAATATGAGTAGAAATGAAGGTAAATCTTTATGGCAAGAAGTGAAAATAGCATCAAGGTTTAGCAATGTGTGCATTATGGGGGATTTTAATTTTCCGAAGATAGATTGGCAGCATCAGATCGGCGACTCAGATTCTGAGGAGTTTATTGAGGCGGTACAAGATAGTTTTTTATTTCAATTCATTGACTCGCCGACTAGAGGTAAAAATATCCTTGATTTAGTTCTCAGTAATAATGAACATATGATAAATAATGTTGAAATAGGGGACCAACTAGGAAATAGTGATCACAAATCTATTTATTTTAATATACAATGGACAGGAAATGCTAAAGAGAATCCGTCACTTATCCCAGATTTCAGAAAAGCCGATTATGGTGGGATAAGAAGAGCCTTAAGGGTGGACCCTATTGTTAAACAATTAAGTCAGGATAAGCCAGAGTTAAGCTTGACAGCTACATATGAACAGTTTATGTCTTCACTTCACAATGCGCAAAATAAATATATACCCAAAAGAAGATTTAGATCGATACAGAACCAACCAAAATGGATGAATAATAAACTAATAGATCTTATAGGAAAAAGGAAAGGAATATATAGAAAAATTAAGAAAGGCGAAACTCACCTACTTATTTACTATCAGACTCTATCAAGACAGGTCAAAAAGGAAATTAGGACAGAAAAAAGAAATTATGAAATAAGGATAGCCAACGACTCAAAAAATAACCCTAAAGCTTTTTACCAACTATATAAATCTAAAGTTAGAAATGTAATAGGCCCCCTTAAAACTTCGATAGGAGAAATGACAGAAAATGATTTAGAAATGTGCAGTACATTAAATAGTCAGTTTCTATCCGTTTTCACTAATGAAAATTTGGCACAGATTCCAGAAGTCAGTAAGGTATATAGCGATAGTATAGAAAATAGGTTAAGTACGATTACTATAAGTAGAAATTATGTGCTTAAGGAAATTGACAGACTGAAGCCTCAGAAATCACCTGGTCCTGATGAGGTATATGCTAGACTAGCAGGGATTCCCAAACTCTTCAGCTCATTGACCCCTTAGTGAAGTTTCAAATTATTCATCGACCCCCAAACATTTAAAAATAAGAATGATATAATATGTTATGAAAAAAGAAACTTATTACATGCATATTATGATACAATAAATATGTGGAATTATAGTAGTACCTTAATATTAGTATTAGTAGAGTTAATGTCTTAATTTTGTATTTCCAAGTCAAATGGTGTAAGAATTCATTCAGGCACTTGCATTTTCTCCAGGTCTTCAAAGCGCAATTTAAAGTCTTCAATCAATTTGTCCAGGTGCGTATGTTTCTATGTCACCATCTGAAATGCTTTCACTTTCTGCCGACTGTTGTAAGTTCGAAAAGTACTGAAAATCTCTGTGCCATTGACGCTTTAAACCAGCCTAGTTTGCATTGGAAGCCCAGTAGAATTGTCCTGTCCTGAATAATGGTAACATCTTTACCCTGCAGACGTTTCTGTACCTCATTAAACTTTGAATATAGGTCTGCCAAATAGAACAGAGCATTCTTACACCTTTTCAGCTTTTCACATAGAGATGGGTCTACATCTTTTGAAACGTTCCTCACCTAGCCATTCATAGACCCCCTAGCCATTTATCTACCCCCTTTCGACCCCTGGTGATTCATTGACCCCTTGGATGGTCGATATCGACCCCTGGGGGTCGATGTCGACCACTTTGGGAACCCCTGTGCTAGAGTATTAAAAGAATGCAGAGGTGAGTTAAGTTACCCATTAACATGTCTTTTTAACAAGTCATTAGAAACAGGTATAGTTCCAGAAGCTTTGAAGCTTGCAAATGTGGTTCCGATCTTCAAAAAGGTTATAAATCCATAGCATCAAATTATCGTCCCATTAGTCACACTTCAATCATAGGAAACCTACTAGAGTCAATTATTGCTAGGAAAATGAGAAACCACTTAGAAACATTTAACTTAATCAATTCTTCTCAGCATGGATTCACTCAGGGACGTTCTTGCCTTACTAATTTGTTTAGCTTTTTCTCAGAGGTATATGAAGCAGTAGATAATGACAAATCATATGATATTATATATTTAGACTTCAGTAAAGCTTTCGACAGAGTCCCTCATGAGAGATTGATGAGAAAGGTTGAGGCGCATGGAATAGGTGGGGCGTTGTTAGGATGGATTAGGTCATGGCTAATTGGTAGGAAGCAGAGAGTCAGCATAAATGGTACTAAGTCAGAGTGGGGATCAGTCAAGACTGGTGTCCCCCAGGGATCTGTATTGGGTCCTCTATGTTATTTATCATATACATAAATGACCTTGATTTAGGTATAACTAGTAGGATAAGTAAATTCGCAGACGATACCAAAATAGGGAGACCAATAGATTCAGATAGCGACATAGAGTGCCTCCAAAGGGATCTAGATACCTTACAAGAATGGTCAGTAAAGTGGCAGATGAATTTTAACATTGACAAATGCAAGGTATTAAAGATAGGGAAGACGAATATTAATGCAAAATATAAACTAGCTAATGCTGAATTAGAAAACTCAGACTGCGAGAAAGATTTGGGTGTGTTTGTTAGCAACGATTTGAAACCTAGAAAACAGTGTATAAGCGTACGTAACAAGGCAAACAGGATTCTGGGGTTCATCTCAAGGAGTGTGAGTAACAGAACTGCCGATGTTATAAGAACATAAGAACATAAGAAAATGAGAGTCTGCAGAAAGCCGATTGGCCTAAGCAAGGCAGATCCCTGTCCCACACAACCCCAAATCAATTACAAAGCCCAATTATAGGCTCAACACTCTAATACCCTGAGGATCATCTTACCAAAACGGTTAGAGATTAACACAGGATTATGGGGGTCTGCAGAGCGCTGATTGGCCCAACCCGGCTGATCCCCCTTCACACCCAACCCTTCTCGTCCATATGCTTATCCAATTTTATCTTAAAGCTCCCTACAGTTTTAGATCCCACTATAGCACTTGGTAGTCCATTCCACCCATCTACAACTCTGTTACCAAACCAATATTTGCCTATATCTTTTCTGAAACGAAATTTATCTAATTTGAAACCATTGGTACGAGTTCTTTCGCTATCACTGAGCTTTAGTACATTTGTCATGTCCCCTTTGTTAATCCCACTAACCCACTTGAACACCTCTATCATATCCCCTCTAACTCTGCGTCTCTCTAACGAATGTAAACCTAATTTCTTCAACCTTTCTTCATACGGAAGATTTCTAATATTATGGATCATTTTTGTCATTCTACGCTGTACTCTCTCCAATGAATCTATGTCCATTCTGTAATAAGGACACCAAAATTGGACAGCATAATCCATATGGGGTCTCACTAATGACAAGTAAAGTTTTAAGATAACATCAGCAGTTCTGTTACTCACACTCCTAGAGATGAACCCGAGAATCCTGTTTGCCTTATTACGAACGCCTATACACTGTTTTCTAGGCTTCAAATCATTGCTAACAAACACACCTAGATCTTTCTCGCAGTCTGAATTTTCTAATTCTAAATTAGCTAATTTATATTTAACATTTGTTTGCATCTTCCCTATCTTTAATACCTTGCATTTGTCAATGTTAAACTTCATCTGCCAATTTACTGACCATTCATGTAAGGTATCTAGATCCCTTTGGAGGCACTCTATATCGCTATCTGAATCAATTGATCTCCCCATTTTAGTATCGTCTGCGAATTTACTTATCCTACTAGTTATACCTAAATCTAGGTCATTTATGTATATAAGAAACAACAGGGGACCTAATACCGATCCCTGGGGGACACCACTTTTGACTGCTCCCCACTCTGACTTGGTACCATTTATGCTGACTCTCTGTTTCCTACCAATTAGCCATGACCTAATCCATCCCAACAACGCCCCACCTATTCCATGTGCCTCAACCTTTCTCATCAATCTCTCATGAGGGACTCTGTCGAAAGCTTTACTGAAATCTAAATATATAATATTGTATGCCTTGTCATTATCTACTGCTTCATATACCTCTGAGAAAAAGCTAAGCAAATTAGTAAGGCAAGAACGTCCCTGAGTGAATCCATGCTGAGAAGAATTGATTAAGTTAAATGTTTCTAAGTGGTTTCTCATTTTCCTAGCAATGATTGACTCTAGTAGCTTTCCTATGATTGAAGTGAGACTAATGGGACGGTAATTGGATGCTATTGATTTATCACCTTTTTTTAAAATCGGAACTACATTTGCAAGCTTCCAAGCTTCTGGAACTATACCTGTTTCTAATGAATTGTTAAAAAGAAATGTTAATGGGTAACTTAACTCATCTCTGCATTCTTTTAATACTCTGGCATATACCTCATCGGGACCAGGCGATTTCTGAGGTTTCAGTCTGTCAATTTCCTTAAGCACATCATTTTTACTTATAGTAACCGTACTTAACCTATTTTCTATACTATCGCTATATACCTTACGGACTTCTGGAATCTGTGCCAAATTTTCATTAGTGAAAACGGATAGAAACTGACTATTTAATGTACTGCACATTTCTAAATCATTTTCTGTCATTTCTCCTATCGAAGTTTTAAGGGGGCCTATTTTATCTCTAACTTTAGATTTATATAGCTGGTAAAAAGCCTTAGGGTTATTTTTTGAGTCATTGGCTATCCTGATTTCATACTTTCTTTTGTCTGTCCTTATACATTTTTTAACCTCTCTTGATAGATTCTGATAGTAAGCAAGTAGGTGAATTTCGCCTTTCTTATTTTTCGATATATTCCTCTCTTTTTTCCTAGAAGGTCTAATAGTCTATTATTCATCCATTTGGGTTGGTTCTGTGTTGATCTAAATTTTCTTTTGGGGATATATTTATTTTGCGCATTGTGGAGTGAAGAAATAAAATTATTATATGTAGCTGTCAAATTATCCTGAGTTAAGACAGGTATCTGAGAGAGAGTATGTTCATTAGCGCACCTGGGTCCACTTAATAGTTTAACCATAGGATCGACTCTTAAGGCTCGTCTTAATCCACCATAATTGGCTTTTCTGAAATCTGGTATAAGTGTCGTATTCTCTTTAGCCTTTCCTGTCCATTGTATGTTAAAAAAAAATGATTTATGATCACTATTTCCTAGTTGGTCTCCTATCTCTACATTATTTATCATTTGTTCATTATTACTGAGAACTAAATCGAGGATATTATTACCTCTAGTAGGCGAGTCTATGAATTGAAATAAAAAACTATCCTGTACCGCCTCAATAAACTCTTTTGAATCTGAGTCGCCGATTTGATGCTGCCAATCAATATTCGGAAAATTAAAATCCCCCATAATACACACATTGCTAACCTTGATGCTATTTTCACTTCCTGCCATAAAGCTGTACCTTCGTTTCTACTCATATTTGGTGGTCTATAAATAACTCCAATAATTATGGTCTCACTACCTTCGCTAACCTCAACCCAAACACT
The DNA here is from genome assembly GCA_032716605.1 of Paralithodes platypus. NCBI lineage: Eukaryota > Metazoa > Arthropoda > Malacostraca > Decapoda > Lithodidae > Paralithodes > Paralithodes platypus. Next base: position 26,486,679 of record CM064488.1, on the reverse strand, counting down.
TTCGTTATCAGTATTTAGTCTAATACCTGATTTAATACAGCTTTTTAACCTGACAAGCGCGATATAGACCTAGGTGCTAGGGTAGTTATTTGTGCATTTCTAGCCCTGGATTCTGACAGAATTCGTTATATTTACAATATAAACCATTATTTGTTTTCGGTATGCTTTTATTTTACATATATGATGTATATATGAACCTTCAAGAGTGCTAAAATAAGTGGGAAAAGCATTTGGGTGGTGAAAAACGAAGATATTGGCCACCCGGTCATAATCTCAGGCGAGAGAGAGACACAGGCAGCCCTCCCCTCTCGCTGTCTGGGAGTCAACTGAGACGAGCGGGGCGGTGTGTGCCGGTGTCTGGGTGTTGCATAACGATCTTTTATGCAACCCACTTGTCGCCGCCCCTCCTACTTGTTCGGTCGCGTTTAAACAAACTATATCCTGGTATATGGAATTCTGCTAAAAAATGTATTGATTCTGTATTAATCCATGTTTCAGTCAGTGCTATAATGTCTATATTTTCGTTGCTAACAAGTGCTCTAAGTTCATCCATTTTGTTACATAAACTCCTACAGTTTGTATAATATAATCGCAATGAATTTATTTTACTGGTATCGGATTTACCTTTATTTCTAACTGAATTCCCATCTTCTGTTACACCTTCAATATTTCTACTAGCAGTACAATTAAAATCCTGTGACTGATATTTTCTATTCCTATCTGATGTACCAGTACGGCAATTTACCCTATCTAGACAATTATTCTTACTCATATTCTCAGGCTTTATTTTCAGCGAAACCCCGCGACAATCCTATCTGTTGACCTAGCTAAATTTGCCACCCCTAGCCGAGAAAGATGAACCCCGTCCTGTGCGTACAACTGATTTTTACCATAGAAACGGGCCCAGTTATCAAGGAACTTTACTTGTCATTAGTAAGACCTCATAATTTATGGATTATGCTGTCCAATTTTGGTGTCCTTATTACAGAATGGATATAGATTCCTTGGAGAGAGTACAGCGAAGAATGACAAAAATGATTTATAATATTAGAAATCTACCATATGAAGAAAGGTTGAACAAATTAGGCTTACATTCGTTAGAAAGACGCAGAGTTAGAGGGGATATGATAGAAGTGTTCAAGTGGTTCAGTGGGGTAAATAAAGGAGACATGAAAAATGTACTGAAGCTCAGTGATAGCGAAAGAACTCGAACAAATGGTTATAAATTAGATAAATTTCGTTTCAGAAAAGATATAGGCAAATATTGGTTTGGTAACAGAGTTGTAGATGGGTGGAATAGGCTACCAAGTGATATAGTGGGATCAAGAACGATAGGGAGCTTTAAGATAAAATTAGATAGGCAATTTGGACGAGATGGGTTGGGTGTGAGGGGGATCTACCAGGGGTGGGCCAATCGGCGCTCAGCAGACCCCCGTTATCTTGTGTTAATCTCTGACCGTTTTGGTGGGGTCAGTACTCAAGGTATTAGTGAGTTGGGCCTATAATTGGGCCTTGTAATTGGGGTTGGGTGTGACAGGGATCTGCCTTGTATGGGCCGATCGGCTTTTTGCAGACTGCCATTTTCTTATGTTCTTATATAATTATATATATATATATATATACAGTATATATACCGGTATATATATATATATATATATATATATATATATATATACAGTATATATATATATATATATATATATATAATTTTATTTATTATTTTATGTTAAATCAGATAAGCAGAGGTCTCGGAAGCACACTATAAACAAATAAACAATTATTTAATAATACAAAACTGAAAATACGAAAATCAAATACTCACCATAAAGGGGTAGTGGTTATTAATTGGTCTATTTATCTATTTATATATTTATTTTATAGTAACTTCGCTAGACCTCCATCAAACATATAACACAAAACAAAACGAAACCTTTCAATGTAAGTTTGTAAATTTTTCGGTAGAAATATTTCCAGGCCGAAGGCAGACTCCTCTCAGAATTACAGGCTCGCTATCGCTCGCCAGGACAAAATCGACACCTAAACGGTACGAAAGGTTTTTATATTGACAAAGAAATGGTGCAAAAGGTCCTAAAATGGCCAAAGTAATGGAACGAACGTCTTAAAATCCCCAAACCAATGGGACTAAACATGAGCAAGACAAATCAACTACCTCCCCCTTAAGACAACGGGTATACATCATTATAGAATGTATTTAAATTACTTTGTGTAACATTTCGTACATTGTTATCAGGCTTTGAGGCACGATACTAATGTATGGTATAATTCATCCTCTCCCTCTCTCTTCCTCCCTTCTTTCTCTCCTTCCTCCCTCCGTCTCCTCCTCTCCCTCCCCCTTTTCCTCCTTCCCTACTTCTTTCTCTCCATCCCTCCTGTTCCTCCCTCCTTTTCCTCCTTCCCTTCTTTGTTCTCTCCTTCCCTCCTCCTCCTCCTCCTCTCTTTCCTCACTCCTCCTATTCGTCTCCTTCTTTCTCTCCTTCCCTCCTCCTCTTCCTATTTCTACCTCCTCCTCCTCCTAGTTCTACCTCCTCCTCTTCCTATTTCTACCTCCTCCTCCTCCTTCTATCCTCCTCTTCCTCCTAGTTCACCTCCTCCTCTCCTATTTCTACCTCCTCCTTCTCCTATTCTACTCCTCCTCCTCCTTCATCCTCCTCCTCCTAGTTTCTACCTCCTCCTCCTCCTAGTTCTAACCTCCTCCTTCTCCTATTTCTACTCTCCTTAGTTCTACCTCCCTCCTATTTTCTACTCCTCCTCCTCCTAGTTCTACCTCCTCCTCCTCCTAGTTCTACCTCCTCCTCCTCCTAGTTCTACCTCCTCCTTCTCCTAGTTCTACCTGCTCCTTCTCCTATTTCTACCTCCTCCTCCTCCTAGTTTCTACCTCCCTCCTCCTATTTCTACCTCCTCCTCCTCCTATTTTTACCTCTTCCTCCTAGTTCTACCTCCTATTTCTACCTCCTCCTCCTCCTAGTTCTACCTCCTCCTCCTCCTAGTTCTACCTCCTCCTCCTCCTAGTTCTACCTCCTCCTCCTCCTAGTTCTACCTCCTCCTTCTCCTATCTCTTCCTCCTCCTCCTAGTTCTACCTCCTCCTCCTCCCACTTCTACCTCCTCCTCCTCCTGCTCTATACCTCCTCCTCCTCCTATTCGACTCCTCCTCCTTCCTCCTAGTTACTCCTTCTCCTCCTAGTTCTACTTCCTCCTCCTCCTAGTTCTACCTCCTCCTCCTCCTAGTTCTACCTCCTCCTCCTCCTAGTTCTACCTCCTCCTCCTCCTAGTTCTACCTCCTCCTCCTCCTAGTTCTACCTCCTCCTTCTCCTATTTCTACCTCCTCCTCCTCCTAGTTCTACCTCCTCCTCCTCCTATTTCTACCTCCTCCTCCTCCTAGTTCTACCTCCTCCTCCTCCTAGTTCTACCTCCTCCTTCTCCTATTTCTACCTCCTCCTCCTAGTTCTACCTCCTCCTCCTCCTAGTTCTACCTCCTCCTCCTCCTAGTTCTACCTCCTCCTCCTCCTAGTTCTACCTCCTCCTTCTCCTATTTCTACCTCCTCCTCCTCCTAGTTCTACCTCCTCCTCCTCCTATTTCTACCTCCTCCTCCTCCTATTTCTACCTCCTCCTCCTCCTAGTTCTACCTCCTCCTCCTCCTAGTTCTACCTCCTCCTCCTCCTAGTTAACCTCCTCCTTCTCCTATCCTACCTCCTCTTCCTCCTATCCTACCTCCTCTTCCTCCTATCCTACCTCCTCTTCCTCCTATCCTACCTCCTCTTCCTCCTATCCTACCTCCTCTTCCTCCTCCTCCTGTTGCCTTTACCTCCTCCTCCTCCTCCTGTTGCCTTTACCTCCTCCTCCTAGTTCTACCTCCTACCTCCTCCTCCTCCTAGTTCTACCTTTTCTCCTATTCTACCTCCTCCTCCTCCTAGGCTACCTCCGCTCCTATCTACTCCTCCTCCTAGTTCTACCTCCTCCCCCCTCTACTCCCTCCTAGTTCTACTACCTCCTCCTAGTCCTCCTCCTTTCTACCATCCTCCGCTCCTCCTCCTCATTTCTAACCTCCTCCTCCTCCTATCCTACCTCCTCCTCCTCCTATCTCTAACCTCCTCCTTACCTCCTCCTTCTAGTGTCCTACCTCTCCCTATTCTACCTCCTCCTCCTCCTAGTCTACCTCCTCCTCCTATACCTCCTCCTTCTACCTACCTTTCTCTACTATCCTCCTCCTCCTATTCTACCTCCTCCTCCTCCTATTTCTACCTCTCCTCCTCCTCACTAGTCTACCTCCTCCTCCTCCTATTTCTACCTCCTCCTCCTCCCTCAGTTCGACTACCTCCCCTCCGCCTCCTAGTTCTACCCTCCCTAGTCCGCCTAGTCTACCTTCCTCCTTCTCCCTATTTCTTCTAGTTCTACCTGCTCCGCTCCTCCTCCTAGTTCTACTACCTCCTCCTCCTAGTTCTAACCTCCTCCTTCTCCTATTTTCTACCTTCCTCTTCCTCCTAGTTCTAATCTAACTCCTCCTTTCCTCCTCCTCCTGTTTTTTAATAACCTTCCATCCTCCCACTCCCTCCTCCTATTTTTTATTTACCTCTTCCGCCTCCTAGTGTCTACCTCCGTTTCTTTCTACCTCTCCTCCTCCCAATTTTTAACCTCCTATTTTACACCTTCCCTCCTCTAGTTCTCCCTCTTACCTTTCTGCCTCCTATTTCTAACCCTCCTCCTCCTCCTCCTATTTTTACCCTCCTCCTAGTTCTACTACCTCCTATTTGCTAAACCACTCCCTCGCCTCCTCCTCCTAGGTGCTACTACCCTCCTCCTCCTCTAGTTCTACCCTCCTCCTTCTCCTATTTCTATCTCCTCCTCCTCCTAGTTTCATACCTCCCCTCCTCCTATTTCTAAACCTCCTCCTCCCTCCTAGTTTCACCATCCTCCGCCTCCTATTTTCACCGTCCTCACTCCTCCTATCTCCTATTTGCTACCTCCTCCCTCCTCCTAGTTTCTCCCTCCTCCTCCTCCTATTTCTACCCCATCCTCCTCCCTCCTAGTTCTACCTCCTCCTCCTCCTATCCTACCTCCTCCTCCTCCTATCCTACCTCCTCCTCCTCCTATCCTACCTCCTCCTCCTCCTAGTTCTATC
>CM064488.1:26416588-26481440 GCA_032716605.1 Paralithodes platypus | reverse complement strand
CTCCTATTCTCCCTACCCTCCTCCTAGTACCTCCTGTCCTAGTTCTACCTCCTCCTTCTCCTTTTTCTACCTCCTCCTCCTATTTCTACCCTCCTCCTCCTCCTATTCTACCTCCTCCTCCTCCTTCTACCTCCTCCTCCTAGTTCTCCTCCTTCTCCTATTTCTACCCCCCTCCTCCCCTAAGTCTACCCTACCTCCTCCTCCTCCTAGTTCTACCTCCTCCTTCTTCTATTTCTACCGCCTCCTCCTCCTCTCCTCGTCCTCCTCCCCTCCTCCTCCTTTTTACCTCTTTCTTCTCCTAGTTCTACCTCCTATTTCTACCCCTCTCCTCCCCTAGTTCTACCTCCCTTCTCCCTATTTCTACCTCCTCCTCCTCCTAGTCTAACCTCCTCCTCCTCCTGTTTTTACCTCCTCCTCCTCCTAGTTCTACCTCCTCCTTCTCCTATTCTACCTCCTCCTCTCCTAGTTCACCTCCTCCTCCTATTCTCCTCTCCTCCTCCTAGTTTCTACCCCTCCTTCCTATTTCTACCTCCTCCTCCTCTATTTTCTACCTCCTCCTCCCTCCTATTTCTACCCTCCTCCCCTCCTAGTTTCTACCTCCTCCTCCTCCTAGTCTTATCTCCTCCTCCTCCTATTCTACCTCCTCCTCCTAGTTCTACCTCTCCTTCCTCCAGTTCACCCTCCTCCTCCTCCTATTTCCTCCTCCTCCTCCTATTTCCTCCTCCTCCTCCTATTTCCTCCTCCTCCTCCTATTTCCTCCTCCTCCTCCTAGTTCTACCTCCTCCTTCTCCTAGTCTACCTCCTCTACTCCATTTCTACGACTCCTTCCTCCTCCTATCACCTCCCTCCTCCTAGTTCTACCTCCTCCTCCTCTATTCTACCTCCTCCTTCCTCCTCTAGTTCTACTCCTCCTCCTCCTAGTTCTAACCTCCTCCTCCTCCCAGTTCTACCTCCTCCCCCTAGTTACCTACCTCCTCCTCCTCTCCTCCCCCTCCTCCTACTCCTCCTCCTCCTAGTTCTAACCTCCTCCTCCTCCTAGTTCTACTACCCCTCCTCTCCTATCTAACCTCCTCCCCTAGTTCTAACCTCCGCCTCCTAGTTCTACCCTCCTCCTTCTCCTATTTTCTACCTCCTCTTCCTCCTAGTTCTACCTCCTCCTCCTCCGCCTCCTTTATCCCTCCTCCTCCTCCTATTTTTACCTTCCTCGTTCTACCTCCTATTTCGACCTCCTCCTCCTCCTCCTATTTTTAACCTCCTCCTCCTAGTTCTAACCTTTCCTCCTATTTCTACCTTCCTCCTCCGCCGCCTATTTTTTTTACCCTCCTAGTTTTCTACCTCCTCCTCCTCCTCCTCCCCTCCTATTTTTAACCTCCTCCTACTACCTCCTATTTCTACCTCCTCCTCCTCCTCCTAGTTCTACCTCCTCCTCCTCCCTATTTCTACCTCCTCCTCCTTCCTCCTTTTTACCCCTCCTCCTAGTTCTACCTCCTCTCCTCCTTTCCTCCTCCTAGTTCTACCTCCTCCTCCTCCTTTCTACCTCCCTCCTCCTAGTTCTAACCTCCTCCTCCTCCTATTTCTACCTCCTTCTCCTCCTAGTCTTCCTCCTCCTCCATCTATCTCCTCCTCCTATTCTACTCCTCCTCCTCCTAGTTCTACCTCCTCCTTCTCCCTATTTCTACCTCCTCCTCCTATCTACCCCTCCTCCTCCTTTTCTACCTCCTCCCCCCCTAGTTCTCCTCCCCTCCCTCTATTTCTTCCTCTTCTCCCCCTCCTAGTTCTCCTCCTCTTCTCCCCCTCCTAGTTCTCCTCCTCTTCTCCCCCTCCTAGTTCTCCTCCTCCTTCTCCTTTTCCTATCCTCCTCCTCTCCTTCTACCTCCTCCTTCTCCTCTACCTCCTCCTCCTCCTATTCTACCTCCTCCTCCTCCTAGTTCTACCTCCTCCTTCTCATATTCTACCTCCTCCTCTCCTTTTCTACCTCCTCCTCCTCCTAGTTCTACCTCCTCCTTCTCCTATTTCTACCTCCTCCTCCTCCTATTTCTACCTCCTCCTCCTCCTAGTTCTACCTCCTCCTCCTCCTAGTTCTACCTCCTCCTCCTCCTAGTTCTACCTCCTCCTTCTCCTATTTCTACCTGCTCCTCCTCCTAGTTCTACCTCCTCCTCCTAGTTCTACCTCCTCCTTCTCCTATTTCTACCTCCTCTTCCTCCTAGTTCTACCTCCTCCTCCTCCTCCTCCTGTTTTTACCTCCTCCTCCTCCTCCTATTTTTACCTCTTCCTCCTAGTTCTACCTCCTATTTCTACCTCCTCCTCCTCCTCCTATTTTTACCTCCTCCTCCTAGTTCTACCTTCTCCTCCTATTTCTACCTCCTCCTCCTCCTCCTATTTTTACCTCCTCCTAGTTCTACCTCCTATTTCTACCTCCTCCTCCTCCTATTTTTACCTCCTCCTAGTTCTACCTCCTATTTCTACCTCCTCCTCCTCCTCCTATTTTTACCTCCTCCTCCTCCTATTTCTACCTCCTCCTCCTCCTCCTATTTTTACCTCCTCCTCCTAGTTCTACCTCCTATTTCTACCTCCTCGTCCTCCTGCTATTTTTACCTCCTCCTCCTAGTTCTACCTTCTCCTCCTATTTCTACCTCCTCCTCCTCCTCCTATTTTTATCTCCTCCTCCTAGTTCTACCTCCTATTTCTACCTCCTCCTCCTCCTCCTAGTTCTACCTTCTCCTCCTATTTCTACCTCCTCCTCCTCCTCCTCCTATTTTTACCTCCTCCTCCTAGTTCTACCTCCTCCTCCTATTTCTACCTCCTCCTCCCCCTCCTATTTTTACCTCCTCCTCCTCCTCCTATTTCTACTTCCTCCTCCTCCTCCTAGTTCTACCTCCTCCTCCTCCTATGTCTACCTCCTCCTCCTCCTATTTCTACCTCCTCCTTCTCCTCCTATTTCTTCCTCCTCCCCCCCCTCCTCCTATGTCTTCCTCCTCCCCCCCCCCCTCCTCCTCCTCTCAACTCCATATGAATGAAACTAATAGAACAGGTTTGACGAGTTGACGGTAAAGGAAGCAGAGGAGGAGGGGGAGGGATGGGGGAGGAGGAAGACAGGAAAGAATAAGAAAAATAGAAGTAGATGGAGGAAAACAAAGGAATATAAAGTACCTACAAACTGTAACAAACCTATTGGTCCTTACGGGGCAGTTTGGATATGTACACTGCTAACCTACTAAATATTAGAAAGAGAAAAAGATTGTAAAGCAGAAGGCTCTTCCCCACCCACCACTCCCTCCAGCTTACGCTGCCGTGGAAACAGTTGGGAAAGTAGGCCTATACCAACCAGTATGGAAAATTGACATGGAATTTCGGATATAGGCTGGGGTGAAAGAAGATTAATATATCATCTATGCTAATTCTACACTTGGAGAAAACTCTTTCTCACACACACACACACGCACACACACACACACACACACACACACACACACACACACACACGCACACACACACACACACACACACATAATTTCGGCCATGGGTAAAAAAATATGCAGACATTTGATATATATTGCAATCTGTGGTATTTCTTCATTACGAGTTGGAGTTATTCTGAAATAAATAGTGTTAATTGAGGGTTAGTGGCCAAGTATTTATCTAGACGGTTCTTGAAAGTCTCAACTGTATCACAGTTGACAATGTTTGAGGATAGTCGGTTCCAAATGTTCACAACACAATTGAAGAAGAAATGATTTGCTTCAATAATAATGAAGCGTTTTCCTATAATCTTACGGCAGGAGGAGGAGGGAGGGGGGAGGATGGAAGAAGAAGAAGAAGAAGAGAAGAGGAGAAAATTATGATGATGAAAGGAGAAGAAAAGGAAATAAACATGATTATGATAATAATAATTATTATAATAATAATATAAATAATAATAATGATAATCAATTAGAAGAAGAAGAAGCAGAAGAAGAAGAAAAAGAAGAAGAAGAAGACAAATGAAGGAGGAGGAAGACGAGGAGAGAGAGAGTGAGAGAGAGAAAGATATATGTGAGAAATAGTGGAAAAATTTACGAGAATTGGAGGCAGTAAGGAGCGAAGGAGGAAAGGAAGGAAGGAAGGATGGATGGAAGGAAGAAAGGATGGAAGGAAGGAGGGAGGGAGGGATATAAGGAAGGAAGGAAGGAGGGAGGGAGGGATATAAGGAAGGAAGGAAGGATGGATGGAAGGATGGAAGGAGGGATATAAGGAAGGAGGAATGGATGGATGAAAGTATGGATGGAAGGAAGGAAGGAGTGGAGGAAGGAAATAAGGAAGAAAGGAGGGATGGATAGATGGAAGGAAGGATGGATGGATGGATGGAAGGAAGAAAGGAGGGATAGAAGGAAGGAAGGAGGGATGGAAGGAAGGAAGGATGGATGGAAGGAATGATGGATGGAAGAAGGAAATTATGGAGAGAAGGAATGAAGGAAGAATGGTTGGAGGGATGGAAGGAAGGAGAGATAGAAGGAAGGAAGGAAAGAGATATGGATGGAAGGAAGGAAAATCTAGTTTTTGTTTTTGTTTAAAGTTTGAACAGTAATACACTCAATGACATTATCAGGTAGTCTATTTCATGAATTTACCTCTCGATTAAAATAAATTTCTCATTTGAGAGAAAAGGCTTTCCAAAATTCGTATAACCATTTACCCTTGTGTAACTTGAATGGGCAATTTTGAAGTATCTGTTTATATCCATTATCCATATCATCAATATCTTAAATAATATTAATCACTTAAATTAGGTCCCCTCTTTGCTTGCGTTTTGTTAAACTGAACAGATTTAACTCTTTTAAACTTTCTTCATATATCTTATTTCTTAGTCTAGGAACAATATACTGAATGTTAATCTCCGCTGCATTCTCTCTGGTTTATCTGTTATTTTGATAATATGGATACCAAACTTGTAAACAGTGTTCCAGATGGGGGTGAATTAAAATGTGAAAATAATGCATTGAAAATTTAGCAAAACAATAATTCGAAATATATAAATACAATAATTGCATAAAGTGAGAATAACATTTTGAGATATATATTTAAATAATTTTGACTGCTCTGTTAACTACCTCGGTATATTGTTGGCTGGGTTATAAATTGTTTGACACTGTCACTCCTAAGTCTGTTTTTGTTATCAGTGTTTATGAGTTAACTACCATTTATTGAGTAGTTTGATTGTTCATCTTCGTAACCTATATGCTGTACATTACATTCATGATATTGAAACTCATTTGCCAGGTTCGGACGTAATATGATAATTTATCTAAATCATTTGGGGTTTTATGAACAAGCAAGGGAGATAATACTATGTTTGCAATGTTTGCATTGTTTGCAAATCTTGAAATTGTACATGAAAGATCATATTTGATGGCATTGATATAAGTTAATAAAAGAACAGGTCCGAGTACTGAGCACTGAGGCACAGGACTTGTGACATACTTCCGGTCCAGACCAGATAGCTGGAGTAAAATAGGAAAGAAGAGTAATTGAACAGAGGAAGAACAAGCTGAGAAGTGAGAAGTACAGTAGAAGACTGGAAGTTCTCGGGCTCAACCAAGTTGCTTCATTGTTACCGGTCCGAAGCTAAATTTACCATTTAAATTACTGAACACTGAGGCACACGACTTGTGATTTTGTTCCAGTCCGAAGCTTTACCATTTGTACTACTCGCAGCTTATGCCCAGTAAGCGAATTCTCAATCCATCGAAGTAGCCTATGCACCATTCTATACCATGAGCTTTTAACCATTAGAAGTTATTATGATGCATTACTTTTATCTTTTCTGGCTATAATTAAACGATTTTATTCAGATTACGAAAGGTATATGGAAGTCAAAGGGTTACTTGAAATAGTCTTTACCCTTATTATTCCCATAGATCCTTCCTAAATTGTATATAATCGTCTAATGAGAGCCAGAACAAAACGGTTAAAATGCGTCATTATCTTTAAATGGTAAATTTTATCAAGAGACACTTATGGGGGACTTAGTCGAAGGCTTTCTGAAAATCGAGGTAGACAATGCCAATGGCAAGGAGAGAAGAACAAGAGAGAAGACAAGTAGAATGGAAGGAAGAAAGAAAACCTCAATGAAGGAAGGGAGGAAAGAAGGAAGGTAGGTTGGAAGGAAGATAGGATTGTAAGGAAGGAAAGAAGTAGAAAAGTAAGGAAGGTAGGATTGATGTACCGAAGGAAGGAAGAAAGTAAGGAAAACTGGAAGGATGGAAGGAAGGAAGGAAGAAAGGAAGGAAAGATGAAAGGTCAGAAGTAAGGAAACAAGGAAGATAGGATGGAAGGAAGGTTAAATGGATGAAAGAGAGAGAGAGAGAGAGAGTGTATAAGGTATGGTGGTGGAGGTTTAAGATTGAAGACACAATGAGTCGCTCTGTTTATGGGTGAAAGATAGTTATCGATAGACAGATAGTCAGTCATAATTATATTTCATGTATATATATATATATATATATATATATATATATACATATATATATATATGTATATATATATATATATACATATATATATATATATATATATATATATACACTTTTTACAGAGTTATTGAAGTAGTAAACGTTAAACTAAAAGTCTTTAGTGCATAGTTGGTTCTGTGTTCTGTACATAAACCATTCTTGATCTGATGTAATTTAGAAACAAGTTATTAACACCTTATTGGCGGCCTAGGCGGTCTATTTGACCGTACCGCACAGCGGTTTTTTTATACCCTAAATAGGGTTGTTTCCGTGCTCATTTTCATGCCTAAATAAAACCCAGAGCGTAAAACAAGTATCTATCCCTGAAAGGGCATAAACAGAGCTTTCCAATGACACCCGAACCATCCTTGTTCGACCACTGGTTCTCCTGCAACGATCGTGCAACACGAGTGCAAAAACCCTAAAAAAAGGTAATTTCCTTACATAATTCCCTGTGTAGCGAGTGAGAGAGGGGGGAAGAAGGTGGGATACAGTTCAGTTGGTCCACGGTGGTCGTGCGGAGCGGTCATAAGGTTACTACGCTCGTCCCACCGCTCAGCTCTCTCTCTCAGCAACATTACGTTCTGAAAATGGCGGTCGACAGATGTCGTGCACCGCCACATAGTCCAAATTTATTTCACTCGACATATGTCGTGCGCCGCCAATAAGGGGTTAAATCCATACTCATGGATTCTACATCCTTTACAAGAAAAAGTCTATGTAACCTGTAATAAATGTTCTTCTCTATAAAAGTGCATGGCTTTATGAAATTTCTATATAGATATTGCATTTTCATCCAGTTAACTCAAATATATCAACAATTTCTACAAGCACTGTGGTTGCTCTCCCAGTACTTCATATTCAATATCTTCTTGATTGCCTTGTGGTATCCAATGGTAAACTGTTTAAATGGTATATAACAATTTATATTATTAAACAAAAGTTCAGCGCCATAAATATTCAAACAGTAGCTTTGAAATAAATTAAAAACTATTGCAATACTCGTGTTGCTAAACTTTCTTAAAACACAATTAAACTGACTGTAAAACTTATATCGGCATCTTATCTTATCCAAGTCATTGTTTAGATTACAATTAATTATAAAGCCCAAATATTCGTACTCAGAAGTTATATTTAATATGTTATTGTCTAAATATATAGAAGGATAGATAGATAAATAGATAGATAGAGAGAGAGAGAGATAATGGAGAGCTAGATAGATATACATGGATAGCTAGATAGAGTGAGGGAATGGTGAGATAGATGGAATGAGAGAAAGGAGAGATAGATTGATTTCGGTCCAAAAGACATAGAAGAGGCCATTTCCAACATGCCATCCCACTCGGCACCAGGCCCGGACTCATGGAATTCGATCCTAATGAAAAAATGTAAGGAAAACCTCTCAAAACCCCTGGCTATAATGTGGAGAAGGAGTCTAGACACTGGTGACATACCAGATAGCTTGAAAAACGCAATAATTGCCCCACTGCATAAAGGAGGGAGTAAAGCACTACCCAAAAACTACCGCCCGGTAGCTCTAACCTCTCACATCATTAAAGTTTTCGAGCGAGTCCTGCGAAGCAAAATTTCAACATTCATGGAGACAAATGAACTACACAACACCGGTCAACATGGGTTCAGAGCGGGAAGATCATGTCTCTCACAACTTTTGGAACACTATGACAAAATTCTTAAAGCGCTAGAAGAAAAGAAAAACGTGGATGTCATTTACACCGATTTTGCTAAGGCATTTGATAAATGTGACCATGGTATAATAGCCCACAAACTGAAAGGAAAAGGTATAACTGGGAAAATCGGACGGTGGATATACAATTTCCTCGTAAACCGAAAACAATCGGTAGCAGTAAACCAAGTCACTTCTGAGCCTTCGGATGTCAAAAGCTCAGTGCCCCAAGGAACAGTGCTAGCGCCCCTTCTGTTCCTCATACTAATTTGCGACATAGATACCAACACCAGACACAGTACGGTGTCGTCTTTTGCTGATGAAACAAAATTAAGCAAGATAGTAAACACACAAGAGGACACGGGCCGACTGCAGGAAGACATGAATGTAGTGTTCCAGTGGACCAGGGAAAACAACATGCAATTCAATGAGGAAAAATTCCAATTAATACGGTACGGAGATAATAATGGTGTTAAAGAAATTACAAATTACTTAACAGAATCTAACCACATAATAGAATGGAAAGACAGTGTGAAAGACCTTGGGGTATTAATGTCTGAAAATATGGGTTTCAAAGTACATAACCAGGTCAAAGTGGCGGCTGCGAAACGTCTAACGGGTTGGATTCTGCGTACTTTTAATACACGCGTTGAATTGCCTATGATAACGCTCTTCAAATCTCTAGTGCTACTGCGGCTTGAATACTGTGGCGTATTAACATCCCCATACAAAGCAGGTGAAATAAATGACGTAGAGAGTGTAAAAAGAAATTCCACTTCGCATATAAGTTCGATAAAACATCTACACTATTGGGAGCGTTTAAGAGCACTGAATCTGTACTCACTGGAACGTAGAAGAGAACGTTACCTAATAATATACACGTGGAAAATCGCAGAGGGTTTAGTACCAAACCTACATACTCCGATAGTCATGAAATTCAGTGATAGGAGAGGCTGGGAATGCGAAATCCCCGGATGAATAACAGGGCTGCTATGGGCTCTCTGCGAGAGGGCTGGTTATCACACAGAGGCCCACGTCTCTTCAACAAACTCCCACGGCGAGTAAGAGACATGAGGGACATCTCGTTAGACAACTTCAAGAGAGCTCTAGATGTCGAACTGCAAAAAGTGCCAGACGAGCCCATCCTCGCAAGGGAGCGAGCTGTCGCTTCAAACAGTCTACTGCACCAAATCACCACCCATAACGAGGGGCGTCGCGCTCCTTGGTGCCGCTAGAAGAGCGGCGAACACATCCAAAGGTATCCAAAGGTAAGGTAAGATAGATAAATATATATAATGAGAGAATGGAGAGATACATAGACCAACATAGATAGGTAGAATGAGAGAATGGAGAGATAGGTATATTAATATAGATGGATAGAATGATGGATACATATGGATATACTGTATGGGATATGGATTGATTTTTAGCTATGGATAATTATGGATACATATATAGATATTCATGGGTAGATGGACAAGTAGATAGTTATGAATAGATAATTAGAAATACGGTCAAATATCCGGTATATGCTTATATATAAATACCCGGTATATATTTGTATGCCCACAGTCCCTGTCCAAGATAAATTTGTACATTTTTCGATAGGGAAATGTCCTGGGCCACTTTTTTCTAAGTTACAGGCTACCGGTAGTAATCGCTCGCCTAGTAAAAACATCGACACCTGGATGTGGTGAAGTGTCTAAATATTGTCAAAGTAATGGGGTGAAGCGTCTTAAAATCTCCAAACTAATGGATCGAAACAGGGGACGCGCAAAAAGACCTCCATCGTACCATATACGGTTAAGTCAAGTATCTCTCTCTCTCTCTTTCTCTCTCTCTATAACACACAAAACCAGCTACTTGTCCAACTATTTTCTCAGAGCTGTTGGATTGTTGTTAGACCCACCCATACCCATACGAAAAATTAAGCTCATTATGATCCTTACTTGCTTTGTAGCTTAGTTGGTACTTCAAAACTGGTTTGGGGGGGGGGGGGAGAATTAGCCTTTCGGTTAGCATTTGCAGACTTTGACAACACACAAGAAACCCAATAAATCCTGTTTTCCTTCTGCATTTGAGGATAGGAAATTTATCAGGCAGTAATGTTAGGGAGAACAAATACTGCTCTACTACCTTTCACTCTCATAGCTGAACTAGAAATGAGTCTATGTTTATCCTTCCACACTGTGGAATTCAAGGTGGAAGGTGATTCACAGGGTTCCATGTCATCTCAACCAGTAGACCATTTCAACCAGTAGCTCTCAACCAGTGCCAAATTAACCCAGACCAACCAAACCAGTGCCAAGATATAGTACTAACCTAACCTAACCTAACCTAACCGTATTGGTTGATTTGGTACTGGTTGAGAGCTACTGGTTGAAATGGTCTACTGGTTAAGATGACCGGTCACCGATTCACAGTGCACCTGCATGGTAGCTGACCAGAGAGTTTTAGTAGCCTACACCAAGATGGCGATTTGACAGTTCAGATGCCTCACTCTCAGGTCTTGAGGCTGGCTCTACCTCTATATCCCCAAGGACAAACTGCAGGCGTTCCTACTAAACTTACCAAATACCAGTAACATGCCAGGTCCAGGATTAGTGCATGAGGGTGTTCTTAGCAGAATTAGAGGTACCCCAGAGGATGTAGCAAACAGAATATGTAAGTTAAATAGGTTCAAGTCATCTGGCCCAGATAGCTTCCTTCCCTGAGTTGTACGAGAAGTGCAAGATGAAGTGTAACCTTTCTAAACAGAAAATTTCAATAAATCACTAGAATATGGATAGGTCCCTGAAAACTGGAAACTGGCCAATGTGACCCCAATCTTTAAGAAAGAGGATCAAGAGTGTCCCAAAAATTATCAGCCAATTAGCTTGACTTCTGTCATAGTAACACTCTTAGAAGGATACTAGTAGACAAGATAGTTGACTACAGTACTTAGAAATCCACAATTTAATTACAGATTCTCAACATGGGTTCAGGCAACACTGATCATGTTTTACCAATTTGCTGGGAATTTTCCATGAAATGCTGAGTGAGTAAAACAAAAGTAGATCCATAGACATCCTTTATTTTGATTTTCAAAAAGCTTTAGACAAAGTGCCTCATTGCAGGCTAATGTCAAAAGTGAGTGCCCTAGGTATCAATTCAGAGGTCACAAATTGGGTAGAAAGTTGGCTAACAGGTAGACAACAACGATTGGTAATCAATGGTGTTTCTTCTGAGTGGACTCCAGTCACTTCCAGAGTTCCACAGGGATCTGTCCTTGGCCCACTTCTGTTAATCATATATGTCAATGACATCGATATTGGTCTGTTAAGTGTGATCTCCAAGTTTGTAGATGACATAAAGCTTTGAATGAATGTGAAGCACCCAACAGGGGTTGAACAGCTCAGGATGGACCTCAAAAGACGGGTTATTGGTCGGAGTCATGGCAGATGCCTCTAAACTTGGAAAAGTGCAAGGTGATGCATATTGGCCAAGCAAACCCCAAGTCAAGCTATTTGCTATTGGGAATGCCTCTGGAAGTGACTGACTTGGAAAAGGATTTGGGTGTTCTGAAGTTTTTAAAATACTTAATGGGTTTGAAAATGTGGATTATAGCAAAAAGTTTAGTCTCAATATGAATACAACACGCAACCATGTCTGGAAATTAAAGTTGAAAAAGTTCAGTACTAATACTTGTGGACACTTTTACACATATAAGATATGTTCTACCTGGAACAAACTTCCCTCAGAAGTTGTTCTTCAGTAGAGCAGTTCAAGAAGAGAGTAAATAGTATTTTGCACACTGTAATGAGTGTAGTGCACTAAACAGTCTCTCTCCTTTCACTTCGAGTATCTCCCCGGAATGAACCGCAAGATGTCTGAGATACTAACTATTACTTGTAACTCTTTGTAACTCTCTCTCTCTCACTTTAACTTTTCCATAACCAACAGCCCGGCCCCAACTTGGTTCCACAGGTTCTTTCTTGCTTCCATCCCTTGATTACTTTCTTATTTTTGTGCTGACTCTTAACATGCCTGGCTTTCTATTACATGGTCTCTCTCTCTCTCTCTCTCTCTCTCTCTCTCTCTCTCTCTCTCTATATATATATATATATATATCTATATATATATATATATATATATATATCTATATATATATATATATATATATATATATATATATATATATATATATATATATATATATATATATATATATATATATATATATATATATATATATATATATTATTATACTGTATATATATACTGTATGTATATATTTTTTTCTTTTCTGTATTCCAACTAAAGCTCGGTTCACACTAGCCGTCTGTTGGGGATCCGTTTTTGGGCCTGTGACGTCACATACGAAAAACGGACGTGGAGAAGTGAAGTTGAAATTAAATGCGTACCACATTCCATAGCGTGGGCCAGACTCTGGGGTGCAGAACGTACTTCTCTGGCATACGGTAAACACCTACTAGACGATCGTCAACATGGACTGAGAAACGATCTTTCTTGGTGTTTATTTCTTTATTTGGAAAGAAGATGAACCACCACCGTAATTCAATGCATAATTACTAGGAACACATCAAAACCAAGCCATCACGTAGCCTGCAGTTGCCCACATATTTATATAAGTTTTGTTAATTCTTCTCCGTGACCATGCTAATGGAAATATATTGCGCATCATTGAATTACGAGTGTATAGTGGCTAATTCATATGATTAGTAAACTGATAATTAAAAGAAACCGCACTCGCAATTCATTCGTATAGGCCTAGGCCTACTATATAATTTACATTCATACATCAGATCACGATTAGAAACAACTGATGTGGGCAACGGTACCTGGACATAGACTAATTATATGTACTGTAGAAAGGAATCGAGATTTTATTGGAGAAATATGTTGTTGTTCTGTAGTTATAATCTATGATTCTAGGTGTTCATAATTGTCTCTATCTGGAGGCGCGCGAAGCAGTACAACGTGTTAACTTTGGTGGTGCCGCGTCGGCTGCCAGGTACACGATCAATAGGTTAACATATTAAACTGCCTTAATATTTGCCGTGCCATTAAAATTATACATATAGCATATATTGTCATGCGATATTAACCCACTGAGCCCCAGCGACGCAAACAGTGCGTCGGCAATGTATGTAACGCTAAACCCCAGCGTCACATACGTTGTGTCAGTGTTAATTACTCCGGTCCTATGGCACCTAGAGGGCTCAGATTTGTATGGGAACTGTGTAAGTAACCCACGCAACCATGCCGATGGTTGAAAACTCTCAAAGTCCAACCGCGTGTGCGTGAGCGCGCAAAAACATGGTTTTTGGGGGTTATTGCCTTCAATTTTTTACTCTTGTAAAATCGACTTTCGGGGGCTCCGTAGGACCCCTTTTTGACCTTTGATTGTTTTTTTGTGGTTTTTCCTTCATTCCTAACCCATTCGCTATTGTTTCTGGAGAAAAAAAAATCAAAACCTGCTGGTCCCTGGTGATACATTTATTTATAACTAGCTGGGGCTCAGTGGGTTAACTATAATGTAATGGAAATTGGCAGAAAAATATTACACACATTTCACTTCAATGTTCAATATACGTACGTACGTTCTTCTCGTGCGTACACCAAAAAGATGAATCGAAACCATATTTTTGAGTGGTACGCATTTTGGTAAACGGCTTCCCGGTTCACAATACGTACACGCCGCATGTCTGTAAGTGACGTCACTCTGACGTCACAATTTTGTATACGTACAGTAAAACGGTAGGAAACACGGCTAGTGTGAACCGGGCTTTACTGCTTCTCGGGCATTGGCTGAGAGCCTGTACATTCAAACGTTCAACACAGTGAAGCCTGTGAGGTCTTGTTCCAGCCTTGGGAGGGAGACATGTGAAGGTGCAACCAGCCTCTGCCATTTTGCCTTCGCATATTAAAATACACGATTTAGTAATCACCACCATGCCAGTTCGACAAGAGAAACAATTAGGAACAGAAGGAAGGGAGACTCAAACAGCAGAACCAAGGAAACACACACACCAGGGAAAACGAAGGAAGACCAACGAAGGAGAGACTAAAATAAAACAAATAAAGGCGAAAGAAGAAGGCACAAAGATTATTATTATTATTATATGAGATGCTGAAGTCTCCAACCATGGTGCAGAAACACCAGCAAGATGAATCCACACAAAACACCTGGAGGCACTGGAGAGAGACTATGGCATCTTTAGGAAAAACAAAAAAACATATATACTGTACTGTATATATATACATATATTAAACACAGATAAAATGAATATTAAAATATTATGCAGTGGAGGATATCAAATATAAATATAAAACAATACAATATAATAAAATAAGTTTAACAATTAGAATTAATGCTGCAAAAAATCATTAACTCTAGACTTAAAGATGGAGATATGAGCTGAATTGACTAGATCATTTGGCAACTTATTCCACAAGTCAACCATGGCCGGCACAAAACACCATGAAAACTGTGTAGTAGAAAAATGTACACGGCTCATGGCAAGATCATTAAGGTTGCTTGTGAATCTAGTTGCACGAGCCCGGACATAGGGCCCTGGCAGAACCCCATGTAAGGGATGCTGAGGGTTGTTAAAAACTTTAGATAAAAGACTAAGGGCACCAACTTTACGTCGATGACACAGATCAAGAGACAAATGAGGTAGAATAAAACTGATAGAATTTAGTGACCTGTCAAGCAACTTGAGATGACAGTCAGCTGCTGACGACCAGACAGGTGAGCATTACTCGAATTGTGGCAAAATAAAAGCATAAAAAGACTTGATAACTGTGGCGTCACAAGCAAACGTTTTATAACACTTGCGGAGCAGACCAATTTTTGGGGAAATGGAAGAGGAGAAAGAACGAATATGTTTTTCAAAAGTAAGTTTGGGATCCAAAGTAACTCCTAACAAACGCAGAGTATCCACATTCTCAATTTGCTCGCCAGAAACTTGTAGATAAGGATGGGGAGGATCCAAGGTACGAGATCTGCTGATGATAATGGAGTGTGTTTTACTAGCATTAAGTTTCATACCCCAAAGTTCACACCATGATGTAATTTTGGCTAAGTCCCTATTCAGAGAAGTAGCAATTTCGTGTCGATCAATTGGTCATGGAATTGACGCATATAAAGTTGTATCATCGGCATAAAAGATTAGTTTATTTTCAAGCTCGGAACACAGGTCAGCAGTAAAAATAATAATAAGCAAAGGCCCAAGGACACTGCCTTGTGGAACGCCAGAAACAACAGTAACAGAAGGGGAATGACACCCATCAATGACCACAGACTGAGATCTTTTCGTCAAAAAATCTTCAAAGATCCTTAAAAAATTGCCACCAATACCGATGAGCTGTAACTTATACAGAAGTGCTTTATGGTTGACTAAGTCAAAAGCAGAACTAAAGTCAATAGCCACGACACGAGACTCATGTCCCTGGTCCAATGAAGATTGCAAGTCATGGGTGAGTGTCAGAAGCGCATCACATGTACCCAGTCCCTTACGAAAACCAAATTGTGAGTTTGGTATCAAATTATGACTATTATAATAAGAGGAAAGGCGTCTGGACAAAAGCCTCTCATAGAGCTTGGATAGGATAGTCGTAATGGAGATAGGGCGATAGTCATAAGGAGATGATGAGGCAGTATTTCCTTTTGGAATAGGAGTGATACTAGCCTTACGCCAGCAAAGAGGAAAACTACCTGATTTCAAAAGCAACCTAAACACCACGGCCAATTTAGGTGCCAAGACCACTGCATTCTTTTTAAAAAAGAGAGGGAAAACCCATCCGGGTCTGTGCCACCATAGGTATCAAGATCCAGCAAGGACCTTTTCAGTTCAGCTGATTTGAATGCCATTGAATTGAGGTTGGGTCTAGGGAAACATGTCAATGGCAAAGACAATTCCTGATTACTCTGCTTATTAATAAAAATATTAGATAGAATATTGGCCTTCGATAATGGATCAAAAGAGATGGAGCCATCAGAATCACAAAGAGGAGGCATGGATGAATCTATTCCAAATAAAGAGGACTTCAAAGCGGACCACCATTTATGAGGCTGTATAGCTCCTGCCAGAACATCCTAAAGATGGGAGTTATAATCCCTCTCAGCACTATCATAAACTCTCTGCACAGCTGCCCTATTAAAAACATAATTTTCCCAATGCAAGGGGGTTTGATTACGCCTCCATAGACGATATGCAGCCTGTTTGCCATCAAATGCACGCTTGCAGGCATCATTAAACCATGCTTTATCCCTCATACGAGACTTTTTTGTTTTTTATGGAACTCTTTTGCGAAGGGTACCAAGAAGGGAATTGTTGAGAGCTGAAACCGGGTCATGAGATCTTAGTATGAGATTCCACTCAATATTACAAACATCATTACAAGTTGTCCCAGCTAACCCGGGATTTAAGGAGACTTTACGTGAGAGAGTAATATCAGGAACAGAAAAATCAAGATTAATTTACACATGATGGCATTATGGTCGAAAGTGCCAACAGGTACAAGAACGGAGGTTTCTACAACGCCAGGAATATCTGTTAGTACTAGATCAAGACAATTTCCAGACATATGAGTAGGTCCTTGGATTAGCTGTTCACAACCAGATAAGTTTGCAAAATCCAAGGCAGCAAGACCATTTCTATTAGTTGGAGAGACCTAGTTCAACCACTCTTGATGATGCGCATTGACATCACCAACAAAATTAAAGGATGATTTGACATCTACAGACTGTATTGAAGCCATAGCTGTAAAGAGGCAGTCATATATGTCATTGTTAACATCAGGATTTCTGGACAGGCTAAAAATATAATGATTATGATACTTGCTGGAAACTTTAACTAACTGCATCTCATGGCATTTACAAATATGCTTAGTTAAGTGCTGAGCATTATACCCAGATCTAATATACAAGCTCATTCCACGAGCACGAGGAATAGAATCACGCCGAATAAGAACTGGTTTACTGAAGTTAGGTATAAGATGTTCAGAATAATCTCTATAACCAGAGACAAGGGTTTCAGAACAAAAGACAATATCATAATCAACATATGCCAATGTAAGATCCTTGATGTTCTTATAGAGACCACGAATATTGGAATAAAATACACGACAACTTGTAACAGGTTGTCTGTGAGGACCGGGATTAACTTCTATATCACCGGACAAAAGTACAGTAGAAACAAAAACAGAAAAAGTTGAAAGCAATCCATACACAAATACATAAAGATGGATATATACAGGTCGACCCAGACGGAGCCATCACATCTGGGTAAGGTATAAAACAAGCCCCAAAGACACCATATCCAGGGGGGAGCAGTAGCGGTGGATTTTTTTTTTTTAGAAAAGACGAGAAACAGAAAAAGAATGCCAAATCTCCTGAAAATCCACCAGACTCAAAAGTCTTCCTCATTGTCGTGCTAACCACCGTGGGAAAAAAACCCAGGAGATTGCAGGAAAAGGAAGGAAAGTTGCTGTATAGCACCAAACAAAAAGGAGCGAAGAGCCCAGGAATACCAACACTCAACAACCACTCAACAGGCAGAAACAAAACCAGGAACAAGGACCAGAAGGCAAACGCAAAGCAGGAAAATTCACCACCACCAAAGAAACCAAACGCAGCATCAAAACCACAGAAGACAACTAAAAACCACAGCAAAACCATCAACACATGGCCGCCCCGAGTCTACCTTCACACCACTACACCATAATAAACGAGACGCCAGGATTGCCACCATAAATCCTCCTATACCACTCACACCAGGCAAGACAATTCAGATGACCAGCAATAACCACGAGGCTACAAAGGAAAAGATAGTGTACAGTCAGAAACAGAAGGACCAACACAGACACACAACAAAGGAGCAATTGCGCCGTTCTTCCGCACAGAGGCATAACCACCAGCCCGCGAACTTCTAGGGGGTCTACTTAATCCCCTCAGAATACGCCCCCCTGTACTTATGACCTTCTGACCTCCGCACACTTGACCTGGGATATATCAGCCAAAGTCGTAACTACCCCGACGAAAACCAAGGTAAAGCAAGCAATTCTAGGGCTTGATTTACTTACATGTAAGCTATCAAGTCCTAAAATTAAACCTCCTATTCAAGTAAAGATTGAAACCATGGTGAATATCTTTCAAGGTCTGAGGAGTTCTTTTCCCTATTAAGGAATTGATATTATCGCATGCCATGGTATAGTGCTTAATATTAAGATCTCTAATAGGCTGCACCTTTGGTATTAGAAGCATAACCCCAAGGACATGTTCCCACCTTACTTCTTTTGCCAAAACCGCACTCTTAAGCTATAGAAAGATACTTGCCATGGTAAAGGTAATTCCAATAGTTCGGGCTTTGTGAGATACCGTCTCAATAACGGCACTCTACATATAGAAGTCCATACTGCATCTGTCTAACACCATGGTCAAAGACATATTCAGTAAAAAGGTTTAAAAACCGAACTTGGATTCTTTGAACACTCTTAAAACGGTCAGTGGCAGATCGAGTGAAATTAGTGAGTTCATGATCTTATTATCTCCTCTCGTTAGCCCAATACCTTGTCACTGTGTCATGACACTAGCGACACTGTATTAAAGACCCTAAGTCAAGAGTACCGAAACAGAACTTCACCACCGACTAGTATAAAGGTCAGAATAGAGAGCACTAGTAACTCAGGACATGTCCTCGTTCAAGCTCGCGTTAGTCCGATGGTATGTACTCTATGTCATGACATAAAGGAGCTCCCATTCAAGACCCAAAACCAACTAGTCTATCTGTATCCCAATCCACACCATCCACACGGCATGACCAACTAAGCGGCTTGACGGAAACTAGACGACAGGACTTGACAACTCTCATCTCTACCCAGACTGTGCTCATCACTCCAGCCCTTCAAAGTGCTAGATTAGGAGTGTTACATAAAATTTCTTTAACTCATACACCAGTGCGACCCCGGTGTAATACTTAGGAAAATAGAGCGACTTGTACGACTCTGCTTATATCTTACACCAGTGCGACCCAGGTGAAATACTTATGAAAATAGAGCTACTCATAGGACTCTGTTTTAATTTCACACCAGTGCGACCCAAGTGAAATACTTAAGATCGTTGCACACTGACACGACAGCCCCTTCAAGACTGGCATGAACACCCACGACACATACAAATCCTGTGTCTTGCCGAATTTACTAGAGATCGCGGCGAAAATGGCTGGCATCGTTAGAGTCGTATCTCTACCGTATCTCTTCTGCACGACTTGATAAGACTCTACGATTCCGATACGGTGGAGAAATGAATGCTACGAAGAAGATAGGAAAAGTCGTGCAAAGGGTACACGACTAGTCCACGGAAAAGATACGACCCAAAAGACTGCGATACAACTCAGAAAAATCGTATCGACGCCGTATCGACGCCGTGAGACGTTTTTTTTTTTTTTTTTTTTTTTAAGAGACAATGAACGGAGGAAGGAAAAACACAGATAAAACAAAAAGGTCCATGTGCCTAAAGGCATCCTCCATTCATAAAATGTTTGTAACAACTGGATTTAAACATTTGTTGATTGTAAGTTTGTGGAAAGCAATTCGAGGGAAGTGAATTCTGATAAGCAGAAGTTCTGCATTGTGGAGGAGAAAGTGTAAATTCATGGGCGCTCTCAGCTGCCCTAGTTCTACGGGGAAAGATGTGGAGAGGCGGCACAATTGAAGCAAGTTCCTCGGAAATAATGCAAGGGATGCAACGTGGAACCGGATTGAGGCTAGACGCGCGGTTGCCAACTCGACCGTTGCCAATTTTCCGCACGGAAGAGATACGGTCCGCACGGCAGGCTTACGCACCAGACGACGTTGATACGGGCCATACGTCTTTGATACGGACCACACAATTGTGATACGGCGAGTTCGTGATGGAGACCAGACTCAGACGATTTTTTACAGTTGCCGGGGGATTCCCACAAACTTTTGAACAGCTCAATATCTCGTATCGACCCCCGATACGTCGCTTGGACCGTGAGAGTTACCCACGGCTGTTTCCGATATCCACGGTTATGTTGCCGATTCTCCGTATCAGGCTGAAATTTCGAGTCGGGAACTCGCCTGGAGGGGCTTTCGTGTCAGTGTGCAACAACCTTTAGGAAAATAGAGCCACTCTTAAGACTCTTGTTTTATTTTAACACCAGTGTGACCCAGGTGAAATACTTAGTAAAAAATAGAGCAACTCTTATGACTCTATTTTATTTCTACACCAGTGCAACCCCAGTGTAATACTTAGAGAATATAGTACTTCGACTCTGTGTATTCGTACACCAGTGCAACCAGGTGTCTTGTGTTATTTCTATATTATAATTATGATAAAAGTGATAAACCCTGAATACGCTGAAAAACCTACTGTAAGTATATCTCATATAGTTAATACGAAATCTCTGAAATCTCCATCTTAGGAGATTTCAACGTTCACCACCGCCAATGGCTCTCCTCTCACACTACTGACCAACCTGGTGAACAAGCATACGTCTTTTCTATCATAAATGACCTAGAGCAGCTGGTCCAGCAACCCACCCATATCCCGGATCGCTTCGGAGATCGGCCGAACATTCTTGACTTATTTCTGATTTCTAACCCTTCTTCTTATACTGTAAATCTTTTCTCTCCTTTGGGCTCCTCCGACCATAAACTTATCTCCGTCACCTGTCCTATCTCTTCAGTACGGCCACCCGAGCCTCCCAGCTGGCGGCGCTTGTGGCACTTTGGCGCTGCCGACTGGGTGGCTCTCCTGCAGTACTTCTTTGATTTCCCATGGAATGACTTTTGCTTCCGTGGCCGAGCACCCTCGGAGAATGCTGAACGCATTACCGAGGTAATGCTCTCGGGCATGGAAGCGTTCATTCCATTTTCTTCCTCCCAGTCTAATGCAAACAAAATCTTGGTTTGCTCACACTTTTTCTACTGCTGTCCACAACAAGGAGGAAGCATTCAAACGGTATCGACGCCTTAAAACTCAAGAATCTCTTTCTTCCTATGTTTCTGCCCGGAATCAAGCCAAATCTGTTCTTCGACTTGCCAAGCACTCTTTCATCAATAATAAATGCACTGAACTATCCAACTCTAGCTCTTCTCAAGCTTTCTGGCATCTAGCCAAAAAACCTCTCCAACAATTTTTCTTCCTCATCTTTCCCTCCCCTTTTTCACTCTGATGGCACAACCATCACTTCTTCCTCTGACAAACCTGAACCCTTCACTCAAACTTTTGCTAGAAACTCCACCTTGGATGATTCCGGTTCTATCCCTCCCTCTCCATCCCCCTCTCTCCTTCTTATGCCTAATATCCTAATGTCTTCTGAAGATGTACTTTCTACCCTCTCTGGGCTTAATACTAAGAAGGCGTACGGTCCGGACGGTGTTCCTCCTGTTGTACTCAAAAACTGTGCATCCGTGCTGACCCCCTGCCTAGGCAAACTCTTTCGTCTCTGTCTCTCCTCTAATGTCTTCCTTTCTTGCTGGAAGTTTGCTCTCATTCAACATGTCCCAAAGAAGGGTGACCGCTCTCAACCCTCCAACTAGCATCCAATTGCTCTCATCTCTTGTATCTTTAAATTTTGTTTAACTATTCTTGCTTCCTAATTTCTTAAGCATTTCTCTTCTCATAATCTGCTCTCAGATCGCCAGTATGGCTTCCTTAACCTCTGGGCTGTGCAGCCCCTGTAGTATACACCATACCCCTGTGCTTAGGTATTATGACTCTTTCCTCACTAAAATCGTTAATTTACCATAAATATAATTAATACTTATCCATATGCGCCTATTTTACGTTTAATATGAAGATAGTAACATGTGACAACAATAAAACAAGTGGGAATAGTGTTTATATGGTCAAAGTCTGGAATAAACATGGAGCTGCCCATTCATGGAATGTGGAGCACAGTGAAGCAACCCCTCCTCTCGCGAGCTCTGGAGCATGACTAACAGTCTCACCCCACCATCTACCTCTGCCAACACACTCGCTAGGCACATAACCACACCCTGCAATCGGCTTTGCTAATGTTTGCACAAAAATATACCAAAGAAATAGGGAATAACAGGGAAAATAGGTGATAAATGAAGGGGGGGGGGGTGAAGGAGGGGACTTTGACAGATGTGGAGAAGTGATATGAGGTATAAAGGGAAAACAAAAAGTTTCAAGTGCTACTGGGGCCTTTTAAACGTTTTATTTTAGGCCTAGGATCTTAAGAGTCTTCCTGCAGTCGCCCAGTAAAACCTCTTAAGAGTCTCCCCGCAGTTCCTGGGTTAAAGGTCGCTCTACTGGTGATCTTCTTTCATATCTTACTAACTCTTGGTCATCCTCCTTTCGGGACTTCGGTGAGACTTTTTCTGTTGCACTAGACATATCGAAGGCCTTCGATAGAGTCTGGCACAAATCTTTAATTTCCAAACTACCCTCCTTCGGTTTCTATGCCTCCATCTATGCCTTTGTCTCTAATTTCCTTTCCGGTCATTCCATAGCTGTGGTTGTGGACGGCCATCGCTCACTTCCTCATCCTATCAACTCCGGTGTTCCTTAGTGTTCTGTCGTATCTCCTATTCTCTTTCTAATTTTCATAAATTATCTTCTCAACTGTACCTCCAGTCCCATCCATTCATATGTGGATGACTCTACCTTACACTACTCAATTAGTTTTCCAGAACGCCCCAGCAAGCAGTCCCTCAAAAACAAACATAATGAAGCCATAAATCTTTTATCTTCTGATCTAGCTACTATTTCCAATTGGGGTAGAGAAAACCTTGTTGTATTTAATGCTTCCAAGACCCAAATTCTCCATCTTACTACCCATCCGGAACCTCCAGAGGACTATCCCTTATTCTTCAACAATACAAAAATCAATCCTTCATCTTCTCTCAATATTCTCGGTGTCTCTTTTTCATCTGCTCTCACTTGGAAGGACCATATTACCAGTCTTGCTAAGGCAGCCTCCCAGAATCCGGTAGTGCTCAACCGCCTCAAGGGGTTCTTTACCCCTGTGCAGCTTCTTGCTCTGTACAGGGGCACAGTGCATGCTTGTATTGAGTATTGTTCACATGTGGGGGGAGGATCCTCTCACACCGCACTCCTAGACATAGTAGAAAGGAAAGCCTTTTGAATCATTAACTCCCGTCCACTCACCAACTCTCTGTAATCTCTCTCTCTTTGCCGCAATGTTGCATCTCTCTCGCTATTCTATCGCTACTACAATAATCAGTGTTCCTCGGAGCTTTCCCAGTGTATACTACCTCCTCTACGTGGGGTACGTAGTACCCGTCTTGCAACACAATCCCACCCCTACTCTGTGCAACTCTCCAACCCAAGAGTGAAGCACTATTCTCAGACTTTCTTCTATTCAACTGCTGAGCTCTTGAACTCGCTCCCAGAATCAGTCTTTCCCTCTTCCTATGACTTAAATTGCTTCAAACCCCGTGTGTCCAGGCATTTTAGCTCGAACGTCCCTTGATTTTAGCCCTGTCACTATTTCAATTCTGGGGGAGGCACTTTCGCATTCCCTCACCCCTTTCCCTGTCTCGTCTATTAGGTGAATTTTACAAGGTGAGGAGGATTCCTAGTCTTCTCTCTCTCTCTCTCTCTCTCTCTCTCTCTCTCTCTCTCTCTCTCTCTCTCTCTCTCTCTCACATGCACAATCATATAGTCATCAGCACATGCACACACACACACACATATACAATTGCACACACATACACACACACACATATATATATATATATATATACTGTATATATGCAGTATAATATAAAATTACACACACACACACAACCCGCTAATATTACATTACAAAGCTATATAATCTCCTAACTGTCATTAATCCCTTCTGAACCGGCGACGTATTTTTTGTTCTAGCTATATTTAGACGATCTTGTGCAGATTGAGAAGGATGTGTGGTAGTGAAGATGGTTAAGTGAGATAGTTCGAAGCCTGTTAATTAATGGAGGTCCTTCTTAAGCTGAATACAATCGTCTAATAGTATCCATAATAGAGTTAATAGGATGGTACCGGTACAGAAGGGATTGATGTTTAAGCTGGACATCCATAGTTCCTAGCTTTCACACTATCTGATCTGACGTGTTGGGGGTTATTAGATACTTAGACAAGCAAAGGTACAGCCAGACAGACAAACAAGCACAAATAGACAGACAGACAGACAGCAATATAGACAGAGAGATATGTATAAAGACAGACAGACAGATATGTAGACAGAAAGATATGTTTACAGACAGTCGGACAGATATGTAGACAAAGAGATATGTATACAGACAGAGTGACAGATATGTAGACAGAGAGATATGTATACAGACAGACGGACAGATCTGTAGACAGAGAGATATGTATACAGACAGTTGGACAGATATGTAGACAGAGAGATATGTATACAGACAGTCGGACAGATATGTAGACAGAGAGATATGTATACAGACAGAGTAACAGATATGTAGACAGAGAGATATGTATACAGACAGATGGACAGATCTGTAGACAGAGAGATATGTATACAGACAGATGGGCAGATATGTAGACAGAGAGATATGTTTACAGACAGACGGACAGATATGTAGACAGAGAGATATGTATACAGAAAGTCGGACAGATATGTAGACAGAGAGATATTTATACAGACAGACAGACAGATATGTAGCCAGAGAGATATGCATACAGACAGTCAGACAGATATGTAGACAGAGAGATATGTATACAGACAGATGGACAGATATGTAGACAGAGAGATATGTATACAGACAGTCGGACAGATATGTAGACAGAGAGATATGTATACAGACAGACGGACAGATATGTAGACAGAGATATATGTATACAGACAGACGGCCAGATATGTAGACAGACAGACGGACAGATATGTAGACAGAGAGATATGTATACAGACAGACGGGCAGATATGTAGACAGAGAGATATATATACAGACAGACGGACAGATATGTAGACAGAGAGATATGTATACAGACAGACGGGCAGATATGTAGACAGAGAGATATGTATACAGACAGACGGACATATATGTAGTCAGGCAGACAGACATGTAAGCAGATAGACAGACAGGCATACTTATTTGTAGACAGACAGGCAGATATGTAGACAGACAGACAAACAGATATGTAGCCAGATACATATGTAGACAGACAGACAGACATGCAGATATGTAGACAGACAGACAAACAGATATGTAGCCAGACACATATATAGACAGACAGACAGACAGACAGACAGATATGTAGACAGACAGACAAACAGATATGTAGCCAGACACATATGTAGACAGACAGACAGACAGGCAGATATGTAGACAGACAGACAAACAGATATGTAGCCAGACACATATATAGACAGACAGACAGACAGGCAGATATGTAGACAGACAGACAAACAGGTATGTAGCCAGACACATATGTAGACAGACAGGCAGATAATTATGTAGACAGACAGACAAACAGTTATGTAGCCAGACACATATGTAGACAGACAGACAGACAGATATGTAGCAAGACATATATTCAGAAAGACAGACAGACACAGAGATATGTAGACAGACAGACAGACACAGAGATATGTAGACAGACAGACAGACAGACAGACATGTAGACAGACAGACAAACAGATATGTAGCCAGACACATATGTAGACAGACAGACAGACAGGCAGATATGTAGACAGACAGACAAACAGATATGTAGCCAGACACATATGTAGACAGACAGACAGACAGATATGTAGCAAGACATACATTCAGATAGACAGACAGACACAGAGATATGTAGACAGACAGACAGACAGATATGTAGACAGACAGACAGACAGATATGTAGCCAGACACATATGTAGACAGACAGACAGACAGGCAGATATGTAGACAGACAGATATGTAGCCAGACACATATGTAGACAGACATACAGACAGATATGTAGCAAGACATAATTATATTCAGAAAGACAGACAGACACAGAGATATGTAGACAGACAGACAGATATGTAGACAGACAGACAGACAGATATGTAGCCAGACACATATGTAGACAGACAGACAGACAGATATGTAGACATACATGCAGACATATATGTAGACAGACAGACATACAGATAAGTAGACAAACATGTAAACTGACAGATAGATATGTACGCAGGCAGACAGACAGGTAAGCAGGCAGACATGGAAACAGACAGACATGGAAACAGACAGACATGGAAACAGACAGACATGTACACAGACAGACATGTACACAGACAGACACGTACATAGACTGACATGTACATAGACAGACGTGTACATAGACAGACATGTACACAGACAGACGTGTACACAGACAGATATGTACACAAACAAATATGTACACAGACAGACGTGTATACAGATGGAGACAGACAGACATATAAACAGACATACATTGAGACAGACACACATGTAGACTGACAGACATGTAGGCAGGCACACAGACAGGCAAACAAACAGACAGACAGATATGCAAGCAAGCATGTAAACAGGCAGATAGACAGACAATAAACAGACTGACAGACAGTAAACAGACAGACATGCAGGCAGTGCGGCAGTATTACTATAATTGTTGAAGACTTTGTATGTAGACAGACAGGTAAACAGACAGACAGACAGACAGACAGCTATGGAAACATATATTTAGACAGATAGACAGGCAGGTAAACAAACAGACATACATGTAAACAGAGACAGGTACTCATAAAGAAAGATATGTAAACAGACAGACAAACATGTACACATACATATGTAAGCAGACAGGTAAACAAACAGGCATGATAACAAAGAGACTGGATAACAAACAGACAGGTAAATGAATAGACATACATAAATGCAAACAAACAGACAGGAAAACAAACAAGCAGGCAGGTAAGAATACATGTTAAACAAATAAACATACAGGTAAACAAGCAGACAGGTAAACAAACAGACATGTAAACAAACAGACAGGTATGCAAACAAACATGCAAACAGACAGACATACATGTAAACAGACATTCAGACATGCAAACAGACAAACAAACATGTAAACAGACTAACAGACGTGTAAAAAGACAGACATACTGTATATGAAAACAGACAGACATACATTTATGCATAGCCTACAGACAGATATGTAAACAGACAGACATACATGTAAACACAGACAAATATATAAACAGACAGCCAGACATGTAAACAGACAGCCAGACATGTAAACATACATGCAGATATGTAAACAGACATGCAGACATGTAAACAGACAGCCAGATATGTAAATAGACATCCAGATATGTAAACAGACATGCATATACAGTATGTAAACAGACAGACAGGTAAACAGACGGACAGACAGGTAAACAAACAGACAGGTAAGCAGACAGAAATGTAAACAGACAGACAGGCATGTAAACAGACAGACACACAAACATGTAAGCAGACAGACAGAAATATAAGCAGACAGACAAACATGTAAGCAGACAGACAGACAGGTAAGCAGACAGACAAACGTGTAAACAGATTGACAGACATGTAAGCATACAGACACACAAACAAAACAGACAGACAGGTAAGCAGGCAAACATGTAAACAGACATGTAAACAGACAGACAGACATGTAAGCAGACAGGCAGACATGGTAAACAAACAGACAGACATATGTAAACAGGCAGGCAGGCAGTGTGGCAGAATTACCATAACTAATGAAGGTGGTTCAGTTGGAATTTCTCCTTTTGCCGTTTATGTCTTACCTCTCTCTCTCTCTCTGTCTCACACACACACTCTCTCTCTCTCTCTCTCTCTCTCACCCGCCCGAACTGTCGAGTTTATCAGACTAAGTGGTCTTATTGGGATCAGGGGACATGGCCCAATATGAGAGAAGAAAGAGAGAGAGAGAGAGAGAGAGAGAGAGTGAGAGAGAGAGAGAGAATAATTCATGCTAAATTATGCAGCAAATTAAGATAGATAATTAGATAGGTAAATTGCTAGATATAATAATAGAATGCCATAATCTCAGACGCCCAATTCTAGCATCAACCCGTGCTCCTACAGCTCTCGGACCTACAGTAGGGTTAAGGGAGCAGTATACCTCGCTTTTTTTTTTATCTTTTTTTCCCTCTCTCTTTGGCTTGTATCCATTCGGCTTCATTCAGCCTACTACTTTAAGACGTTTACCCCCATCCAGGTGTCAATATTTTTGTTTTGACAGCAAGCTAAATTTGTAAATTTTTCGATAGAAAAATGTCTCCGGCGAAGCCAGATTTCTACATACAATGCTGGCTCGCTTTCGCTCGCCAGGAAGAAATCAACACCTGGATGGGGATAAACGTCTTAAAACAGTTGGCTGAATGGGGCCGAATGGATGCAAGCCAGGAAAAGAGAGATAAGGAGAGAAATATAATAAAATATCCGGTGATCCCCCTTAACACCTTATTGGCGGCCTAGGCGGTCTATTTGACCGTACCGCACAGCGGGTTCTTTTTTTTTACCCTAAATAGGGTTGTTTACGTGATCATTTTCATGCCTAAATAAGACCCAGAGTGTAAAACAAGTATCTATCCCTGAAAGGGCGTAAACAGAGCTTTCCAATGACACCCGAATCATCCTTGTACGACCACTGGTTCTCTTGCAACGATCGTGCAACACGAGTGCAAAAACCCTATAATTAGGTAATTTCCTTACATAATTCCCTGTGTAGCGAGTGAGAAAGGGGGCAAGAAGGTGGGATACAGTTCAGTAGCTCCACGGTGGTCGTGCGGAGCGGTCCTAAGGTTACTACACTCGTCCCACCGCTGAGCTCTCTCTCTCAGCAACATTACGTGCTGAAAATGGCGGTTGACAGATGTCGTGCACCGCCACATAGTCCAAATTTATTTAACTCGACATATGTCGCGCGCCGCCAGTTAAGGGTTAACGACCACCGCTCCCAGCCAGAAGGACCTATCAGCCTGGAACTACCTCCCTTCACATACTGTATTATACACAGTATCAGTGACTAGGAGAAAATTACGGCCTACTTATATGGCAATAGTTACCAGCTGATTGACTTGTTAGGTCGTGATTAACATATCCTTTGTTAAGAATAAATAATTACTACATGACGAGACATTGGACACGATAGCAAGAATCAATCACTTAGAATTTTTGACATATGCAGTAGATGGGCTGTTATATTCTTAGAGTAGTTGAAACCGAGAATACCTGGTGTAAGAGGTTCCCTGCATGTTCCCTGTGCTGTTATTGTAAAAGATGGGTGGGCGCTACATACAGTATACCTCTGTTCATTATAGGAAGGCCTCCTACAACTCAAAAACGACTCCAGTAATCGAGATAATATTTCTACCATTTGGGAAGGGTCAGTCAGGGAATAAGTGTGGAAAATTACAACTTATTTGCTCTAGCCATTTTTGAGTTACAGAGGTTAGGGTTGACGATTTTTGACCTACCAATTTGGAACAGGGTATAGGTCTTTTTATGGTATTATTTAAAATTAGGTCCGGGTCCGAAGTTTTCTATGTTATCGACCATAATGGAATGTCTGCATCATATGAAGCCCTCCGAATCATAAGGGGACCAAACGAATTTTTTTGAATTTCCAAGCCAAGCACGTGGTGCCATAGCCCAACTTCTCCCCTACACACTGGTAGTCGTTTGGTACCCTTAAGACGAAAACTGTATGAGTGAGAGTCCTGGACGTTAAGGTAACTTTTTCGCCTTTCGGGAACACTCACCAATATCCTGGGAAAAATATAACCTGACACAAGGGGTCCAAACGACACTCAGTTAATCCCTCCATACTCTCACTCTCCCGTACGTAAAAGTACGTTCACTTACCCATACCCTTGTACTTACCTGTTAATTATTAACTACTTACCTGCCTTACCTGGAGTATGGAAATTGGAGGCTTGTGGGTGGGAATGATGGACAATTACGTACACTACCCAATATCAGTGCATTATTATCTTTAAAAGAAAAACCTTGTGGTCAAAGTGCTGGTAATGTTAGATTTTGGCCATTTTGGCCATTCAAAAAAGGGGATAATTTTGGTTTGGGTGTTTTTACTAAAAATATAGACGTGGAACTCCCTATTTTTACATGCTGGGATGAAAGAGTAGTGTTTCGGCTACCTTCAGTAAAAATATGAAGAAGGCACCTTACCGGGTTAAAGAGTTACACATATTTTGAACTGCCAAACTTTGACCTTGATTTTCTCAGAAGTAAGAAATGGTGGTTGGTCCCCTTATGATTCGGAGGGCTTCATATACTACCTGCCATTATGTGTCATTCCTGTGGGAGATGCTTTTAACAATTATATAAAAATTACGTTACCCTATAGTCCAGTGGTTCCCAAACTATTTTGATGGCGACCCTAAATACAATATTTCATCGTCCTTACGACCCTACACCCTGAAACACTGGATTGGTACGTTATATATTTATATTGATTCTTAGTAATTCATTATTATTTTTCAAGGCAGTAACTTAGATACATATATTTTAGTATGTAACACTTGACATATTATTTCTGTGTCAGTAGCTGCGCTATGAGCAATGAAAACAAAATATTTATTATTAAGAAAAATGCTGCCTCATTTTGTTGTTGAGCTTCTCTAGTATAGGTTTATGTTGATGGATGTTGGGGCTCAAGTTTGTTTCTTGCTTTAGTTTTCATAGTCTGAAAATACTTGGTCACAGAGGTATGTTGTTAGAAAAGGGAGAAGAGTTTCCTTTGCTTCTCGATTCAAAATGGGTTTATCCTTGAGCTGATCCCCGTATAGTTGATTGCACAACTCATCTTCTTCACTCACATCTGCTCTCCAAACAGTCTATCAGGCAGTCAAAATATAATCTGACTGTGGCTATAATCAAATAAAAATAAACCTACCACAACGTTAAGCTTTAGGAAAAGTATTCATCATTAAATACATTCAATCAAACCCCTCTCAGTCACTCACTAACCCACATGCACATAATTATAATACACACATTCAAGGATATACAGTATTCGTAGTAACCCACATACAACGAAAAAGTACATGTATGATATACTGTTAAAGTACATTTTGTGGCTTCGCCCCGTCAAAAACATCATCACAAACTCAAAAATATTCCTCATCTCTATATCTATATACATTGTTGTTATATCAATGTATTATAATAATAACTATTACCATTTGTTTTGAGACTATAGGTTGCAGGTTACAGGTAATAAGTAAACACAAATAAAAAACACATAAACATATAAAACTAAAATAAAAAATCTCAAAGCATTTGAACATTATTTGGGCAATTTTGGATTTAAGGCTGCGATGTGAAAAACGGTATTGAGTCAAAATAAATATCATAATGACAATGTTTCTTCTTCCAATCAGTAAAAACATGTCTGTTAATTCTTACAATAAATGAAAAGTACGTAGGACCACCTCCCGGAGCTGCCAACCGGGGATGGCTGCCGACCCTCCATGGCCGGAGACAAGATCAACGACCAGTGGAGGACAACCGGATGCCGGCCGCGGGGAGCAGTTTCGGGAGCCAAACCGTCACAACCATCCCCTGTCCACTCCCTGGGGGCACGGGTCCTTGGAGCGGCTTCGGTCGCGCCGGGAATTTCCACACCTCTCACACCACACACACACATCACACAGTTTTTCCTACACCGAGAAATGACTCTCCGGCTGTCATTTCTCGAAGACTTCTTCTAGCCGGAGACATTGAGAGCAACCCAGGACCCACGTACACATACATATGTCCAACTTGCTCAAAACCCATCACTTCGAGTCGCCACACTAAGGTTTCAGTTCTCTGCAATTCATGCAGGAACTAGACCCACTTCATCTGTACAACACTTGCCTCCAAGAAACACTACACGAACACCTGGACCTGTTCATCATGCCCCTCCCTCTCCCAGGCAAATCCCTCGCCTAAAACCCGTCCACCTCTCCTCCCCAACCCACCTAGCCTTCCCATATCATCCACTCCCCCCCCTAAAACCCGTCCACCTCTCCTCCCCAACCCACCTAACCTTCCCATATCATCCACTCCCCCCCCTAAAACCCCCCCACCTCTCCTCCCTAACCCACCTAACCTTCCCATACCATCCACATCCTCAACTCAACACACCACACCCCATCCTAATCCATTCCAACCCCCATCTCCTGCTCCCCAATCCCCACCCCCACCTCACCCATCCCAACCACCAGCACCTCCCTCACCCCCACCCCATCCTCGTGCAGCAACACCCAACATACATAACATAACATTAACATTCTTCAATTGAACATAGATGGCATCAACACAAAGAAACACGAACTCACACTTCATCAAACAACACAACATACACATTGCCATCTTACAAGAAACAAAACTCCGCACAACACAAAAAACACCCACATTTCATAATTTCACCACCATCAGACAAGACCGGGCTGTCGGCGGGGGCGGTGGACTCATCACCCTGGTACACAAAGAAATATCATACATAGTAACCAGTGTACAAACCAAATCCCTCCTCCCCCCAAATGATAACACAACAGAAATACAATCAATTAAAATACTCACTGGCAACAAATCCAACATAACCATCATAAACACATACATCCCTCCCCAAACATCCCCTACAGTACCAAATGAATACAGACCACACTTACAACACATCACAAACACCCCACACATCATCCTGGGTGGTGACTTCAACGCCAAGACGTCGGCCTGGTTTGTCGACAACCCCGACACAGACAGAGGGCTGGTACTACAAAACCAAACTGATAACCTCATCATCCTTAACGACATCCATCAACATACCCATATTCCTCACCAAGCCCTCTATAACCCATCATCTCCAGACATCACCTTTTGCTCCCCAGAACTCGCCCCCACAACATCCTGGTGGGTGGTCAGAACCTTAGGCTCTGACCACCTCCCGATCATTATCACCACCAAAACCAGACTCACCCCAGCTAGCCACAAACACACATACACCAATTATAAAAGAGCTAACTGGGAAGCATGCGCAAATGAGACAGAACAACACTTCACAACTCTAAACAGTACACCCATCACTAACATCAACAATGCTGTACACATACTCAATAAAACTATCGAAAACGCTGACAAGAAACACATTCCAAGAGGTAACAGAAAAAGACACAACCCCAACTTCACACCAGAAATTCAAA
The DNA here is from genome assembly GCA_032716605.1 of Paralithodes platypus. Lineage (NCBI taxonomy): Eukaryota > Metazoa > Arthropoda > Malacostraca > Decapoda > Lithodidae > Paralithodes > Paralithodes platypus. The sequence goes on along the minus strand of CM064488.1, from coordinate 26,448,055 downwards.
ACCTCATCAGACAACGCGACATACTGAAACACTCCCCAGCACCCCACACACAAGACATCACACAACAAATTCAAGCACTCAACACCCAAACTAACAACAAAATACAAGAACAACAAAAACTAAATTGGAATAACTTCCTACAAACACTTGATCACAAAACAAACCCCAAAAAACTCTACAAAACACTAAACAGCATCACACTTTCCAACAGCAACACAACACAATCACATGCTGCAATCACAACAACAGACTCTACTCCTTCATGTAAACAACAAGCAAACACTCTCATCAATCACTTCTCATATGTCAGCCACCTAAACCCTCACAAAGACGATCGACGTGTCATCCGACGAAAGAGACAATTCCCCACAGACCCTGACTATACACCCTTCACCAATCACCAGACAAAGCATATCATCAACAATCTCAAGCACTCACCCGCCTGTGGCCTAGACAACATAAGCAACATACACCTCAGACACCTGGGACCACAAGGCATACAAGCACTCACTAACATATCAAACTACAGCTATTCACACAACACAATACCAGACATTTGGAAGCATGGTATCATCATTACATTCCCCAAACCCAACAAAGACCCCACGCTACCCTCCTCGCACCGCCCCATCACACTCCTTTGCTCCCCCTCCAAAGTCATGGAACGCCTAGTATTACAACTAATTACACCTGACCTACCCCTAGCTCCAACACAACATGGCTTTAGGCCACTGCACTCCACAAACACTCTTCTCACAGACCTTACACAAAGAGCTTTTGACGGCATCAACTCAGCTAGACCACCACACAGATCACTATTAGCCACACTCGACATTAGTAAAGCCTTCGATGCCATCCCCCGCCACAACCTAACAAACAAAATCTACAACACAAACATGCACAACACAAAAAGGTGGCTGGCCAACTTCCTAGCAGGCAGATGTGCACACGTATCTTTTGCTGGTCAGTCATCTAAAATTAGAAACTTTCCAAACGGAGTCCCACAAGGATCCGTCCTATCGCCCGCACTCTTCAATCTGTACATGCACGATATAACTACACCCAATACGCCCCAAATAAACTTAGCCTCCTATGCAGATGACATAACACTCACATGCACACACCATGACCCAAAAAGAGCAACAGATCTCCTTCAACCCTATCTCAACACACTACATGGCTGGTGCACTACAAACAGACTTAATCTAGCCCCAGCCAAATCCACCGCAACCCTGCTCACAAGCTGGACAGGAGAACACGAATACATCCCTCAACTCACCATAAACAACACACCCCTAACACATACACACACACAAAATCCTAGGAGTAACATATGATACTCATATGACATTCAAACAGCACACCACAAACATTAAAAAGAAACTGACACCCAGACTTAACGCCCTCAGGTCACTTGCTCACACAAAATTTGGACACAACAAAGAAACTACTACCACAGTTTATAAACAATACATAAGATCAGTGATGGAATATGCAAGCCCAGCCTGGGCTTCTAACCTAGCTGAAACACATCATAAGACCTTACAGACTATTCAAAACAAAGCCCTGAAGATCATTACAGGCTGCACAGCTACTGCACCCACGGATCACCTACATCAAGAAACCAAAATCCTCAAAGTCAAAGACCATCTGTACATGAGAGGCACTCAATTCCTGGCAGCAGCCTCCATGAACCAAGACCACCCACTAAACTACATGGCAACACACCCACAGACACCAAGAAATATCAAAACAACACCCAGCACTCGGTATCACACACAATTATTGTCCTCTCTCCCTCCCTGCCCACCCCGAACCAACTTCCAGAAGCACATCCATACTCATATCTCTCGCCGATCCATCCACTCACTCACAGACAACACGCAGCTGCATGCACGACCTCCCGAAATCCATCCTTCCGAATCCTCCCTTCCTCGCGAGGACAGAGTCCACCTGGCCAGGCTGAGATGCGGACACCATCCAGCTCTCCTGAGCTATCAGAAGAGACTGGATGACTCCATTGTCGATGCCTGCCCGGGATGTAACACAGCACCCCATACCATTAAACACATCATAGAAGACTGCATTTCACACAACCACTTACGCCAACAACACAATCTACACTCAATGAGAGCTCTGTGGGAAAGCCCGATCGTGGCCATGGCCTTCCTCAGGGACTCGGGGCTGTTCGGCCAGGCAGCTTAGGGAACAACAACAACAACAACAACATGAACAATAAAATTTTACTTGTATCGTTGTGTGAAAACGGGTAACAAGTAAAAGGTAAATATTGTAAAGGCATTGTTGCTTCTAGTAATAAATAAAACTCAAATGTTATAAGGAAGTTTTACTTGAAGTAACATGCAATACGTAAAAAATAACTTCATTACCAAGGCTTAAAGATGAAAGTGTTAACTGCGAGTAGCATTAATACGACAATGTATCATAATGATGGGCAAACCAAGTCCAGCGGAAGAAGCTATCGAAGGGTGGGGGTGGGGGGAGAGTACATTCGATAAGTGGATTGGGAAAGTAAAAGGTAAGTACAAGGTAATGCTGGAAGAAATTGAAGAAGATAGATGGCCAAAGTGGGAAGGGAATTCAGAGCAAGGGAAGGGATGGGAGAGTGGGCAAGAATTGAGAACGGACGACACAAAGTACAAAGTAAACAATTCTATAATGGGGGATAGGGATCAAAACTTGTGGGTTTATAAATGAGATGGAGGGTCAAGCCATACAAAAAAAAATATATATAGAAAACTTTAGATATAATGTGGACACCGAACAATAAATAAAGAGGGTGAGGTTGCGTGAAGGGAACTAGAAAAAGAGAATACAGAAAAAAGAGGGAGGGGGGAATTAGACAATACGCCTAAGAAAATTATATAAACAGAAAGAGAGTGAAGTCAAAGATTGTGGAGGGGGGGGGGGAGTAATGGGTAATAGCATAAGATAAACGGAGGGGTCTACAGATATAAAGGGGAAAGCGATGCTAATAGATAAAGGGGACAAAGTATTATTGCTAACTCTTTTCTGCAGACCCTTCCACGACTCTCAAAAACAGGCTCACGACCCTTGTTTGGGTCGCGACCATGGGTTTGGGAACGACTGGGCCTATACAAAGCTCCGTGTAGGCAGAACGCGAATCTACCCTATAGAAAGCTCCGCGGCGGAAAGTTCCATTATTTTTGTGAGATTTTAAATAGGCCAATCATTTTTTTCGCGCCCTTTATGTCACGTCTCACGTGCTGTCTTTCTGCCAACAAGGAAGCTACAAATCTTCTCAAGATGCTCACGGCTCAAGATATTCAAAATCCTTCAGTTGAGTTACAACCATGGAAGAGTGTACAGGTTGCGATCCAACTCATTACCAGATCGTCAAGAAGTATCTACACAATAACGAAGGTGCTATTGACTTTTTAAAAAAGCATGGGGTTCTTCCGATTCAGTGAACTGCCCCAAATGCTCTAATCATTGTGTTTATATGATACCAATAAAGAACTATGGAGGTGCCAATGTCCGACGACCGAATACGCTAGCCCCCAGATGCCGACAGCGACTCGTCAGATTTAAATGATCCCGAGTCAACCCCATCAACCATAAATAAGGTACCATTACTAGGTTAGGTTTGGTTAGGTTAAGTTAGAATATTTTAGGTTATCTTAGGTTGTTTTAGGTTATTACTGTCTTTAACCCAACATTTTCCCTGATCTTCATAGCCCTCCCCACTAGTGGGGTGCGTGTCTTTAGATTGTTGGATGAGGGGTTTAAATGTATTTCCCGCAAGTTTCACATACTAAAGCACACTCACAAACCATTTATCCAATACATAAACAGAAAATTACTGCGGAAATTGGAGTCGGACGTAAAATCTTAATTTACCCTTTATATTACAGGAAGGCCAGAAATCCAGAGTTCAACCTCTTATAACTCAAACACGATTAGAGTAATCGAGCTGATATTATTTCCATTTGGAAAGAGTCAGCCAGGGAATAGGTTTGAAAAGTTACAGTCCATTTGTTTTAGCCCTTTTTGAGTTACAGAGGTTAGACCTTAGAATTTGGGCCTACTTATAATAAATGGAGCTTTGTTCATGCATCAGCTACTATCCAATCCAGACATGAATTTGCCACCATCATCACTATACCCTGATCATTATAGGTAGGCCACAAAGCACAACCCCAAACTCTCATAACTAAACGGGCTACAGTAATCCAGCTAATATCATCACCGTTTGGGAAGAGTCAGCCAGGGAATAGGGGTGGACAATGATAGCCGATATGCTCAGGTAATATTTGAGTTATAGAGGTTATTGGCTACGATGTTTGGCCTACCTAATATGAATAGACTATAATGACCTCCCTCTTTGTCCTCTTCTGTACTGGCGACGTTTATTGTATTATATTACAGCTACATTTAAGCGATTTTATGAAGCTTGGGAAGGATATGTGGTAGCAAAAACAGATTAATTGAAGTAGTTTGAAGCCTATTACTTGGTGGACGGTCTTCCTAAGCCGAGTAAAAAGTATTATAGTAACCAGAATATAATGAAAAGGATGTCTCCGGTACTGAACTGGTCACCACTTAGTTTATCTTAACGTCAAATGAAAAGGATGTCTCCGGTACTGAACTGGTCACCACTTAGTATATCTTAACGTCAAATGAAAAGGATGTCTCTGGTACTGAACTGGTCACCACTTAGTTTATCTTAACGTTTTTTTTTTTTTTTTTTTTTAGAGACAATGAACGGAGGAAGGAAAAACACAGATAAAACAAAAAGGTCCATGTGCCTAAAGACATCCTCCATTCATAAAATGTTTGTAACAACTGGATTTAAACATTTGTTGATTGTAAGTTTGTGGAAAGCAATTCGAGGGAAGTGAATTCCAAAGAGTAGTAGCTCTGGGGATAAATGAATTCTGATAAGCAGAAGTTCTGCATTGTGGAGGAGAAAGTGTAAATTCATGGGCGCTCTCAGCTGCCCTAGTTCTACGGGGAAAGATGTGGAGAGGCGGCACAATTGAAGCAAGTTCCTCGGAACAATTGCTGTGAAAATATCTGTAGAATAATGCAAGGGATGCAACGTTTCTTCGTATGGATAATGTAGGAAGGTCCTGTGTGATTGCAGGGTTATTGATTAATCTAATAGCTTTATTTTGAATTTTGTCCAACTGCCTCAATGCAACCACTCCACTTCCACCCCACAGAGGTGAACAGTAATCCATCTGAGAGCGCACATGACTTTTATATATTACGGCCAACTGCTCGTCAGTGAAGAATTCTCGAACTCTGTACAGGAGTCCCAGTTTTTTAGAGGCATTCTTAGCAATGCTTCTAACATAATGTGTCCAGCTCAAGTTAGTAGTTAATGTTACACCGAGAATGTCAATACTAGGGGAAGTGGGAATATTTACATCATTAAAAAATATATGGGAGTCAGTGAGATTCTGTCGGTTAGAAAATTGAATGTACTTGGTTTTCTGTGCATTAAAGGAAACTAGATTCTCTTGTCCCCATTCATTAATTCTAGAAAGGTCCTGGTTCAGAGAAATTGCAGTGTTTATTTTTGAATTTATAAGATCGGGTTGGGTGAAAGAATTGGTAAATGTGAAGGAACTGTGGAGTGTTGAGTCATCTGCGTAGGAATGTATTGGATTATGAGTGGTAGATATGAGATCATTGATATGAATGAGGAACAGAGTTGGGGCCAAAACTGATCCCTGGGGAACACCAGCATTTATTGAGTGAAATTGAGAATAAAGGCCATCTACCATTACACGTATTTTTCTGTTATGAAGATAAGAAGAAATTAGTGGAACTAATGATGCAAGGCCATAGTGTGACATCTTCGACAATAAGGATTGATGCCAGACTCTATCAAATTCCTTTGATATATCCAGTGCTATTGTATGTGTTTCACCATGTTGGTCTGTAGCTTGGTTGATTTGATGCGTAAGAAGGCAAAGAATGTCTGCAGTTGATCGACATCGTCTAAAACCATATTGCCTATCACTGATTAATTTATTATTCTCCAGATGCTTAATTATGTGATTATTTAATATAATTTCAAAAACTTTGCCAAGAGTGGAAGTTATAGCTATTGGTCTGTAGTTTGATGGATCTGAAGAGGCACCTTTTTTAGGAACTGGATGGATGTTTGCTTCTTTCCAGGGTACTGGGAAGCATTAGGTATGAGTACACAGACGGAAAAAATTTGCCAATACAGGAGCGAGCACCAAGGAGCAATTCTTAAGTACTATTGGAGGAATTTCATCTGGACCAGGAGCCTTATCTACTGAGAGATTCTGCAAAATAGTTTTGACATGTCTGGTGTGGATCTTAAGTGAGGGAATTTCAGGCGAATTAAAATTAAGTACAGGGACATCTTGATTTATTTCATCTAAGGTTGAGTTGGTGGAGAAAATATCTGCAAGAAGGTTAGCTTTACCTCGTGGGTCACTTACAAGATTGCCAGTCGGAGATTTTAATGGTGGAATGGATGAAGCAGTAGTGAAGTTAGATTTGAATGAGTTAAGAGTAGACCAAAATATTTTGTTATCATTTGGATTATTTAGAAGTTTATTTGCCTGCTTATGGAGAAAGTTTGATTTAGTTAGGTTTAATACAGTTTTGGCATGATTTCTGATGTTTCTAAAGTAATTAAAGGCTTCATGTGTTTTTGATCTTGTGTAGGCTATTGCTTTTTGTTCAGTTACTCTAGCACAATTATGGTCAAACCATTTGACGTCAAATGAAAAGGATGTCTCCGGTACTGAACTGGTCACCACTTAGTTTATCTTAACGTCAAATGAAAAGGATGTCTCCGGTACTGAACTGGTCACCACTTAGTTTATCTTAACATCAAATGAAGAGGATGTCTCCGGTACTGAACTGGTCACCACTTAGTTTATCTTAACGTCAAATGTTCACTTAACTCTTCCTGTACCAGCGACGTCTGCTATATTATATTCTAGCTATACTTAGACGATTGTATGCAGCTTAGCAAATATTTGTTGGTAATTGAAAAGGTTGATAAAAGATATTTCGAAGACATTTAATTGCTAGAGATCTTCCTAAACTGAATAAAATGATTAGCAGTATCTAAAATAATGTGAAAAGGGACGTCACCGGTACAGAATGGGTTAAGATTTTGTTTTTATGGATCCCCTTCTCCCACATGTTTAGCCTCATTAAGTTTGTTTTTATGGATCCCCTTCTCCCACATGTTTAGCCTCATTAAGTTTGTTTTTATGGATCCCCTTCTCCCACATGTTTAGCCTCATTAAGTTTGTTTTTATGGATCCCCTTCTCCCACATGTTTAGCCTCATTAAGTTTGTTTTTAAGGATCCCCTTCTCCCACATGTTTAGCCTCATTAAGTTTGTTTTTTATGGATCCCCTTCTCCCACATGTTTAGCCTCATTAAGTTTGTTTTTATGGATCCCCTTCTCCCACATGTTTAGCCTCATTAAGTTTGTTTTTATGGATCCCCTTCTCCCACATGTTTAGCCTCATTAAGTTTGTTTTTATGGATCCCCTTCTCCCACATGTTTAGCCTCATTAAGTTTGTTTTTATGGATCCCCTTCTCCCACATGTTTAGCCTCATTAAGTTTGTTTTTATGGATCCCCTTCTCCCACATGTTTAGCCTCATTAAGTTTGTTTTTATGGATCCCCTTCTCCCACATGTTTAGCCTCATTAAGTTTGTTTTTATGGATCCCCTTCTCCCACATGTTTAGCCTCATTAAGTTTGTTTTTATGGATCCCCTTCTCCCACATGTTTAGCCTCATTAAGTTTTGAAATGTTAAGACTTTTGCCACATTAGTTTGGCGATTATAAGACCTTTTGATTCTTTTAGTGTAGGTGTTAATATATTGTTTTCCTGGCGAGCGATAGCGAGCCCGTAATTTAGGAGGAACTGGCTTTTAGCCAGGGCATTTTTCTACCAAAAAATGTACACATATTTCTTCGAAGGAGCTTCTTTGGGGTGTTTCTTTTAAGCTAAGGAACAAACGAAAAACTTCCCCTTAATATCCGTTTCATACCTCCTGATCATGTGTCCACATTAATTAACAAGCGCTTTTTCCGGCAATTTGTTCAGGTAATTGTGGTCTGGCATCTTCTGAATTAAAGTTATATATTACTTTGGTTTATTAATAGCACATACATCCAGTCTATAAATCCAAACTAGTATGAGAAAAGACTTGTTCATCAAAAATTGCCGAAAAAAGCGCTCGTGTGACACCGCCTTATAATTACCAATAAACTTTCAACAGAGAGAGAGAGAGAGAGAGAGAGAGAGAGAGAGAGAGAGAGAGAGAGAGAGAGAGAGAGAGAGAGAGATAGAGAGAGATACAGCATATTTCCAGCACCATTGGCTATTGTTGTTACATGGTTTACGCAAGATATACAGTATACTATATTTAAGGGGCTAGTGGCTGGTTTTGTGGATTGTCATTTATTATTATATCGCTTGGGGTCCAGTGGGTTATTATTTATGGGGCTAAGCATGAGGGAGAAGAGGGTCCAGCAAAAAACGCTTAGGTGAAACTCTCCCCTTGGTTGGTTATTCTGGCTCCCCTTCTCCTTCATGTTTAGTCATATTAGTTTTCAGATTTTAAGACGTTCGGCCCAATAGTTTGGCGATTTTAACACCTTTCGCTCCCATGTCTTTACCAATAACAAGACCAACTGTGCCATTTAGGTGTCAATGTTTTTCCTGTCGAGCAATAGCGATCTTGTATTTATATACAAAGGGAGACTTGGGGATGTTTGTTTATATACAAAGGGAGACTTGGGGATGTTTGTTTATATACAAAGGGAGACTTGGGGATGTTTGTTTATATACAAAGGGAGACTTGGGGATGTTTGTTTATATACAAAGGGAGACTTGGGGATGTTTGTTTATATACAAAGGGAGACTTGGGGATGTTTGTTTATATACAAAGGGAGACTTGGGGATGTTTGTTTTAGCTTGATGGAGGTTCTAGGGAGGATATTAAGAAGACAATAGGTGAATAAAGGGACCAATTCAATAAACACTTCCTTCCTTAAATCAATTCAATTCGAGTTGCATGGGTTTGGTTTTAAAAATCCCTTATATGTTTATTCTTAAAATTGGGTCCTACGACTTGGTATGGAATGGAATATGTCCTCCAAGTAGGATTTCCATATCTCCTAAATATATTATCGGAAATGATTAGCTAGCTTCTATCACGTCGTGGAGGAGTAGGTTAAGGGGATATTTTCCCATAAGGTTTTATTTTTCTGGACCCACTTCTCCCTCATGTTTAACACTAGATTAGCGGGCTAGCGGTTTATTTATATGTACCGCCCAGCTGGGTGTTTTTAACCAAAATAGGGCTGTTTACGTGATCATTGTCATGCCTAAATAAGACCCAGAGCGTAAAACAAGTATCTATCCCTGAAAGGGCATAAACAGAGCTTTCCAATGACACCATAACGATCCTTTTATGACGGCTAGTTTTCTTGCAACAACCGCGCAACGCGAGTGCAAAAAGCATGTAATTCGGTACTTTCCCAATTAAATTCAGTATGTAGAGAGTGAGAGAGGGAGGGAGGAGGTGGGATTCATGTCAGTAGGTTCGCCGCGGTGGTCTGGAGCAGTCATACGCTCGCTACTCTCCTGCCACCACTTGTCTCTCTCTCTCAGCAACATTACGTGCTGAAATTGCCACACGACCTATGTCGCGCGCCGCCAGATAGTCCAGATTTATTATACTCGACTTATGTTGCGCGCCGATAGTTAGGTGTTAAGCCCATCAGTATTGAGATTTTAAAACGTTCGCCCTATTAGTTTGGCGATTTTAAGACCTTTCACCCCATTTGTCAATTATAAGACCTTTCGCACTGTTTTGCCGCAACATGGGCAAGCTACCCCTGTTACACAGCCACCTGCCAGACCTCAACATGGGCCCCCTACCCCTGACCACGTTATGCCACGACCTGTCCCCATGACGCAACGACCTACCGGACCTAAACATGGGCCCACATCACATGTTACCCCCTCCCTATATGGGCCAACTACCCCTTTGAGGCCCCAAAATAGTAGCCCGTTTACCACCTTAGAGAACAGGCTCAAACTAACATAGTTCCCTGCAGAAAGAGAGCTGATCCCACCAGCCCAACAACAGATCGCCCTCCCCCCTCCACACCTAAGAGGCGGCGCCTAACCACATCAGGTCAGGACATGTTGTCATCAGACCAGCTTGGCCCAGGATTGGCCAGCTCGACCGCCGCCCCTGCCAATCAGGAAGCCATGACGTCACCAGCCAAGTGCCCCTCTCATTGGTCATTGGAAGGCATCAAAAGGCAAAATAGGAGAGCATTTCCGCTGCTCTCCCCACTACCCCCCTCACCGAAACCAGAACGATCTATTTCACCCATTGAAACCAATAATAAACGTGTCCTTTTCCCATGCACCTACTATAGGGCAGAGAGCACCTAGAAACCAGATAGGTACTCAAAACAGGTAAGGGAAGGTATCTCACCTCCCCTCCTGAGATCTGAGTGCTAACTGACCTCAACAGGTGCTTCCTTGCCCTATAGAGTGACATTTACTTGCAACAGCAAATCCCATCTAGGTAACATACTAGTCTGCTTACTGGCCCTAGTAACCAGCACAGTTCAGCATGAACAGGTACCGACCTAGAGCGTTTACGGACCTCTTAGTATCTAAAACCAGCCCATACCTGGATAGATATTACTGCGAATTAAAGACGCTTTGCCTTGTTGAGATCTGGCTTTCAGATCCCCTATATAATAGTAACATAAATCTAATTATTACCAGTTGCCTATTATAACCCTCTCACGCTACTAGTAACGTAATTTTTCACCTATAGGTATATTGTTACATGTTTACCCGACCACTATGTCACCAAACCGCTGCATACCTACTGTATATGTGAAGAGCTCTGCCTTACATACACATTATACTACACTCAAGCTAGCTATCCCCACACAAATTCGAGTCTGTATAGGAGTTAATTTATCATTATTATGTCTCTTGGTGTATGTGCTTTACTTTGTGTGTCCTATTGTGATGTCTTATATTTGTATTTGTGATTATGTTTCGATAACTATCCATGTATTGTCTCATGACGAGTAATGTAAATATACATGTTCAACTACATATGGCTAATTATTTAACTTGTATACCTACTATTGTACTCTCTCAACACGTCCCTCTCGGTAACACTGAACCCCGTAACGCACGGTGCAGATCAAATGTCAGCCCTCTTCATCGTTATTCTGGACAGGTATCTCACGTACCATCCAGGTGTCGATTTTTCTCCTGGTGAGCGATAGCGAGCCTGTAATTTAGGACGGGCCCCTTCAAACTAAAAAGGCGTCTCCCCAGACCCCTTTCAAGATAATACAAAACAAAAATAATGGTAGTAATAAATACATAAATAAAATAATAAAATGGCCCCTAAACACACTCTTCAAGCTACATGAACATTGTAGGCTCGCTATTGCTCACCTAGAAAATATTGAAGCCTGATTAGTTTTCCTATGTGTATGAATTAGACAAAAGGCAAAGCTGCCTGTAACAAGTGTCCCCCCTCCCCCCAAGTTTGAAAGAGTGAAAGAGAGCCAACATGGGGTAAAATGTTATATAATCGCCGAAATAATTAGGTTAAACGTCTTAACCCCTTCCTTACCGGCGACGTCTTGTTTATTGGATTTCAGCTGCATTTAGACGATCTTAGCAAGGAACTATGGTAGCTTAATGGAATAATTGAGATAGTCTGTAACGTTCTTATGTGTAGACGTCCTTCCTAAGCTGAATAACATCGTCTAATAGTTGCCGGAATATAATGAAAAGGATGTTCCTGGTACTGAATGGGTTAAGGGGAGATGGGTCGTTTTTCTGGTCCCACTTCTTTTTCATGATTAGCCACATTAGTTTTCAGACGTTATGACGTTCGGCCCATTAGTTTGGCGATTTTTAGAGCTTTCATCCCATTTCTGTGTCAATAATAAGACTTTTCGTGTAATTTAGGTGACGATTTTTTCCTGGCGAGTGATAGCTAGGTTATAATCAAAACGGAATCAGCCTTCGGCCGGGGCAATTTTTCTACCGAAAAATGTACAAACTCATCTTAAGGAGGGTCTTGGTGGGTGTTTTTTAAAGCTTTATGGAGGTCTAGGGATATTTTTTTTTATATAACACATATAAATGAGCAATAAATTATGCCCAACCCCCCTTAAAATCTGTTTATTATTCCAAATAACCTGGTGTTTTGTATCTTGGTGTGCAGGTGTCGGCCATCTACCAGGACCCTTCCTTGGAGGCCAACCTGGAATTGGTTATGTTGAGAATTATCTTCTACAACGATACCAAACATTCTCAGGTAAGTCATTCATTCATTCGTTGATCATATATATATATATATATATATATATATATATACAATATATACAGTGTATATATATAGGGGAGGTGTGCTGGAGTGGTATTGCCACTCGACTGGTAATCCAATGGATCCGGGTTCAAATCCCGATATGTCAATGGGAAGATATTATTGGGATGGAATATGTGCTGTACCTAGTATCAGTGCATTACCACAAAGCCCACCGAAACGCCAAATAAATACCCTCATTGTTCCCTGATTAAATAGCACTGTATGAATATTCCTATATTCAAAATATACTACAGGGGGACAATGTTTAGTGAGTTCATTGCTCAATAGGTGGCATTCTGAGAGTGAGGGTCCGAGATTAGCTTCAGAGATGGGGTTGCTTCGAGCCATGAGTGGGCAACTAAGCCCCATGCATCCTGCGAAGGCAAGATGGCAGGGGCTGGTTGCAGCTAAAGGTGCTTCACATGTCTCACCCCCTAGACTGGAACGAGACCTCACAGGCTTCACCGTTCATAACGGTTGAATGTACAGGCTCTCAGCCTTTGCCCGAGAGGGAGTAGTTGGAATATAGGAAAAAAACAACATATATATATTATATAAAGTATATCTCACAAATACACGTGATCTACTAAATGTTTTATACTTACAGCCGAACTCAACACTTGGCATGATTTTCGGTGGTTCGAGTCCGGCTAGGAGTATAAAAACATATAGATAGATAGATAGATAGATAGTGAGAGAGACTGAGAGAGTGACACACACGCACGGAAGTACAGACAAAGAGAGAGAGAGAGAGAGAGAGAGAGAGAGAGAGAGAGACAGAGAGAGCCAGCAGGAAACACGCCCTCAAACACCCACAGTGGCCTAGCTCTTTCCTCTCATCATTCACAACAGCTGAGATAATATTAAGGGGAGATTTCCACTTGAGGGATTTTTTTGTTGACCCCTATCACCTTCATGTTTAACCCCATTTCTTTTCAGATATTAAGACGTTTGCCCCATTAGTTTGGCGATTTTAAGAACTTTCGCTCCATTTCTGTTATTTTGAAGACCTTTTGTGTCATTTAAGTGTCAATTTTTTTCCTGGCGAGCGAGAGCGAGCCTGTAATTGGAAAGGAAATGGACTTCGACCGACCGGGATATTTTTTTACCAAAAAATGTAAACATTTATCTTGAAAGGGGCTCAAAGCTGTGAAATTCTAAGCTTGATTGAAGTCAAGGGATCAAACAAAAAATCTCCCTTTAACCCGTTAAGCGCGAGCTATTGGTAGTGCACACCCTACCGCCTAGCGACGATATTAGGCTTCATTCCCGCCTAAAATCGTCATTTTACGATAGATATCGTTATTACTTATTCATATGCGCCTATTTTACGTTTAATATGGAGATATTAACATGTAACAGCAATAAAACAAGTAGGAATAGTATTTGGGGGGTGAAAAAGACGAATTATTGCCGACCCTCCAGTCATGAAGTGTGAGGCGAACGAGACGTATACCCTCTCTCTCCGAGACCTGAAGGCAGACTGAGGCTTCTCTCTCACCACGCGCACGATATGTGCCGGAGAACACCTTGGAACCAGGTTGGAGAGATCGGCGCGATAAAAAAACGATAAACAAGGGAATAAGAAGAAAAATAGGTGATGATTGAAGAGGGGGGGAAGGAGGGGTTTTTGACACATTTGGAGGAGTGATAGAAGGTATGGAGAGGATTTATCTCACTGAATCACATATTCCTTTGTTTTAAGTGCTACTAGGGCCTTTTAAACATTTTTTTTTAGGCCTTGAATCTTAAGAAGTTTGTCGCCTTTCACCACCAAAACCTCTTAACCCACTGAGCACCAGCTGTGGGTTCAGCGGGTTTTTTTTGTTTTCTTTTTTTTAACAGCTTAAATAGGTGAGAAATTAAAAAAAAACATTCACCCTGGTCATTTGGGGGTCCTAAGGGAGGGGGGGGGGGGCTTAGCCATCAGCTGGTGCCAGGTCCCCTTTAAACCTTCCGCCCCGGCCCACCACAGCTGAGCGCGGCAGCATGGCAGATGGACGATGCGTCCAGTTTTCGAGTGACGGTTATTTACACCACCCGAGCATCATGTGTGCCTTCATAGTTCATATATTAGCAACATGTATCACATAATGTCATTCTAAGTGATGTTACAGTGTGATAAGTGCATAGATTCAAGTTTTATAAGTACCGACAAGTGGCAAGCCCCGCGCATGTCCTGGTTACCATGGCGACTGGCAGCCATCTTGGCCCACGACGCACGCACGTACACGGCCAGCTGACTCACCCTCTCTCTTACTTTCACTTTTATGATGCCTCTCTCACATACTCTGTTTATTGATTTTATACTTTATCGTATGTTTTATAGTTAGAACATGAGTTTTACACATTGTTTTGGGCACTTTTGACTTAGAAATATGAGTTTTGACATTGTATTTTTAGTGGGGAGAGTATGGAAGGTGGGCAGAGTGTGGGTGTGGGGGAAGACCTTGTACATAGCAACATGACACACTCTCCTCAGCTCTCTGCTCTCCTCTCCTCTCTCTCTCTCCTCTCTTCTGACCCCTATGATGGCCTGGCGGAATTTTGAGGAATGTCATGGGGTCTGGGTCATCCTCCTCCTCCTCTTCCCCACTTGGTGGGGAGTCAACTATGTTGGGGAGCAGTAGGAGAGCAATACACACTCTATTCCCTTTGTTCCACTATCGCAAGACGACGAGGTAGGTCCGATACCTGTGAAGTAAACGAGACAACTATCTTCCTCCCTCCTCCCGCGCGTACCTCTCCCTACTCCCCACCGCGGCTGGACTTTGGTGTTGTCAAGTATTGTCACTGTTGGGCAATATCATAAGGTATAGCCTATACAAATTTGAACCCTCTAGCTACCATAGGACAAGAGTAAATAAGCTCGAAACTGGCGGTGAGATAAGTGGGTAAGCTGGCTTTCCCCATCCGCCCGTCCCCACCCGCGCGGCTGGACTTGGAGATTGCCGAGTACCGGCACTGTTCGGCAACATCATAAGGTATATCCCATGTCATCCTCTAGCCACTAACTACCATAGGACAAGAGTAAATAAGGTCAACAGTGCTGATGCACCCTATGCGGCTCTGGGGTTTAGTGTTCCATACATTGCCGACGCATCACGTGCGTCCCTGCGGTTCTGTGGGTGAAGAGTCTTCTCGCCGTTCTTGGGTTAAACAGTCGGGGGTGTAATCTGAGCCCGGCATATCACCCCAGGCCATGTATCCGATACTAAGCCCGTAGTTATTGTATCAGCACGAGGTGCCGTTGTAAAGGCTTATCCCTCAATACCTTCACCATCACCATATACAGACTAATAGCACACACAACAAAGCCACTCCAACAGCTTCCTCTCTCTGTACAGGCCTCCACATCAAAATATTAAAAAGGATGAACTTTTGTACACAAGACTGAGTGCTGTTATCAAGGGTAAAACCATTGTGATCTTAGGTGACTTCAAATGCCTAGTAAACTGGGAAGCAAGAACTGCCAATGCTGAAGGTAGGCGTCTTTTGGACATTGCTAATGATAACCTTTTGACCCAGTGGGTGAACGAGCTAACTAGAGGCAACAATATACTTGATCTTATGTTCACCAGTGAAAATTAAAGTGTGGCCAGCTTATCTTTTGGGAAATCACTTGGAGGTAGTGACCACAATCTAGATAGGTTTTCTCTTCGCACCTTTAGAAACAGACCCACCAGTCCTCAGAATGCAAAACTAGATTTCTGTTGTGCAAATTTTGAAGGCCTTCTGGGAAGATTATCCCAGATCAGACTTGAGGGTGAGAATGTTAATGCAATTTGGTGCTCATTCAAAGAGCAGTTTATGGATCGACAAGCTGCATCCGTTCCTACTTAGCTTACCAATTCAGGCTCAATCCAACCATATAGTCGTTCACAAGTGACATAGCTTCAGCAATTAAAAAGAGAAAAGTTGCATACAGAAAGGCCAAAAGAAGTTAAGACCAAATAGATTTAGATTCCTTCAAAACTATGTGTAGAAGAGTGAAATTTCTTATAAAGGAAGCAAAGCGGAATGAAGAACTCAGGTTTGCAGCCCTCTGCAAAGAGAGTCCTAAAGAATTCTTCCGCTATGTGAACAGTAGGAATCCATTCAAAAGTAGCATTGGACTTCTAAGGGATCCAACAGGCCAACGACAAACCTCTGACACTGATATAGCTAAATCCCTAATCGACTATTTTGCCTCAGTATTCACAAGGGAATATGCCAGTGACATGCCAAGTCCAGGATTAGTGCATGAGGGTGATGTTCTTAGCAGAATTAGATGTACCTCAGGTGAGGTAACAAAAGGAATAGATAAGTTAATCCCTCCAATCCCAGCGACGTATATATCCGTCAGTAGATAAGTAACTCCCCAGTCCCAGCGACGTATATATCCGTCAGTAATGTACTTTCCTTGTAACTGCCTGTACAACCCTGTACCAGTTACCACGACCTTTTGAGCACTGCTCTCGTGTTGGCAACACTTCTCAGCTTATATGAGACCCACTGAAGGGTGACAGAGCCAGTCTTGCCTTATCTTTGGAGGTGGATAGGTGGTCTCTCCTGTCATTTTTGCCACATTGCTTGGGACTGCTGGGGACTTTTATTACTGTATCCTACGGTACAGTACGGGTTAAATAGGTTCAAGTCATCCGGCCCAGATAGCTTTCTTCCCCAAGTTGTATGAGAAGTGTGAGATGAAATCGCACCTTTCTTGGCAGACATCTTCATTAAATCACTAGAAAATGGAGAGGTGCCTGAATACTGGAAACTGGCAAATGTGACCCCAATCTTTAAGAAAGGGGATCACGAGTGTCCCAAGAATTATCGACCAATTAGCTAGGCTTCTATCATAGTAAAACTCTTGGAAGGGATACTAGTAGACAAGATAATTGACTACCTAGAAATCCACAATTTAACCCTCTCCGACATATGACGCGATTTTGAGCCCATTGGGGATACTTTAAAGCATTTGTTACCATCAGGGGTATTTAAAAACCTTTAGTTTAGTTACTTCAACCTCTGCAGTTGTCTTTGAGTTAGCTGGGGGCAGAAAACTAATTTTGGAGAGGTAATTATAAGAGTGAGAGAACTCTATTTCATATTGCTAATCTGGCAACCTCTGCGTCATAAATGTGTGAAAGGGTTAATTACAGATTCCCAACATGGATTCAGGTGACAACGATCATGTCATACCAATTTGCTGAGTATGCTGAGTGAGTATGACAAAAGTAGAGCCATAGACATCCTTTACTTAGATTTTCAAAATGCTTTTGTACAAAGTGCTTCATTGCAGGATAATGTTAAAAGTGACAGAGGTCACAAATTGGATAGAAAGTTGGCTAACAGGTCGACAACAATGAGTGGTAATCAATGGTGTTTCTTCTTAGTGGACTGCAGTCACTTCTGGAGTTCCACAGGGATCTGTCCTTGGCCCACTTCTGTTTATCATATATGTCATTGACATCGATATTGATCTGTTGAGTGTGATCTCCAAGTTTGCAGATTACATCAAACTTGTAATGAATGTGAAAAACACCAAAGGGGTTGAACAGCTCAGGATGGACCTCAATAGACTGGGTGAATGGTCAGAGACATGGCAGATGTCTCTAAACTTGGAAAAGTGCAAGGTGATGCATATCGGCCAAGCAAACCCCTAGTCAGGTTATTCGCTATTGGGAATGCCTCTGGAAGTGACTGATTTGGAAATGGATTTGGTTGTTCTGATTATCAGTGACCTAAAGTTTTCCAAGCAGTGCATTGAAGTAGAGAAGAAAGCTCAGAAATAATTTGGGCTATAGGAGGCAATTTAAGAATAGAAATAAGGAAATAGTCCTCACACTTTACAACGCTCTGATACAGCCTCTCCTGGAGTATGATGTTCAATTCTGGTCTCCAGCACTCAGGAGAGATATAGAGCGACTGGAAAGAGTACAAGCTAGGGCTATAAAGCTTATTCCATCGCTTAGAAGACTGAGCTATGATGACCGGTTGAGAATTCTTGATCTTTCCGTTGGAGACACGCAGACTACGAGGTCAGCTCATTGAAGTTATTAAAATTCTTAATGGGTTTGACAATGTGGATTATAGTAACATTTTAAGCCTCAGTATGAATACAACACGCAACCATGGCTGGAAGTTTGAATTGAAAAGGTTCAGCACTGGTATTTTTGGAAACTTTTTGCTCACATATAAGACCTGTTCTACCTGGAACAAACTTCCCTCCGAAGTGGTAAGCAGTTCTTCAGTAGAGCAGTTCAAGAAGAGAGTAAATAGTATCTTGCACACTCTGTAATGAGTGTAGTGCACTAAACAATCTCTCTCCTTCCACCTCGAGTATCTCCTAGGAATAGACCGCAAAGTCTCTGAGATACTAACTATTCCTTGTAAGTCTCCAGCACCCCTTCTACCCTCTCAAGACTCTTCGTAAAGTAGATAAAAGGTGCCGTTTGCTTATCCCTCAATACCTTCACATTCCACACGCGTCTCAAACTTCATACACATTCTCGCAACCAGTCGGGGAACACCTCGATGACGTATACAGACAAATAATACACACAACAAAGCCACTCCAACAGCTTCCTCTCTCTCCAACTTCTTCCCTTCTCCCCTTCTTCCCTCTACACTCTTCAGAAAATAGGAAAGTAGAGAGTAGATACAAGGTGCCGTTGTAAAATCTTATCCCTCAATACCTTCACGTGACCTGACCATAAAGAATACTGGACGGTTAGGCTATTTATTAGCATAATGTATTTACTCATTACAAATATCCTTCTCTAGTACTTAGCTGCTATAGTAGTGTTTGTGTGTGAGGTGTATGTGACCACGAGTCGGAGCGGCTGGTGGTGGATGGAATCTGAATCCAAGTTAAGCCACTACTTTTAAGCTCCTTGGTGGCCTATTGGTTAAGGTATTGGAGTGCTGCACTACTGGTCTGGGTTTGAGCTCTGGCTGGGTCATATCACAAAATATTTAAATTCATTATATATTTTTTAATATTTTCCTTAGTTTCCTCCCTAGACCTCCATCAAGCTTAGAAAAACATCCTCCCCTAGGACCTTTCTTCAAGATATATTTGTACATTTTTCAGTAGAAAAATGTCCGGGCCAAAGGCTGGTTCCTCTTAAATTACAGGCTTGCTAATGCTCGCCAGGAAAATATCAACACCTAAATGACACAAAGTCTTAATATTGATAAAGAAATGGGGCAAAAGGTCTTAAAATCGCCAAATTAATGGGACGAGCGTCATAAAATCTGAAAATTATCTTTCTATTTATCTATACTCCGGCACATTCCCCATTTTTATTTTTATTTTTATTTATTTATTTATTTATTTATTTATTTATTTATTATAGCTGGGGGTGGCCGACTCGAGACAGAGCCCGAACAGGGACCCACAAAATAAGAACAAAAAATAAACACACAAAAACAAAAAATAAATTCACACACATCTAGGTCGCCCAAGAGAAGAGCCAGAGACCAGGGATCACCTAGGTTACTCCAGCACTCCCCCAGCCCCGACCTCCCGGAGAAGTTCCGGTCTCAGCAGGCAGACATGCAGCGAAGTTGTACCACCACAAACCCGCACACCACACATCCATACATACCATATATACCGGCTCCCCAGTCCAGGCGCCTGACGGACTATTATCTACTCTAACTCGCCCCCGACCCCCTCTCCCAAATGACCGCGTTTTCACTCATCTATTCACAAGTATTCTCCATTCATTCCTGTTTATTACCACTTCCCTTGCATGATCTATAGTCATTCCTCTATCTTCCAACACTTGTCCTACACAGTCTCTCCATTTCAATGGAGGTCGTCCTACCCCTCTACCTCCCCTTGTATCTGGCTCACATATTCTCTTTGTAAGCCTTTCATCTTCCATTCGTTCAACATGACCATTCCAGCTCAGCACTCTTCTGTCCACTCTGGCCGACAAATGTTCCTGCTGCCCCACTCTCCTACATATCTCTTCATTCCTCAATCTGTCTCTATGAGTCACCCCAAACATATTTCTCAAGCAGCTCAACTCCATCACATCCAGCTTTCTTCTCTCCTTTGCTTTCAGAGCCCTTGTCTCAGCCCCATACATCACTGTTGGTACAACAATCTCTTGATACATTGCACTTTTAACTTTCATTCCGAGATTTCTCGTCTTCCACATACTTCCCATTGCTCCAAAAACTTTCCTTCCTTCACATACTCTCTGTTTTACCTCCATTTCCATACCTCCATTCTTGCTTATCGTTCCTCCTAGATATTTGAAACACTCTACTTGTTCCAATATTTCTCCATCCAGCCTCACATCTAGAGTCACCCTACTATCACCCCTATTACACATCATCACTTTACTTTTATTGACGTTCACCTTCAGCTTCCTCTTCTCACAAACCACACCAAACTCTTTGACTACCCGCTGAAGTTTCTCCTCAGAATCCGCGACCAATGCTGTGTCATCAGCGAACAGCAACTGATTCAACTCCCAATCTCTACCATTCTTTCCTACTAATCTATAGTTCTCATTTTCACCTCCCTCACCACACCATCCATATATACATTAAACAGCTATGGTGACATTACCCAACCCTGTCGCAAACCTACATTTACCTCAAACTATTCACTCCTCATTATTTCCTACTCTAAGACACGCTCTGCTCTCTTCATAAAAACTCTTAACTGTTCTTAACAAATTTCCTCCAATATCATAAACTCTTCGCACCTTCCACATTGTTTCTCGATCCACAGGATCATACGCTTTTTCCAAATCATTAAAGCCCAAAATATATCCTTATGCTTCTCTAAATACTTCTCGCATAGCTGTCTTACTGCAAAAACTTGATCCACATACCCTCTTCCCCTCCTAAAACTGCACTGCTCTTCTATTGCAACTTCTGTACGCTTTATTATCCTCTCTATCAACACCCTGCCATGCAGCTTTCCAACCACTGATAATAAACTGATACCTCTATAACTTAAACACTCCTGCCGATCTCCCTTCCCCTTATACAACGGCACAATACATGTACTCCTCCAGTCTACTGGTACCATTGACACAACAAAGCACACATTGAATAGTCTCAACAGCCAATCTATTATCACATCTCCACCCTTCTTAACCCTTATTTAGCGGCGAGCAACATAAGTCGAGTTAAATAAAGCTGGACTATGTGGCGGCGCTCGACATAGGTCGAGTGGCAATTTCAGCACGTAATGTGGCTGAGAGAGAGAGACAAGTGGTGGCAGGAGACTAGCGAGCGTATGACTGCTCCAGACCACCGCGGCGAACCTACTGACACAAATCTCAGCTCCCTCCTCCCTCTCTCACTCGCTACATACTCAATTATGTACTGAAAGTACCGAATTACCTGCTTTTTGCACTCGCGTTGCACGGTTATTGCAAGAAAACTATCCATCATACAAGGATCGTTATGGTGTCATTCGAAAGCTCTGTTTATGCCCTTTCAGGGATAGGTACTTGTTTTACGTTCTGGGTCTTATTTAGGCATGAAAATGATCACGTAAACAGCCCTATTTTGGCTAAAAACACCCCGCTGTGCGGTACACATAAATAAACCGCATAGGCCGCTCGTAAGGTGTTAATACATTCCACAGAAATACCATCCATACTATCGTATAAATACGATAGAATATGACTCTTTTGTGATCTTGTATGTCTCTGTGACGTCACGATCTCTCCTACAGCACGACGTAGGACGAGTAGATCGTATATTATAAGATTGTAAATAAGTTAAGTTATAAAAGGCCTAATATGCTATTAAGCAATATTGCCATGGTCTTATGTAGTATATATGAATTTATCGTATATATTAATATAATTTATCGTATAGAGCAACCTAAATGCGGTACGATAATTTGGGCTCCTGGCGGTTTGCCAAGGCAGCAAGGTGTGCTTTTGAGGTACGCCAGAGCCTTCACGAACACCAACCAGTTAACATCTAATTTTCCGCCCTCAGTTGATCGTGCTTTTGTGCCTCTAATCACAATACACATACAGCAATACACACAGCTACACCATCACGACGCTCTCATCGACATCATGACTGACTGATAGATAAGCATATTATTCATGTCCATTCCCATGTAATCATTTATTCTTTCTTTAACTTGACTCGTGTCTTGGGACCGAAGTCTCGTTCCCCATTGTCCACCGCCATATTGGGTAAAACGTTCTCCCTTGCCTCATTGCCACGTGGAACTATTGGTGAGTTAATTCCTGGCTAATATTAACCCTTATAACCTTACCCTATAATTATATACATTTATTATGTGAGACCTTTGGATATAAATTAGCTTGTTTCAGATTGAATTCAATTTAGATATAGAGTAGTTTTTATTTAGATTGATTTGATTTGATTCATTATAGCTTAGTAATATTTAACTTCCATTGATAGTTTACCACATTGGTGCCCAGACCCGGGAATTAGCTACCAGTAAGGGATTTTAAGGCAATGAACAAGGGGACATATAACAGGATGCAGGAACAACTCTATGATAAACTGGCAAGGCTAGCCAAGCGATGGTTAGAGCCGGAATGCAGGGTCACATCGTTGCACCTGCCCAAGTTCTGCATCCCACCCATCATCTTTCCCCAGTAATGTTCTTTTCCGTTTCAGACTTCCTGTGACATATGACCTGACCTAACATTTTTTCTTGTTCAATATGATCCATTAGTAGGTATTGCTATATAGTGTACTATTTTTTCTCCATAACATAGAAGTCCGCCGGTTGGCGTCTCTTAAGTAGCCTATTATTTGGCCGTTGTTTTTGTGCCGTAATATTTAGATACATAGCCTATAGGCTCGCAAGCAAAATGGATAAAAACGGTAAAGAGACACCGTCTAGTGGGGTGCTGATCAAAGCCCCTAAAAATCAAAGGGCGGGACTTCGGGGAGTAATAAATAGGCTAATAGTGGACGTCAACACTTTCATCACTACTGCTGAACTAGAGGAATTGGAGGCTAGATTAGAAAACGTCCAGGTTACCCACGGTCGTATTACGGCTCTGAGTAAGGTGATTGTGGCTGCCATGACAGAGGAGGAAGAGATTGTTGCAGAGTGTGATAATCGCGCCCTCTATGACGAACCTGTCTTTAGAGCGAAGTACCTATTACAGCGTGCTGTCGCAAGTAAGAAGGGAGGCGATGATGAGGCCCATAGAAGGGCTGACCCAAAACATACTGTACACCTCCCAAAGCTCAATCTTCCTACATTTGGGGGCAAGTTAACCGAGTGGTTAGCTTTCTGGGACGTATTTCGATCTACGGTTCATGAATCCTCTTTGGATAATGTCCGCAAGTTTCACTATCTGAAGGGACAAATGGAAGGAGAGGCCTTACGTTTAATAGAGGGTTTTGCAGTAGTAGGTGGTAGTTATCTTGAAGCGGTACACTTATTAGAGTCCACATACGGGGATAGAGAGCAATTGAAGATGGCCCATGTCGTTGCCTTGTTGGGGCTCGCAGAACCACAGTATAAGGTTGATGAGTTGACAAACTTCAGGGCAAATATGGAGTGCCATACTCGATCGCTAGACACCCTAGGGCTTACCACGCAGGAAATGATAGTCATTATCTTGCGTCAGAAGCTTCCTATGGCAATACTTGATAAGGTAAGATCATTTGAGCTGGGGGAGTTCAAAACTCAGTTCAGTAAGGAGATCAATAATCTACAGTTGAACAAAGGGAGAATGTATGTGTCGGGAGGGAGTGAGAATGTGGAGAAGAGGGGAACAGTAAGCATGACAGTGGGGACTAAAGTAAAGAAAGAGGGTGTGTATAAGAAACCTGCTCAGATTCTATGTAAGCTATGTAACAACAAACATAAATGGAGTTTCTGCGTAAAATACCCGACAAATGAGACAAAACTAGCACAGGCGAAAAGATTGAAGCTATGTGTAGGTTGTCTAAGTAAAGAACATGGTAAGCAGGGACAATGTACTGCTACATACTTAAGGCCCTGTCGCCACTGCAAAGGACATCACTTTGATAAGTTGTGTCCTACTGCAGATAAAGTCAAAGACGTCAAAAATGAGGGTACTACAACTGTGGCACTAGGTAGCACGCAAGACACCACTATATTGCCCACAATACAGATTCCCATGGAAGGTAATGACAGTAACAAAGTTTGTCGGGTAATTCTTGATCAAGGATCTCAACGTTCCTTTATAAAGAGGTCCGTACTAGTGGGACTGAAGCACCGAATCGTGGGGGCTGAGACTCTTCGATTACAGGGCTTCACAGGGGTTACTGATAAACAAGACTACGAGATAGCGGAGATTTCATATTTCTATCGTAAAAACCGGTACTTTATGACTTGTATCGTAGTAGACACCCTACCAGAATATATATCTGTGGGTGTGAAGAAGGTGGAACACGCATTACGTAGCAAAGAGGTTAACTTGTCAGATCCCATGGGAAATCAGAGTGAGGTGCATGTTCTACTTGGTGTGGATCATTATTATGAAGTAGTATACCCTGGATTTAAAAAGATGTGTGGTGTAATTTTAATCCCCACTAAATTTGGATACTGCATAAGCGGAAAGGTGCATACTACACAGTCAAAGGTCCTGGTCGACACGGTCTCGATATATAGAGTCAATGTAACCACGGCAGAGGAGTTGGGAAGGGAGGATTCCCAACCTAGTGACCCTAAGATGTCTGCCGAGTTCGACCTGGAACGACTGTGGAGATTGGATCACATAGGCATTAATCCTATGGAGACTGATTATGACTCGGAAGTTGCGCTACAAAGGTTTGACGAGTCTGTGTGCTACTGTGCCTCAGACAAGCAATATAAAGTTAGTTTACCTTGGAAGAACAGTGAGATAAGCCTGCCTACCAACTATGGTTTGGTATTAGGTCGCTTGCGCGCATTGCAGCGGAAATTGTCTAACGAACTGAGCACGCGCCAGGCGTATGACGATGTATTTCGGAGTTATGAGGATAGGGGCTTTATAGAGAGAGTCGATGTCAAGGAACCGTGTAAGAAGGGTAGGGTTCACTATCTGGCCCATCATGGGGTAAAGAAAGACAGCGTCACCACACCAATACGGGTGGTGTATGACTGTTCTGCCCACCAAGGACAACAACCCAGTCTAAATGACTGCCTGTTGACAGGTCCGTCCATGGTGTCGGACCTGTCCCAACATCTATTGCGGTTTAGGCTGGGGAAGTACGCCTATACCAGTGACATCGAGAAAGCATTCTTGATGGTCAAGCTAAAGGAGGAAGATAGAGATGTTACCCGCTTTCTTTGGTTCAGCGACATTAGCGACTCTGAAAGTCCCATCATAATATACCGTTTTCGGGTTGTACTCTTTGGGGCCACTTGCTCGCAGTTTTTGTTAAATGCCACAATCAGAAAACATCTAGCTGACACTCATGAGGACACAAGTAAACTATCTCGCGGATTATACATTGACAATTTGCAGGGTACTAGCGATAGTCAAGATGATTTGTTGTATGCATACTGGCAAGCACGCAGATTGTTTGCGGATGCACATCTATTTCTCCGCGAGTGGGTTACTAATAGTGAAGATCTTCAGAGTTTAATACAGGTGGATGGTACGGCATCTCTTAACCAGGAAAAGTCCAGAAATTTGGGGATGATCTGGCAACCTAAACATGACATACTAACTTTTCAAACAAGGTCTTTTGCTCAGCAGACAGGAGCTCACACAAAAAGAAGTCTGTTGAGCAAAGTTGCGCAATTTTTTTATCCTTTGGGTCTAGCATTACCTGTTACCATAAGAGCTAGGATTCTAATGCAGGAAGTTTGGAGACGTAAAATAGGATGGGATGACAGTTTGCCCGAGGACCTGAATGACCAAGGGACATTGTTGTTGAATGAATATGCCATCCTATGTACTAAACCTATACCTCGTAAAGTGGCGGCGTTCGGTGACGTTACATTACACACGTTTTGCGATGCTAGCGCCACGGCATACGGGGTAGCCATATATGTTGTTACTTCATTTGGGGCACATTTAGTTACAGCCCGGGCCAAAGTAGCCCCGGTTAAAAAGGTAACTATCCCTAAAATGGAATTGACTGCCATGCTGCTATTAGCACGTCTGGTGCAACATGTACGCGCAGCATACGAGAGCGAATTAAATATTGAAATCGTTCACGTATGGTGCGATAGTCAGGTCGCACTCAACTGGATACATAGCAAGAAGTCTCTGCCAGTTTATGTGCGGAATAAGGTAGATGAGATTAGAGCCCTTTTGCCAGACGTTGCTTATCATTATGTAAATACAAAGGAAAATCCTAGTGATCTCATAACTAGGGGTATAACGGCTAGCCAGTTAATGAAGTCCGAATTGTGGTGGCAGGGTCCAAAGTGGCTGCTCCATAAAAGTGAATGGACGATATGGCATGCTGTTGGTGAGGGACTTCTGCCACTGGAAACAGTGGCAGTTACAGCCCAACCAAATGAGCCACCGGGTCCTATCATAAAGTGGGCAAGATTCGGTGACTATAATAAACTAGTCAGAGTTGTAGCTTGGGTGTTGCGATATGTATCCAATCTTAAGCTTAAAGTAACGGGCCAACTCTGCAACAGGGGTCACAACATTGATGCTCGTGAATATAAAGCAGCTGAAGTAACTTTGATCAAATTGGTTCAAGTAGAAACCTTTTCCAATGAATTAGAATCCTTGAAAGGCTCGAATAAGACATTAATGCCTAATATAGTGCGTCAACTAAGGTTGCACCTAGACAATGGCCTCATCAGGTGTGAGGGTCGCCTGAAGTGGTCGGGTGTACCAGACGGCACAAACCGACCTATACTTATGCCAACAAGACATCACGTTACTGATCTATTGATCATACGTGCACATAGGGAAGTAAAACACTACGGGGTATGTCATATTATATCAAATTTACGTCTCACATGGTGGATACCCAGAGTTCGACAAGTAGCTCGACGCGTAGTGAGAAAGTGTGTAATATGCCAGAGACTAAAGGGTAAACCATATGCAACTGGACCAGCTCCACCCCTACCTGAATGCCGTGTAAAGCACGTAGAACCTTTCCAAGCGGTAGGATTAGATTACACAGGGGCATTGAAGACGAGGGAGCATGAGAAGGTTTATATATTATTGTTTACCTGTGCGACATCTCGAGCAGTACACCTAGAACTATGTGATAATATGTCTAGCGAAGAATTTATGCTGGCGTTCAGACGGTTTTGTGCCCGTCGTTCATTCCCTCAACTCATTCTTAGCGACAATGCTCCCACTTATGTCCAAGCATCAAAATATCTAAAGGATATGAGTAGTGATCCTACTATCATCACTTTTTTGGGAGAGAAGAAGTGCGAATGGAGGTTCATTCCAGTTAAGGCACCTTGGTTTGGTGGCATGTGGGAACGGTGTGTCGGCATAGTAAAGTCAGGACTCAGAGCGGTTGTAGGACGTGCTCTATTAAAGAAGAGTGAGTTGACGACAGTCCTCACAGAGATAGAGGCAGTCGTGAATGATCGCCCGCTTACATACGTGTACACCGACCTGCAAGAACCACTACCATTAACGCCAGCTCACTTGCTATATGGGAAACCATTGACTGCGTTTCCATCTGATTTCCAATCCATAGTAGAGTTAGAGGATCCCTCGTTGTACTCTGAGGTAGCGGTGTCTAAGAGATACCAGTATATATCCAGGATAATCGAGGATTTTAGGAAACGGTGGATTAGTGAATATCTGCTAGCATTGAGGGAAAGGAGTGTTACTCCCTCTGGTAGACCAACGGCACCTACAGTTGGTGAAGTTGTTTTAATTAAAGAAGATAGTCCTCGTTTATACTGGAAATTAGGCCGCGTATTGGAGGTATACAAGGGGGCAGACTCTGTAGAGCGGGTGGCGCTATTAAAGACAGCCACTGGAACTACTGTTCGTCCTATCGCACGTTTGTACGCTTTGGAGCTCGATTCCGCATTGCAATCTGAGGCTCCACCTGTTATTGCTGGGTCCGAGGATTCTCAAAGGAACGACTCACCTCATACTGATGGTGATCATTCTCGGACCGGGACGCGTCCCAGACGCGCTGCTGCTGGCGCCGTCGACTTGTGGCGTCAGAAGATAGCCTCTGGGCAACTTTAGGTTTAAGGTGGGGTTCAGGTCTTTTTTGTGGGGGGAGTGTATCGTATAAATACGATAGAATATGACTCTTTTGTGATCTTGTATGTCTCTGTGACGTCACTATCTCTCCTACAGCACGACGTAGGACGAGTAGATCGTATATTATAAGATTGTAAATAAGTTAAGTTATAAAAGGCCTAATATGCTATTAAGCAATATTGCCATGGTCTTATGTAGTATATATGAATTTATCGTATATATTAATATAATTTATCGTATAGAGCAACCTAAATGCGGTACGATAATTTGGGCTCCTGGCGGTTTGCCAAGGCAGCAAGGTGTGCTTTTGAGGTACGCCAGAGCCTTCACGAACACCAACCAGTTAACATCTAATTTTCCGCCCTCAGTTGATCGTGCTTTTGTGCCTCTAATCACAATACACATACAGCAATACACACAGCTACACCATCACGACGCTCTCATCGACATCATGACTGACTGATAGATAAGCATATTATTCATGTCCATTCCCATGTAATCATTTATTCTTTCTTTAACTTGACTCGTGTCTTGGGACCGAAGTCTCGTTCCCCATTGTCCACCGCCATATTGGGTAAAACGTTCTCCCTTGCCTCATTGCCACGTGGAACTATTGGTGAGTTAATTCCTGGCTAATATTAACCCTTATAACCTTACCCTATAATTATATACATTTATTATGTGAGACCTTTGGATATAAATTAGCTTGTTTCAGATTGAATTCAATTTAGATATAGAGTAGTTTTTATTTAGATTGATTTTATTTGATTCATTATAGCTTAGTAATATTTAACTTCCATTGATAGTTTACCACACATACCTTATGCTTTTTCCTCTCTCATTTGTCTCACTGCTTTTTTCACCTCATTTTCCCCAATCCTGTTATTCATTCCCTGCTACCTGGGTGGCCTGGGTAACCACTGCTTCAATCACTGCTTCCCTTCCATCTCTTACATTTAGCAAAGATTCAAAATATTCAGCATATCTTTTCCTCATTTGAAGTCCTTCCACTAGTAATTCTCCATTTGCATCTTTCATCTGAAAACTAGTAGGGCTAAACATGAGAAAGGGGACCAGAAAAACGACCCATTTCCCGTTAACCTGGAAACTAGCTACAGAATCGAATGTATTGCATCGGAATATGAAGGCGATTCATTCGTTTCCACCTCCTTTGGGATCAAGATGTCTGCCAATAGATAGATTATTATTTGTATTATTATTATTATTATTATTATTATTATTAGTAGTAGTAGTAGTAGTAGTAGTAACAACGGTCACCACCCACCTAACCCCTCACGCCTCACCCCTCTCCCCTCCCCACCCCCACGTCCACCGTCTTCCTTCCACTTATAATCCACATAGCCAGGATATCCACACGTCCAGAGGTGCTACATACAAGATGGAATAGGAGTCATCAAGAGAAAAAGGACTGAACAGTAAGGAAGGCAAAGTGATAGTGAAACAGGACAATCAATATTGGGCTACAATCAAGCTACCTATTATTATGTTCCTTCCAACAACCAACCATACTCCTAAAATCGATTAATGAAATTTTACAAACACATGTGGCAGTCCGTGGGTTCGAACCCAGGATGCTCACACCGAAAATCAACATCTTATACATCGCACCACGAAGACAGTTAAAGGTTGGTGGACACTGCCTACGATTTATTATGCAACTTCGAATCCTGCATATCAATCTAAGCATGTACACACATCCCAACTGCAACTCATATAACTCAAATAATATATACTTGTGGTGATATTGCTGAACATCTGAGGAACATATTTAATACTTATTGTGTGTGCTCTATATCTCCCTTACCCCTTATGCTCCTTTCTCACTGATGCGATTTCATACGATTTTCGTCGCCGAGGACGTAGTTTTGTCAATTCGCAACAAATTTGTAAGACGCCAACGATTTTGACCGTTAAAAACTGTTGACAAGTTTACACACGGCGAATCGGCGACTACGACGTAATCGGCGATATTATGCGACGTCATCGGCGAATTCAGCAATGGTTCGCCAATGCCTTCGGCGAGAACTGTCACATTTGAATAAAATATTGCGAAATAATGCGAAGGATGAACGAATCCTCGGCCTATGTTCTGCGACGTCTTCGGCGAAATATATCTGCATATATTTCATGGCACAAACATAAGAACATAAGAAAACGGGAGTCTGCAGAAAGCCGATCGGCCCACACAAGGAAGATCCCTGTAACACCCAACCCCAATTACAAAGCCTAATTATAGACCCAACTCACTAATGCCTTGAGGACTGACCTCACCAAAACGGTCAGAGGTCAACACAAGATTACGGGGTCTGCAGAGCGCCGATTGGCCCCACCTAAAAGCAGTGCAAGACTGCATACCATCGAAAATACGGCGTCCAGGCCATAATAATAAGCCCAAATGGTGGAATAAAGATATTTCAAACTGCCTGCTTGCTAAAAAATTTGCTAATGATAGATTAAAATCCTCACAAAATGACGAAGAACGGGTGAAATTTGTAGAGCTACGACGCAAAGCCAAAAAGTTAATTAAGCAAAGTAAAAAGACCCTAGAGTTACATATTGCGAATCAAAGTAAAACAAACCCGAAAGAATTCTATAGTTATATCAGAAAGAAAAAAGTAGTTACTTCAACTGTTGGACCGTTAGTCGATGAAAATGGAGAATACACCAAAGACGAAATACAAATGAGTAATGCCCTCAATACCTTCTTTGCATCAGTTTTTACAACAGAAGACTTCAGTGATATCCCTACACCATCGCCGATTCAGATTGATAATTCAGATGTTCTAAGCAATATCACCGTTACAGAGAGAGAAGTATTGAATTGTTTAGATAAACTCAAGGTAAATAAAACGCCTGGACCTGATACAATCTCGCCTAGAGTTCTAAAG
>CM064488.1:26353326-26416488 GCA_032716605.1 Paralithodes platypus | reverse complement strand
TAACGGCTAGCCAGTTAATGAAGTCCGAATTGAGGTGGCATGGTCCAAAGTGGCCGCACCATAAAAGTGAATGGACTATATGGCATGCTGTTGGTGAGGGACTTCTGCCACTGGAAACAGTGGCAGTTACAGCCCAACCAAATGAGCCACCGGGTCCTATCATAAAGTGGGCAAGATTCGGTGACTATAATAAACTAGTCAGAGTTGTAGCTTGGGTGTTGCGATATGTATCCAATCTTAAGCTTAAAGTAACGGGCCAACTCTGCAACAGGGGTCACAACATTGATGCTCGTGAATTTAAAGCAGCTGAAGTAACTTTGATCAAATTGGTTCAAGTAGAAACCTTTTCCAATGAATTAGAATCCTTGAAAGGCTCGAATAAGACATTAATGCCTAATATAGTGCGTCAACTAAGGTTGCACCTAGACAATGGCCTCATCAGGTGTGAGGGTCGCCTGAAGTGGTCGGGTGTACCAGACGGCACAAACCGACCTATACTTATGCCAACAAGACATCACGTTACTGATCTATTGATCATACGTGCACATAGGGAAGTAAAACACTACGGGGTATGTCATATTATATCAAATTTACGTCTCACATGGTGGATACCCAGAGTTCGACAAGTAGCTCGACGCGTAGTGAGAAAGTGTGTAATATGCCAGAGACTAAAGGGTAAACCATATGCAACTGGACCAGCTCCACCCCTACCTGAATGCCGTGTAAAGCACGTAGAACCTTTCCAAGCGGTAGGATTAGATTACACAGGGGCATTGAAGACGAGGGAGCATGATAAGGTTTATATATTATTGTTTACCTGTGCGACATCTCGAGCAGTACACCTAGAACTATGTGATAATATGTCTAGCGAAGAATTTATGCTGGCGTTCAGACGGTTTTGTGCCCGTCGTTCATTCCCTCAACTCATTCTTAGCGACAATGCTCCCACTTATGTCCAAGCATCAAAATATCTAAAGGATATGAGTAGTGATCCTACTATCATCACTTTTTTGGGAGAAGAAGTGCGAATGGAGGTTCATTCCAGTTAAGGCACCTTGGTTTGGTGGCATGTGGGAACGATGTGTCGGCATAGTAAAGTCAGGACTCAGAGCGGTTGTAGGACGTGCTCTATTAAAGAAGAGTGAGTTGACGACAGTCCTCACAGAGATAGAGGCAGTCGTGAATGATCGCCCGCTTACATACGTGTACACCGACCTGCAAGAACCACTACCATTAACGCCAGCTCACTTGCTATATGGGAAACCATTGACTGCGTTTCCATCTGATTTCCAATCCATAGTAGAGTTAGAGGATCCCTCGTTGTACTCTGAGGTAGCGGTGTCTAAGAGATACCAGTATATATCCAGGATAATCGAGGATTTTAGGAAACGGTGGATTAGTGAATATCTGCTAGCATTGAGGGAAAGGAGTGTTACTCCCTCTGGTAGACCAACGGCACCTACAGTTGGTGAAGTTGTTTTAATTAAAGAAGATAGTCCTCGTTTATACTGGAAATTAGGCCGCGTATTGGAGGTATACAAGGGGGCAGACTCTGTAGAGCGGGTGGCGCTATTAAAGACAGCCACTGGAACTACTGTTCGTCCTATCGCACGTTTGTACGCTTTGGAGCTCGATTCCGCATTGCAATCTGAGGCTCCACCTGTTATTGCTGGGTCCGAGGATTCTCAAAGGAACGACTCATGTATCGTATAAATACGATAGAATATGACTCTTTTGTGATCTTGTATGTCTCTGTGACGTCACTATCTCTCCTACAGCACGACGTAGGACGAGTAGATCGTATATTATAAGATTGTAAATAAGTTAAGTTATAAAAGGCCTAATATGCTATTAAGCAATATTGCCATGGTCTTATGTAGTATATATGAATTTATCGTATATATTAATATAATTTATCGTATAGAGCAACCTAAATGCGGTACGATAATTTGGGCTCCTGGCGGTTTGCCAAGGCAGCAAGGTGTGCTTTTGAGGTACGCCAGAGCCTTCACGAACACCAACCAGTTAACATCTAATTTTCCGCCCTCAGTTGATCGTGCTTTTGTGCCTCTAATCACAATACACATACAGCAATACACACAGCTACACCATCACGACGCTCTCATCGACATCATGACTGACTGATAGATAAGCATATTATTCATGTCCATTCCCATGTAATCATTTATTCTTTCTTTAACTTGACTCGTGTCTTGGGACCGAAGTCTCGTTCCCCATTGTCCACCGCCATATTGGGTAAAACGTTCTCCCTTGCCTCATTGCCACGTGGAACTATTGGTGAGTTAATTCCTGGCTAATATTAACCCTTATAACCTTACCCTATAATTATATACATTTATTATGTGAGACCTTTGGATATAAATTAGCTTGTTTCAGATTGAATTCAATTTAGATATAGAGTAGTTTTATTTAGATTGATTTTATTTGATTCATTATAGCTTAGTAATATTTAACTTCCATTGATAGTTTACCACACATACCTTATGCTTTTTCCTCTCTCATTTGTCTCACTGCTTTTTCACCTCATTTTCCCCAATCCTGTTATTCATTCCCTGCTACCTGGGTGGCCTGGGTAACCACTGCTTCAATCACTGCTTCCCTTCCATCTCTTACATTTAGCAAAGATTCAAAATATTCAGCATATCTTTTCCTCATTTGAAGTCCTTCCACTAGTAATTCTCCATTTGCATCTTTCATCTGAAAACTAGTAGGGCTAAACATGAGAAAGGGGACCAGAAAAACGACCCATTTCCCGTTAACCTGGAAACTAGCTACAGAATCGAATGTATTGCATCGGAATATGAAGGCGATTCATTCGTTTCCACCTCCTTTGGGATCAAGATGTCTGCCAATAGATAGATTATTATTTGTATTATTATTATTATTATTATTATTATTATTAGTAGTAGTAGTAGTAGTAGTAGTAGTAACAACGGTCACCACCCACCTAACCCCTCACGCCTCACCCCTCTCCCCTCCCCACCCCCACGTCCACCGTCTTCCTTCCACTTATAATCCACATAGCCAGGATATCCACACGTCCAGAGGTGCTACATACAAGATGGAATAGGAGTCATCAAGAGAAAAAGGACTGAACAGTAAGGAAGGCAAAGTGATAGTGAAACAGGACAATCAATATTGGGCTACAATCAAGCTACCTATTATTATGTTCCTTCCAACAACCAACCATACTCCTAAAATCGATTAATGAAATTTTACAAACACATGTGGCAGTCCGTGGGTTCGAACCCAGGATGCTCACACCGAAAATCAACATCTTATACATCGCACCACGAAGACAGTTAAAGGTTGGTGGACACTGCCTACGATTTATTATGCAACTTCGAATCCTGCATATCAATCTAAGCATGTACACACATCCCAACTGCAACTCATATAACTCAAATAATATATACTTGTGGTGATATTGCTGAACATCTGAGGAACATATTTAATACTTATTGTGTGTGCTCTATATCTCCCTTACCCCTTATGCTCCTTTCTCACTGATGCGATTTCATACGATTTTCGTCGCCGAGGACGTAGTTTTGTCAATTCGCAACAAATTTGTAAGACGCCAACGATTTTGACCGTTAAAAACTGTTGACAAGTTTACACACGGCGAATCGGCGACTACGACGTAATCGGCGATATTATGCGACGTCATCGGCGAATTCAGCAATGGTTCGCCAATGCCTTCGGCGAGAACTGTCACATTTGAATAAAATATTGCGAAATAATGCGAAGGATGAACGAATCCTCGGCCTATGTTCTGCGACGTCTTCGGCGAAATATATCTGCATATATTTCATGGCACAAACATAAGAACATAAGAAAACGGGAGTCTGCAGAAAGCCGATCGGCCCACACAAGGAAGATCCCTGTAACACCCAACCCCAATTACAAAGCCTAATTATAGACCCAACTCACTAATGCCTTGAGGACTGACCTCACCAAAACGGTCAGAGGTCAACACAAGATTACGGGGTCTGCAGAGCGCCGATTGGCCCACACCTAAAAGCAGTGCAAGACTGCATACCATCGAAAATACGGCGTCCAGGCCATAATAATAAGCCCAAATGGTGGAATAAAGATATTTCAAACTGCCTGCTTGCTAAAAAATTTGCTAATGATAGATTAAAATCCTCACAAAATGACGAAGAACGGGTGAAATTTGTAGAGCTACGACGCAAAGCCAAAAAGTTAATTAAGCAAAGTAAAAAGACCCTAGAGTTACATATTGCGAATCAAAGTAAAACAAACCCGAAAGAATTCTATAGTTATATCAGAAAGAAAAAAGTAGTTACTTCAACTGTTGGACCGTTAGTCGATGAAAATGGAGAATACACCAAAGACGAAATACAAATGAGTAATGCCCTCAATACCTTCTTTGCATCAGTTTTTACAACAGAAGACTTCAGTGATATCCCTACACCATCGCCGATTCAGATTGATAATTCAGATGTTCTAAGCAATATCACCGTTACAGAGAGAGAAGTATTGAATTGTTTAGATAAACTCAAGGTAAATAAAACGCCTGGACCTGATACAATCTCGCCTAGAGTTCTAAAGGAAGCTAAGGATAAGCTCTCCAAACCACTGACATTACTATTCAATAAATCCTTGCAGTCTGGAACTATGCCTGATCAGTGGAAGATAGCCAACGTAACACCGATATTCAAAAAAGGCAGCAAATCCCTACCCAGTAACTATCGTCCAATTAGCTTAACCTCAGTTGTATGTAAAATGCTAGAAACGGTCATAAGAGACAGACTCGTAAATCACTTAGAGGAAAATAACATACTTAAAGATACTCAACACGGCTTTCGTAAAAAACGTTCCTGTTTAACAAACCTCTTAGACTTCTTCCACGATATCCTCAACCTCTATGAGAGTAAAGCTGTAGATATTATATACCTTGATTTTCAAAAGGCCTTTGACAAAGTTCCCCACAAACGTTTACTGCTAAAACTAAAAGTGCATGGAATACAAGACGGTGTATTGAAATGGATAGAAAATTGGCTCAGCGACAGAAAGCAAAGAGTAGTCATAAACGGTAAGGCATCTAAATGGACCAATGTAAGTAGCGCTGTACCCCAGGGATCGGTACTAGGACCAATTCTCTTTCTAATTTACATCAACGACATAGATGAGGGTCTCACCTGTACAATCTCAAAATTTGCTGACGATACAAAAATTGCAAATAGCGTACTCTCAAAAGATCAAGTTGACGATATGCAACACAATCTAGATAAATTGTCACATTGGGCCCAAATTTGGCAAATGAGTTTCAATGCGGATAAATGTAAAGTACTACATATCGGATACCTAAATGAGAAAGCAAACTATTCGATGAATGGCACTCAGCTTAAGAATGTAAACAGAGAAACCGATCTGGGAGTAACAATATCGAGTAACCTAAAACCGAGTCAACAATGTTCAGAAGTTGTTAAGAAGGCAAACAAAATAATTGGCTTTATAGGCAGATCATTTGAGCATAAATCCAAAGACGTAATCCTAACCCTTTACAATTCCTTAGTCCGCCCTCTTCTGGAATACTGCGTTCAATGATGGTGCCCTTATTACCAAAAAGACATAAACAAGCTAGAACGAGTTCAACGTAGAGTTACCAAAATGATACCTAGCCTAAAGAACAAACCATACGAAGAGCGTCTTAGAGAATTAAATCTATTTCCTTTAATCCAGCGCAGATTAAGAGGTGACTTAATTCAAGTGTTCAAAATCATCAAAGGCATCGACAATATGAACTGTAGTAAGTACTTCACTATCGACCAATCTAATTACACGCGGGGAAACGGTTGCAAAATTATTGGTAAATCTTTTAACTCACACGAATCTAAGAATCTCTTCTTCAATCGAGTTGTCAACTTGTGGAATGGGCTTCCCCGAGACGTTATAGACTGCAGCACCGTTGATTCATTTAAATTACGCCTAGACAAATACCTCGCATCAAACCCGCGACTGACTGCGTTTGTAAATGAATAACTTTATTTTATCCTCCCTCAGTTACTAACCCCCCCCCTAACTAACCCCCTACTAACTTCCTAGTCCTGCCACGTTAGTGGCAGGGCAGTAGTTCCCTTTCCAATGTTCCCTTACCCACTCTAAACCACTGTTTGGACACTTGATCCTCAGTGTTTTGGAGGACAAGCAGCCTAGAAGGGTCACTAGATCTGTTGTTGCTTTATTTCCTTTGTACTCCTTTGTACTTTGTACCAAGCAGATCCCCCTTCATACCCAACCCATCTCGTCGAAAATGTACAAATATATCTTGAAGGGGGTCTAGAGTTTTTTTGTTAAAGTTTGATGGAGGTCTAGTGAGGAAACTAAGAAATAATGGAATGTATGACCAAACAAACGGTCCGTTTCCCCTTAACCCGTACAGCCCCAGCGACGCGTCTGACGCGTCGGCGATGTATGTAACGCACAGCCCCAGCGACGCGTCTGACGCGTCACCCTAATTGCGCCGCCGTAACCTCAGGTGTAGCCACTCAAGAGGGCTCAGATTTGTATGGAAACTGTGTACATATCCCACGCAACCGTGCCGATGGTTGAAAACTCTCAAAGTCCATGTGCGTGCGCGTGAGCGCGCAATAACCTGTTTTTTGGGGTAATTGCCTTCAATTTTTTACTCTTGTAAAATACGTTTTCGGGGCTCTGTAGGACCATTCTTTAAGCTTTTTGAGCGGTTTTTAGTGGTTTTTCCTTCATTTCTAACTCATTCGCTATTGTTTCTGGAATAAAACCATTTTTTGAAAACCGGCCGGGTTCTGGTGAACAAACATTACAAAACTAGCCGGGGCTCCACGGGTTAAGGGGGGATGGGCGTAATATTTGCTCATTTATATATTTGTTTATGATTTATTTAGTTTCATCCCTAGACCTCCATCAAGCATATAAAGCAACCCTAAACACCCTCCTTCAAGATCAATTTGTAAATTTTTCGATAGAAAAATATCCTGGCCGAAGGCCGGTTCCTCAAAAAGTACAGGCTCGCTATCGCTAGCCAGGAAAAACTTGACGCATAAATGACACGAAAAGTCTTAATATTGACGACGAAATGGGGTGAAATGTCTTAAAATCGCCAAACTAATGGGTCGAACGTCATGAAATATGAAAACTAATGGGGTTAACCATGAGGAAGAAAGGTGACCAGAAAAACGACCCATCTCCCCTTAATTCGGAGTTTGGCAATGTCCTTGCCGTATGTTTACTTTACGGCTTAATTGAGCCCACCTTGCTTTTTTTGTTTTCTCTTTCTCTCCCTCTCTCTTTGCCTTGTATCCGTTCGGCCCCATTCAGCCTACTGTTTTAAGACGTTTACCCCCATCCAGGTTTCAATATTTTCCTGGTGAGCGGTAGCGAGCCAACATATATATATTTTTGTTTTGAGAGCAAGCTAAATTTGTACATTTTTCGATAGAAAAATGTCTCCGGCGAAGCCAGATTTCTCCATACAATGCTGGCTCTCTATCGCTCGCCAGGAAGATATCGATACTTGGATGGGGATAAACGTCTTAAAACAGTTGGCTGAATTGGGCCGAATGGATACAAGCATGAGAAAGAGAGAAAAGGAGAGAAAGAGAAAAAAAAAAACAGGTGAACCCCCTTACGAGAGGTCCATAGAAAAAAAGGTTGACAGGTTCACTATAGGCCTAATCAATTTTTTTTACCCACCTCGCCGAAGGTGCTCTTTGGCCTCGGCGAAGTGTCTTCCGAGCATTCATCTACGTTGCACAGCCATTCGCATGCCTCTGCGAAGTATACCCGTGGCGGGTATACTCTCGGCGACGCTTTTTTTTTGTGCAACACCCTCGTCGATGTCTCGCCAATGTCGCGGAGGATCTCCGAGGGCCTCGCCGATCCCTCGGCAATGTTCGACGATGCTTGCGAGGGTTCGGACCCCTCGCAAGTCCTCGTCCCAAATTTTGAACAATCCGAACATTTGCGATGACCCGCGAGTGCCATTGCGAGGCCTTGCGAGTCACACGATTATCATGCGAGAGTTCAAGATTTTGTTGCGACATGTCACCAATGTGCCCATTTCTTGGTGCCTGCGATGAAAATCGTATGAAATTGCATCAGTGGGAAAGGGGCATTACCCTACCCCCTCCTACAGTCCTCCTTACCCCTCACCCATACCCCTACCCCCTCATACAGTCCTGCCCTATACCACCCCTGCTACCCAAACCCAGTGACCAATTTACAGCCATATAACACTTTCTCTCTCTCTCGCTCTCTCTCTTTCTCATCTCCACTGATCAATTAATCACTTTCAACATTGGTGAATACTACTATAACTAGTCCCCCCACCCCCAACCCCCCCTCTCTCTCTCTCTCTTTCTTTACTTTACTGCCCACCACTATAAACTGTCCCTATCTAGTAGTATTAAGGCCGGACCACCTAGCTGGGACCGCAAGGTCTGTGTGGTCTTGTAACTTGGAAATGCACAAGGTGAGTGTGGCGATTATATAGGACAACCATTTCGACCCTTATGTTATGCGATATGTCTATAAGCTTCGCTCAAAGCATTTCCAACCCTATGGAAAACCTGCTCTAAGGATTACTTTCCCTATTACACACGCACACACACACTCTCTCTCTATCTTTCACACTCACTCACTCACACTCTTTCTCTCTATCTTGTTGTCCTATTTAATCGCATACTTAGTTTGTGTATGTCACGTAGTAACACCAAATTATACAGACACAACACAACAATCTTACACATACATCCCACCGGTCTGTCAGGGGGAATATCAAATATGACAAACAATTATACTAATAGGAAATAAACACTGTAGTACAACAATATACAGTATGTAGACATACATACCAAAAAATATTTGGTTGTTGCTACACAGGTTACGTACGGACGATAAGGTAAATTTATAATTATTTAAGTAATACTAATTTTTGGGCACGAAAGCGTTTTCTTAGTTACAAGAATTAGGCACTGCTTAATAGTTTCCGAGAATATTCGTTAGGGTCTGTGAACCTGCCTACAGTTATCCTAGACCTACTCTTTAATGACTTAGTAGGGGAACGGACAGACATGTGTATATTCTGACATACGGAGCCCTGTATGTTAATTTAAGAGTTAGAATTAGAGTTCAAGGAGCCAAACTACCCAAGTGGTGAAGCAGACTAGCGAGCGAACGAGCGAGTGGGCAAACCATCTCGCCCCATACCAGCTCGTCCCATACCTCGATGACCGATGCTATGACGTATGATCGACGCCAGGAGCTGTGAGTGGACGACACACCTGTTATGTGATTCGAGGAGCTATGATTGGAGCGCGCACCACACTCGCCTTCTGATTCGTTCCTACACCATCATTGTTTGGTATATAAGACCCGAGTTGTGGGCATTGAAATCAGTCTCATTTGGAGTTGGGGAAGGTGAACTTGCAGCTGGAGGAAGACGGGGTGAAGTATTATAAGGGGATTGTGACTGTCAGTCAGATTATATAAATGTGTGTTAAGTGTGTTCGGTGTAAACACTTACGTTATGTTGGTTAGTGAGATATGTGATTGGGAATTAACGTGATGTGTTTAATGTGTGTAATGTGTTTAACTATTTAATTGGGAATTAACGTGAACA
The DNA here is from genome assembly GCA_032716605.1 of Paralithodes platypus. Lineage (NCBI taxonomy): Eukaryota > Metazoa > Arthropoda > Malacostraca > Decapoda > Lithodidae > Paralithodes > Paralithodes platypus. The sequence goes on along the minus strand of CM064488.1, from coordinate 26,406,842 downwards.
CTACTATTATGTGTTTAACGATTTAATTTGGGAATTAACGTGAACACTACAATAAGTGTTTAACGATTTAATTGGGAATTAACGTGAACGCTACTATTATGTGTTTAACTATTTGATTGCGAATTAACGTTAACGCTACTATTATGTACGTAACTATTTGATTGGGAATTAACGTTAACGCTATTATTATGTACTTAACTATTTTAGTTGACTAACTTGTGGACTAAAGCAACTCTTTAAGTAATTGGGTTATGATGAAAGTAATACTATTGTTTTATATTAATACTTACGAGTTCTTTCATTTTTTGAATTAAGCTTACATTGCTTAATGGTGCTTAGTACGGTGATGCTATTGTCTCGTATTAGTAATATCGCCTTAGACTAACATGGCTGTGTTAATATTACTTCTAGTGTTTTCCTAAGCTGAAGAAAATTCTTTTGCTTCAAAATATTATATTTTGCTTTTCATATTATTTGAGTGAGACCTGAATCGAATCTATGAAACGATCTTGTAACTTTATTTTCTCATAATCAAACCTCAATGTTACGTGGTTAAGAAATAAATTTAACTAATTATTAAATATATATCTAACTTTTTATGTGACTTTGATATTACTCCTGATGATAATAATAATATAATACTATTAACGTAAGACAAGAACCAAGAATAATTACATTAAATATAAATAAAAGGACATAGAAGAAAACTATCTATTCATTTCAAAAAGGGTAAGAGACAGAAATATTCTTACTTTAATATTTATCTTTCAAGACTTTTTATAAAATTAATAGTCCTTCTTTAGCTATAACTTATTCGGTTCATAACCATAGCCTACTAAGCTTCGGTTAAATAATAATTCTTTATAAATACTACATGACTTTAATTAGTTTCAGTATTTTTCATAATTAAAGAGTATCAGTCAATAAAGGATACCAAGTCCTATGATCCAAAAGGAAAGGAAGCAACAACAGGAATTTATGTTATTAGATTTTACTTTTGTTTTGCCTTCAGCGGACTGATACCTTAATATATATCTCTGTGCTATCTAGATTCATCAAGTTAACCACTTGAGGATCAAGATACGTAACAGAAGAGTGGCGACCTCGCCAGGATTCGTTTCATACAGTTTCACTCAGTTTCATTAAAGTTTCACTACTTAACAATCAAATATTAATCATGCCTCAACTAATTAATAACGAAGATGCTCGAGTTTTCATAGAATCAGAACCCACATCCCCTGATATTGACTGTCTGTCAAAATCCGAACTGAAAGTGCTTGCCTCACATCTCCAATTAACTGTCTCAAACATGTCCAAAGTAGAGGTGGCTCAGACCATAAAAACCCACCTGTTCCCTGTAGAAGGCGGGGAGGGTGACGGAGCAGTTGGTGGGATCCCTAGTAAACCTAGCCAACTTGAACAATTGCCACCTGGTTTGACCGGTGATCAAGTACTGGAACTAGCTAGAATAAATGCCGAAGCAAAGACCGAACAAGCCAGACTAAATATAGAACTAGCCAGAGTAAATGCCGAACAAGCCAGAGCAAATACCGAAGAAGCCAGAATAAATGCCGAAGCAAAGACCGAACAATGTGAATATCAATATCGTACGGCTCAACTAAATGTCCATACAAATGCTCCCGAAATTGCTCCCCCTCTGGGATTGACTATGACTAGTGTCATTCCACCTTTCACTGAGGATAATGTGCAGGATTTCTTTGTTTTGTTTGAGGAAGTTGCTGGAGGTATGAAGTGGACAAGAGATCAATGGCCTTTTATGTTACAAACTGTTTTGACAGGGCAGGCTCGAGCCACGTATTTGTCAGAAGTAGCAGAAGTTAGGCAGGATTATGACAATCTCAAAGAAGCTATCTTAAAAACCTATCAATTGCAGCCTGAGGCTTACAGGCAATCTTTCCGTAAAAACCAGAAGAAAGTAGAAGAAACCCATAAGGTATTTGCCAGGACCATGACTAAAACTTTCAATCATTGGGTCAAGAGTAAGAAAGTCACAAGCTACAACGATCTGAAGGAGTTGGTCCTGTTAGAAAATTTCCTATGGAAAATTGATTCTTCTGTATCCTATCATTTAAAGGGGAAAAAGGTAGATTGTCTTGCCGACGCCGCTGACATGGCTGACACATACGTGCTCAACAACAAATTTCGTGGAAAGAAGCCCTACGATAATTCTAGTTCTAATTTTAAGTATCCCAATCACAAATCTGACGGACCCAGTCACAAGCCTATAACGTCTTCCCCAGCTAGCCAAAATAGAAATGTTTCCCCAACTAAAAATGCGACTCAGGGCAATGGTAACAGAGGTGGGCCCCAAACTAATAGTAATGCTCAAAGAGGGAACTTTCCCGTATCCCCTAAAGTATGTACTTTTTGTGGCATGAGAGGCCACCTAGCTTATCAGTGCTGGGCCAAGGAAAAAACCGAGAGATCGGGGCAGACAGTTGCCGCCGTATCTCAAATTCCATGTGTGCCTTTAATGCAGGGCTCCCGACAGAAGGAGTACCTAGCACCAAATGTTCCTTTAATGCAAGACTCCCGACAGAAGGAGTACCTAGCACCAAAAGTTCCTTTAATGCAGGACTCTCGACAGAAGGAGTACCTAGCAGCTAACTTAAATCATCTAGACAGGGGTGTAGTAGCATGTGTGGTACAACCCACTAGGGTTAAGCCAATAATAATTTCACCATCAGTGCAGGACAGTTACCGTCCCTTTATTTCATCTGGCAACGTGAGATTAAATGGTTGCATGCATGAGGTAAAGATTCTGAGAGACACAGGTTCTACTAGCACCCTCATGGTGAATCCTTACACTGAGTGCCCACCTGGCGAACCAGTTGTAATGAGAGGTGCTGGAGGCCAGTTTTATGCATACTTGGTAAAAGGCGAAATTGAATGTGAGTTACTACAGGGTGAGGCCACCATAGCTTTGTGTAGGTCCCAAGATATCCCTGTGCCTGGGGTAACACTCCTTTTGGGGAATGATGTAGCAGGTGAGAAGGTCCGACCAGACCCCATTTTGTCACTTTCCCCTGTTAACGAGCCACTAACCGGTGAGCTCGACAAGGAGATGCCAACTGTTTTCCCTGTGTGTGCTGACAAACTTTCAATGTCTCGAGTAGCAGTTCCCTCAGACAGAAATGTACCGAATGTAAGAGTTGATGAAAGGGATGATGAGAGTGTGAATGATGCTCCAACTGTGCCTGATGATGTGACTGAGGTGGATTTATCTGACACCTTTATGGCTCATCTTGACCCTAATGATGACCATGAAACCCCTCCAAATTGTCCTAGTGGCCTGGTAGAGCTACAGAGAGATGATCGTGAATGCAAGGAGTTAGCTGCCAGGTCCGTGAGTGAAGATGAATGTGAGAAGGTGGGTGGTGAATGTTTCTACCTTAAAGGAGGAGTATTGTGGCAAAGATGGAGACCGCCACACAGACCAATCGATGACGGGGCTTGGGACGTCCATCAAGTAGTAGTCCCCAAACCTTGTCGTAAAGATATCATGGAAATGGCACATTGTATACCATTGGCAGGACACCTAGGTGTGAGAAAAACTCTAGACAGAATCAGAGCCCACTTTTACTGGCCAGGAATGCGTGCAGATGTAGTAGAGTGTTGTAGAGTGTGTCACACTTGCCAGATGACAGGAAAACCCAATCAGAAGGTGCCTGTACATCCTCTGGTGCCCTTGCCCGTTTTCGAGAATCCTTTTACTCGGGTGGTAGTGGACATTGTAGGCCCATTGCCTAAGACTTCCCAAGGTAACATTTATTTATTAACTATCATGGACATGGCAACTCGCTACCCAGAGGCTATACCCTTAAGGACTACCTCTGCTCCAACTGTAATCAAGGAACTGCTCAAATTCTTCACCAGAATGGGTTTCCCCCATGAGGTGCAAAGTGATCAAGGAACTAATTTTACCTCTAACATTTTCCAGCAGTCCCTGAAGGAGTTGGGTATCGAGCATGTAAAGTCTAGCACCTACCACCCAGAGAGTCAAGGGGTTCTCGAACGATATCATCAGACATTAAAGGGAATGTTACGTAAGTATTGTACAGAGACCGGAGTTGAGTGGGATAAGGGGGTACCTTTTCTTTTATTTGCTACTCGTGAGGTTCCAACTGAATCCCTGGGTTTTTCCCCTAATGAGCTAGTTTTCGGTCACCAGGTAAGAGGTCCTTTGCAACTATTGCAGAATAGCCTAGTTGGCCAGGAGGGGAACCAAAACCTCCTCAAGTATGTTTCAGATTTCAAAACCCGGCTGAGATCCTCATGTGAGTTTGCCGCTCAAAACTTGACAGTGGCTAAAAGCTCCATGAAGAAATGGTATGACAGAAAAGCCCGTGAGAGGGAGTTTAAGCCCGGTGATGAGGTTTTGGTCCTGCTCCCCCTTTTTGGCCAACCTTTATCTGCCAAGTTCAGGGGCCCATATAAGATCATTCGGAGGGTGAGCATTACCGATTATCTAGTAACTACCCCAGACAGGAGAAAGCCCACGCAAGTATTCCATATAAATATGTTGAAGCCCTACCATAGGTCCCCTGATTCCTCTCTTCCAGATTCTCCCACTGTGGCAGTGAATGTCAGGACCTGTGAGCAGCCTGGTGCGGACAAAGTCTTCAGTTCTCTTACTGACCCGCAACAGACTGTTCCAGAGCCTGAAGGTATCCATGCAGACTTTGACTTGTCATGTAGCCTATCCAACTTTCAGTATAATTCAGTGGCTTTGAGGGAATTACCATCTAAACTATGTCATCTTCCCTCTGATCAAGCGAACCAACTAATCTCTGTTTTATCTCAGTCTCCCAGTGTGTTCCGTGATACTCCAGGGCTCACTTCTTTGGCCGTGCACGACATCGACGTAGGGGATGCAACTCCCATTAAACTATTATCCCCCTACCGTGTCTCACCACAACGCAGGAGTATACTGCAGGTCGAGCTTGACTTAATTTTTTCAAACCAGCTGATCACAAGGGCCTTCAGCCAGTGGAGTAGTCCGGTCATACTTGTGCCGAAGCCAGACGGGAGCCATAGGTTTTGTAGGGACTATAGGCAAGTCAATGCTGTCAAAAAGAACGATACCTACCCACTGCCACGGATCAAAGATTGCATTTACCAGTTTGGCCTCATGCAGCAGTAAGTATAATTTAATGAGAGGATTTTGGCAATTAGCTCTCCCTTGTAGCGAGGTAAATATCATGCTTTTGTAGTGCGCTTTTAAGCCTTCAGCTGTGAGATGCCTTGCAGTTCGAATAACGCTCCAGCTACGTTCCGGCTATGTTCTGATGTGGTACCTGGAGACGTTGCCTACTTTGGGTGATATCCTTATTATATCCTCGTTATAATCTTGCTGTTGCCAATCTGGTGGTGAATCTATTTATGTATTATGTTTAATATTATGTACTATACTCCTTAAACTCTTTTCTAGGGGGGAGGTCTGACATACGGAGCCCTGTATGTTAATTTAAGAGTTAGAATTAGAGTTCAAGGAGCCAAACTACCCAAGTGGTGAAGCAGACTAGCGAGCGAACGAGCGAGTGGGCAAACCATCTCGCCCCATACCAGCTCGTCCCATACCTCGATGACCGATGCTATGACGTATGATCGACGCCAGGAGCTGTGAGTGGACGACACACCTGTTATGTGATTCGAGGAGCTATGATTGGAGCGCGCACCACACTCGCCTTCTGATTCGTTCCTACACCATCATTGTTTGGTATATAAGACCCGAGTTGTGGGCATTGAAATCAGTCTCATTTGGAGTTGGGGAAGGTGAACTTGCAGCTGGAGGAAGACGGGGTGAAGTATTATAAGGGGATTGTGACTGTCAGTCAGATTATATAAATGTGTGTTAAGTGTGTTCGGTGTAAACACTTACGTTATGTTGGTTAGTGAGATATGTGATTGGGAATTAACGTGATGTGTTTAATGTGTGTAATGTGTTTAACTATTTAATTGGGAATTAACGTGAACACTACTATTATGTGTTTAACGATTTAATTGGGAATTAACGTGAACACTACAATAAGTGTTTAACGATTTAATTGGGAATTAACGTGAACGCTACTATTATGTGTTTAACTATTTGATTGCGAATTAACGTTAACGCTACTATTATGTACGTAACTATTTGATTGGGAATTAACGTTAACGCTATTATTATGTACTTAACTATTTTAGTTGACTAACTTGTGGACTAAAGCAACTCTTTAAGTAATTGGGTTATGATGAAAGTAATACTATTGTTTTATATTAATACTTACGAGTTCTTTCATTTTCTTTGAATTAAGCTTACATTGCTTAATGGTGCTTAGTACGGTGATGCTATTGTCTCGTATTAGTAATATCGCCTTAGACTAACATGGCTGTGTTAATATTACTTCTAGTGTTTTCCTAAGCTGAAGAAAATTCTTTTGCTTCAAAATATTATATTTTGCTTTTCATATTATTTGAGTGAGACCTGAATCGAATCTATGAAACGATCTTGTAACTTTATTTTCTCATAATCAAACCTCAATGTTACGTGGTTAAGAAATAAATTTAACTAATTATTAAATATATATCTAACTTTTTATGTGACTTTGATATTACTCCTGATGATAATAATATATAATACTATTAACGTAAGACAAGAACCAAGAATAATTACATTAAATATAAATAAAAGGACATAGAAGAAAACTATCTATTCATTTCAAAAAGGGTAAGAGACAGAAATATTCTTACTTTAATATTTATCTTTCAAGACTTTTTATAAAATTAATAGTCCTTCTTTAGCTATAACTTATTCGGTTCATAACCATAGCCTACTAAGCTTCGGTTAAATAATAATTCTTTATAAATACTACATGACTTTAATTAGTTTCAGTATTTTTCATAATTAAAGAGTATCAGTCAATAAAGGATACCAAGTCCTATGATCCAAAAGGAAAGGAAGCAACAACAGGAATTTATGTTATTAGATTTTACTTTTGTTTTGCCTTCAGCTGACTGATACCTTAATATATATCTCTGTGCTATCTAGATTCATCAAGTTAACCACTTGAGGATCAAGATACGTAACAATATATTAATGGTATAAGGATAAGATGGAGGACGAGGACAGCTCAGACGAGGCTCTATCACCAAGGTAAAAAAATAACAAAAAATGCTGCATATGTACCAAACATGAACACAATTGTACTCGATGCAAATGTGTGAAGAGTGGACAAAGATACACAGACTGTAATAAGGGGGACAAATGTCGTAACCCTTTAGGTAGAGCAGGAACAAGTGGAGAGACGGCAGCAAATTCCCAGAGTGAGCAACGGGACGCAGCTGAGGGAGGCCGTCATGGTGGCAGGGAAGCCGAAAGAATACTGGGAGAAGCAAGGGACTCAAGGGACCCAAGAGAGATAGAAGAACCCCAAGAAGCGGAAAGTAATGAGGAGACCGCAATAGACCCAAAGGAGGGAGATGACAACCGAGCTGCAAGAGAGGATGACAGGCCTCCAATGGGGCCAAATGAAGCAGATGGAAACAATGAGGACTTGCCAGACAATGAAGAGCCTCGGGATATCCAAATGGTGGCTGAACCACAAAGGGAGAGGGCCCCAGGTAGACCCGCAGAAGAAGCAGCCAGAGGTGGAAACATACTCTGGAAAGGATTACGGGAAGAGGAAGTTAGAACTTGGACAGATGCAGCTTACTCAGAAATTGTATATTGGTCTGCACACAACTTTTTCAACCCACCAAAATGTGGTGCCACCACCAACATGCTGAACGATATGACAAAGCTCATTTATAACTATGTCTGTGACACATCGTTAGCCCCGTATGCTCCCAAGATAATTTTCAGCATTCCACATCTCTTCTTGCAAAAAACTCACCGCAAATCTAAACAAGGTGAAAATGTGACTGCGCTAACAAGAAGAATGAAATTATGGAATGATAACAAGATGGATGACTTACTCAGTGAAGCCAGAGCATTACAAGAGAGACAAGGCAGGCGGCTGCAAAAAAGGGAAAACACTGAAGACGAGGCCAGGAGATTCGGCGACCAGATGAGACAAGGAAAAGTGGCACCTGCAATACGGTCCCTGACAAAGGAGGCAGCTGATGGGTTGCTGCCTATCACAAGAGACACCATCCAAATGTTGAAAGAGAAACATCCACAACCTAGTATCCACGAGAGTCAGAAGCTAGAGGGGGATTATATACCACCGAACCCCGTCATATACGAACAAATCACAGGTGAAATTTTTTTGGAAAAAGGCTCTCAGGACACAACGCAGTGCAGGCCCATCAGGGCTAGATGCAAATGGCTGGAGGACAATCCTGAGCAGAGCAGTCCTCGGACTTGCAGCAACAGACTTATGTAGGGCTCTGGCAGCTCTTGCAAGAAAGATGGCCACCCAAAATTGTCAACATTTGGAGCCTTTCACAGCTTGTCGCCTAATACCATTAGACAAGAATCTAGGGTGCAGACCAGTAGGAGTGGGCAAAGTGCTGAGAAGAATCATCGGAAAATGCATAATGGATGTGGTGAAGGACGATGTGCGGTCAGCGGCCGGTAATCTCCAAGTGTGTGCCGGCCACCAAGCAGAGGGAGAGGCAGCAATTCATGCCATAAGAAAAATATATGAGCGAGTGAACTGTGAAGCTGTGCTGCTAGTGGATGCAACAAATGCCTTTAACACCATCGACAGAAAGACAGCAATACATAACATCAAAGAAAAATGCCCCAGCTTTGCCACCTATGTAGAGAACACCTATAAACGGCCTGCAGACCTCTTCATAGTAAACAACCAGAACACACGACGTGGATCAGCTCTGAAATCAATGGAAGGAACCACACAAGGTGACCCCATAGCAATGGCAATGTATGCATTAGGTCTCTCAGTGTTGCTAACCTTAACAAGCCATGAGGTGACACAAGTCAAGCAGGTGGCCTATGCAGACAATCTCACTGGAGCGGGAAAAGTCAACGATCTCAAGCACTGGTGGGAGCAAGTATCAAATGTAGGCCCAGAAATAGGGTACCATCCAAATGCCAGAAAGTCAATACTAATAGTAAAACAAGAACATTATGAAAATGCGTTAGAAGCTTTCAGAGGTAGTGAAGTGGTAGTAACAAAGGACGGACAGCGTCACCTTGGGGCAGTGATCGACACGGAAGAGTTCAAGAACAAATACATAGAGGAGAAGGTCAGAGAGTGAGTAAAAGAAATTGAAAAACTGGCCAATATTGCAAAGACGGAACCACAGGCTGCGTATTCGGCATTCACATATGGGGTCAAACATCGCTGGACCTACTTGATGCGAACCGTTCCAAATGTGAGCGCATTACTTCAACCGCTGGAAGATGCCATCAGAGACAAACTCATCCCAGCGTGGGTAAAGTCGCACACCCCGAGTGATACAGAGAGGGAGTTGCTCGCACTGCCTTCTAGGTTGGGAGGGCTGGGAATCATCAACCCAGTGAGGAGGGCGACAACGGAATACCTGAACTCGGTAAAGATAACAGGATCTCTCACTGACCGTATCGTAGCACAAGATTCTGACGGCGAAGTGGACCAGGCGGACATCTACAACATCAGAAAGACCATCACGTCAGAGAGGCAAAACTCACAGAAAAATGACCTGGTATAATTAATGGGACAACTTTCCTGGAGACAAACAAGAAAACTACAAATAGCACAAGAAACAGGTGCTTCAAATTGGCTGACAACACTACCAATTAAGGCAAAAGGCTTCAATCTCAACAAACAAGAATTTAATGATGCTATTGCACTGAGGTATGATTGGCCGATTGAAGGACTGCCCGATCGATGCGTTTGTGGAACCAACAACAATGCAGACCACTCCATGATATGTAAGAAAGAAGGATTCATCAGCATCAGGCACGATGAAGTAAGAGATGTAACGGCGAACATGCTCAGGGAGGTGTGTAGAGATGTGGTGCGCGAACCATCACTCATTTCCTTGGATGGAGAGATCTTGCAGCACAGGACAGCCAACACATCCAATGAAGCACGAGTGAACGTTAGTGCAAGAGGTTTTTGGACAAATGCACAGCGAGCGTTCTTTGACATAAGAGTATTTGACCCAATGGCCCATAGCTACAGCGAGCTGTCTCTGGATGCTGCACACAAGAGGAACGAACAAGAGAAGGTCAGGGCATATGGGGAAAAGGATCTTAAATATCGAACAAGGCAGCTTTACCCCACTAGTCTTCACCACATCTGGAGGGATGGGACCCAGGGCCCAGTGCTTCTATTCAAGGCTTGCAGAGATCATTGCAGAGAAGAAGCAACAGCCCAGGAGCCACGTCATAGCCTGGATGAGGTGCCGTCTATCTTTCTCATTGCTCAGATCAGCACTACTATGCCTGCGGGGAACATGACGGTCTGCACCACAACCAGTGACGGTGGCAGAAGTGGACTACGAGGCAGCAGTTGCAGAGGGTCGCATAGGGAGGCGACTGGATTGAAGTTGCATGGTGTAGAATAGTGATATCTGATGCTTGTAAAATAAAATGTATGAACAATATTAAAAAAAAAAAAAAAAAAGTAGTAGTAGTAGTAGTAGTAGTAGTAGTGTGGAACCTCAAATTGGCTCATGAACATTTGTTGCTGGCATTTTACAATTTTACAGGACTATTTACAATGTTACCCCTTCTGTACCGGCGACGTCATTATTATCTGATTTCAGATAACGTTAGACGATGTTATGAAGCTTAGGGGAATTATATGGTAGCTAAAAGGATTCATGGAGTTAGTCTGTAACCTTTTAATGGGTAGATGTCCTTCCTAATCTGAATATAATTGTCTAATAGTTACCAGAAAATAATGAAAAAGATGTCATCGGTACTGAATGGGTTGATAGTAGTAGTAGTAGTAGTAGTAGTAGTAGTGTGGAACCTCAAATTAGCACATAACTAATTTTGCTGACTTTACAACTATATTTTCATGAATATTTACAATTTAACCATCACACCTAAACTTCGTTAGATGTAGAAAATGCTTGGGTGCTTGCTTTGTGTGGGCGAACTGTTATAGGTGTTATTTTCCTGTCACACCTCCTTCCTTTCTTGTGTCTCTTGCTGATCCTACCTACCCTTGTGTGAGTAATGGCTGGCTACTGACTGACTGACTGATCATTATTATCATTATCATTCTTATTGGTCGCTGGGTCTTCTCCTGGGCGACCTAGATGTGTGTGAATTTTTATTTATAATTTTTGTTTTTTATGTTGTGTTGTGTTGTCCTTGTTCGGGCTCTGTCTTGAGTCGACCACCCCCAGCTATAGGGTATGTGCCTGAGTATTTGCATACATACATCATTATTATTACTCTTTGACAGGTCCGGGAAGGCCAAGCCAAGAAGTCCCTGGAAGCGGTGAACCGTTGGGCTGAGCGTCTTCACCGAGTCTCCCCGACCCACCTCCAACATGACCTGGCAGTGTGGCTGACACGGACCAACCTGGGGGGACCTTCGGGTTACGCCCCGGTGGCCGGTGTGTGTCAGCCGGCTAGATCCTGTACACTCAACCGGGACGAAGGCTTGACTTCTGCCTTCATAATAGCGCACGAGATGGCCCATGTGTAAGTAGTCTCTTCTTATTACTTCATGGTGGATTTTAGGATGCTCTGTGGCCACCATCATCATAGCACACAAGATAGCCAATGTGTGAGTAGTCTGTTCTTATTACTTGATGGCAGACCTTAGGGATGCTCTGCTTCCAACGTCATCATAGCGCACAAGATGGCCCATGTGTGAGTAGTCTGTTCTTATTACTTGATGGCAGACCTTAGGGATGCTCTGCTTCCAACGTCATCATAGCGCACAAGATGGCCGATGTGTGAGTAGTCTTATTACTTCATGGTGGACCTTTGGGATACTCTGTGGCCATTATTATCACAGCACACATGATGGGCCATGTGTGAGTAGTCTATGCCACTTTCAGGTGTCAATCTTTTCCTGGCGAGCAACAGCGAGCCTGTAGTTTAGGAGAAACTGACCTTTGGCCGGGTTCATTTTTCATTATAAAGATATACCCGGCCGAAAGCTAAGGGGACGTTATATGTACAGTATATAATTATATGTTATATTATTACCGGTAAATATATTTGTCTTACTTTGCTCCCTAGACCTCTATCAAGCTTAAAGTAACACCATCCCAGATAAATTTGTACTTTTTTCGGTAGAAAAATGTCCCAGCCAATGGTCGGATCCTCCTAAACTACAGGCTCGCTTTCGCTCGCCAGGAAAAAAATCACACCTAAATGTCACGGAAGGTCTTATTATTGACAAAGAAATGGACGAAAGTATTAACATTTGAAAACTAATGGGGCTAATTTGAAGAAGGGGATTCAGAAAAAAGACGAATACTTCCCCTAAATATAGCTTCAAATATAACTTGAAGAGGGTTGGGTGGGGGGCATTTTAGTTTGAAGGGGGATATAGGGGGCGATTTTCAGTTTGAAGGAGGTCTGGGGTGCGATTCTTAGCTTGAAGGGGGATCTAGGGGGATTTTTTTAGCTTGAAAGGGGTCTAGGGGGCGATATTTAGTTTGAAGGGGGATCTAAGGGTCGATTTTTAGCTTGAAGGTGGATCAAGGGGGCGATTTTTACCTTGAAGCGGGATCTAGGGGCTATATGTAGCTTGAAGGGGGATCTAGGGGCGATTTTTTGCTTGCAGGAGGATATAGGGTGCGATTTTTATTTAGCTGGAAGGTGGATCTAGGGGTGATTTTTAGCTTAAAAGGGGATCTAGGGGCGTTTTTTAGCTTGAATGGGGATCAAGGGGCGATTTTTAGCTTGAAAGGGGATCTATGGGGGGATTTTCTTAGCTTGAAAGGGGTTCTAGGGGCGATTTTTAGCTAGAAGAAGGATCTAGGGGGCGTTTTTTAGCTTGAAGCGGGATCTAGATGCGATATTTAGCTTGAAGAGGGATCTAGGGGCGATTTTTAGCTTGAAGGGGGATCTAGGGGCGATTTTTTGCTTGAATGGGGATCTAGGGGCGATTTTGGGCTTGAAAGGGGATCTAGGGGCGATTTTTAGCTTGAAGGGGGTCTTGGGGGGATTTTTTAGCTTGAAGTGGGATCTAGGGGCGATATTTACCTTGAAGCGGGCGGGGTAGACTTTTATTTTTATTTTTATATTTATTTATTTATTTGTTTTATTTTACTATTTTTGTTTACTTCAAGGGGGTCCAGGGAGAAAGTTAAATTTACTTTGAAAAGTTGACAGAATGACTATAAACACCATATGAGGAGGATCACTTTATTGACAATGTTTCGCAGATAGCTTCTTCAGGTTACTAATAGTGACGTCACCTGAAGAAGCTATCTGCCAAACGTTGTCAATAAAGTGCGCCTCTTCATATGGTGTTAATATTTATGTTCTATGTGTATGAAGAAGACAAAACGCAGGTTGCCTGTAACGAGTGTCTCCCCCAAAGCCTAAAGAGTGACAGAGCCAAATTCAAGGGACGTTGGTGTCAAAATGCCTGGACACACGATGTTTAAACCAGTTTAAGTCATAGAATGAAGGAAATATTGATTGAGGGAGAAAGCTAAAAATAAAATAGGATTAATCATTGTGGACCTTTGGGATGCACTGCGGCCTTCCTCATAGCCCATCAGATGGCCCATGTGTGAGAAACGTCCCCATTCAAGTGTCATATTTTTCCTGGCGAGCGATAGTGAGCCTGCAGTTTAGGAGAAGCGGTCCTTTTGTCTTAACATTTTTCTAGCATAATATACACTAATTTAAGGGGAGGTTTTTAGTTTGCTCCCTCGACCTCTATCAAGCTTAAATAAATACCCCCAAGACCCCCTTCGAGATAAATGTATACATTTTTCGGTAGAAACATCTTATCCAATGTGAAAGAGCTTCAAAATAGTACGAGAAAAAACTTGTTCATGGAAAATTGCCGTAAAATATAATGCGCTTGTGTGACGCCATCATAAAGAGACAAACCTATTATTACACAGAGCCAGTCTTAATTGGGGGTTAGCCTATAATGGATGGGAAAATTGCCCTCTTTAATTACAGGCTTGCTATCGCTCTCCAGGAAAAAGTCGACACCTAAATGGCATAAAAGGTCATAAAGTTGACAGTAATGGGGTGAAAAGTCTTAACATCGCCAAATTAATGGGGCGAACGTCATAAAATCTCAAAACTAATAGGGCTAAACATGAGGGAGTAAGGGGTTCAGAAAAAAATCCCTCGAGTAAAAGTCTCCCCTTAAATACCCTTTGAGGATGATGACGTGTTTTGATAGTTTGTTCTGGCTATCATTGGACGATTTTATTCAGCTTAGGAAGACCTTGTGGGAGGTAAAGAGTTAAGTGAGGTAGTATTGACTCCTTTGATTCCTGAATATCCTTCTTAAATGGACTAATATCGCGGTATCGCCTAATGATAGACAAAATAACCTGTCACATCGCGTCGGGGGAGTTTATCTTAACCCTTAGACGATTTGACTCAGAATAGGAAGGGTGTATGGAAGTCAGAGGGTTAATGGAGACAGTCTTTACCCTTATCATTCCCACAAATCCTTCCTAAATGGCACTGAATCACCTAATAGTACCCAGAATAAACTGTCAAAAACCGTCATAATCCTTAAGGGGTTAACTTGAGGCCGTAGAGTTTATCATGGAAAAACTCAAAGACAACGCTCGAAAACTGGAAAGAAAATGGCTGGCCCGAGTTTTAAGTTAACAGTTTATTATTTTTCAAGGGGGAGGTAGTTACTTGATTTCTCTGGAACCCCCTTCTCCCTCATGTTTAGCCCCATTAGTCTTGAGATTTTAAGACGTTCGCCTCATTAGTTTGTCGATTTAAAGACCATTCGTTCCATTTCGTTATCAATATCAACACTTTTCATATAATTGTTTTTCCTGGCGAGCGATAGCGAGCCTGTAATTTTGAAGGAAATGGCCTTCAGCTGGGAAATGTTTCTACCGAAAAATTTACAAATTAATTTCGAAGGGAGATCTTGATAATGTATTAAGCTTGATGGAGGTCTAGGGTGAATAGTAAAACAATTATAAATATACAAATAAATAACCAAATAAATATACCCTACCCCCTAAATTATAATATTCCTACCCATAATCCTTTGTATCACTGGCTACGTTATGGTGATATAGATAGATAGATGCATGGATAGATACTGTAGATATATAGATAGATAGATAGATGCATAGATAGATAGATAGAGAGAGAGAGAGAATTATAGATGCATAGATTGGTAGAATGATAGATGACTAGAAATATGGATAGCTAGATTTATTTTATTTTTTTCTATGTGATTGAGGGAGGCAAAAGGCATAACTGCCTATAGCGAGTGCCTCCCCCATAGTTGAAAGAGTGACAGGGCCAAAATCAAGGGACGTTCGAGCCAAAATGCCTGGACACACAGAGTTTGAAGCAATTTAAGTCATAGGAAGAGGGAGAGAGTTCCAGAGCTCAGATGTTGAGTAGAAGAAAGTTTGAGAGTAACGTTTCACTCTGGGGTTGGAGAGTTGCACAGAGTAGGGGTGGGATAGAGTTGCAAGACGGGTACCACGTGCCCTACGTAAAGGAGGTGGTATGCACTGGGATAGCTCTGAGGAACACTGATTATTATAGTAGCGATAGAATAGCGAGAGAGATGCAACATTGCGGCGGAGAGAGAGAGATTGCAGAGAGTTGGTGAGTGGACGGGAGTTAATGATACGAAAGGCCTTCCTTTCAACTTTGTCTAGGAGAGCGGTGTGAGAGGAACCTCCCCACACATGTGAACAATACTCAATACAAGGGCGCACTATGCCCCTGTACAGAGCAAGAAGCTGTGCAGGAGAAAAGAACCCCCTAAGGCGGTTGAGCACACCCAGCTTCTGAGAGGCTGCCTTAGCAAGACTGGTAATATGGTCCTTCCAAATGAGAGCAGAAGAAAAAGAGACACCAAGAATATTGAGAGAAGATGAAGGGTTGATTTTTGTATTGTTGAAGAATAAGGGATAGTCCGCTGGGAGATCCTGACGGGTAGATAGATGGAGAAATTGGGTTTTGGAAGCATTAAAGTTAACAAGGTTTTCTCTGCCCCAATTGGAAATAGTATTTAGATCAGAATTTAAGAGTTCTATGGCTTCATTACGTTTGTCGTTGAGGGATTGCTGGCTGGGGCGTTCTGAAAAACTAATGGAGTAGTGTAAGGTTGAGTCGTCTGCGTATGAATGGATGGGAATTAAGGTACAGTTAAGGAGATCATTTATAAAAATTAGAAAGAGAATAGGAGATAGGACTAGATAGATCTAACTACTATTTCCAATTGGGGCTGAGAAAACCTTGTTGCCTTTAATGCTTCCAAAACCAAATTTCTCCACCTTACTACCCATCGTGAACTCCCAGAGGACTATTCCTTATACTTCAGTAATACAAAACTCAATCCTTCATCTTCTCTCGGTATTCTCGGTGTCTTTTTTGTTCTGCTCTCACTTGGAAGGACCATATCACCATATTACCAAGCACACCCAGAAGATGGGTGTGGTCAACCGCCTCAAGGGGTTCTTTACGCCTGCACAGCTTCTTGCTCTGTACAGGGGTTCAGTGCGTCCTTGTATTGAGTATTGTTCACATGTGTGGGAAGGATCCTCTCACACCGCACTTCTAGACAAAGTAGAAAGGAAACTCTTTCGCATCATTAACTCCCGTCCACTCACTGACTCTCTGCAATCTCTCTCTCTTCGCAGTAATGTTGCATCTCTCTCGCTATTCTATGGCTACTACTATAATCAGTGTTCCTCAGAGCTCTCTCAATGTATACCACCTCCTCTACGTAGGGTACGTAGTAACAGACTTGCAACACAATCCCACCCTTACTCTGTACAGCTCTCCAACTCGAGAGTGAAACGATATTCCCACTCTTTCTTCTATTCAACAGCTAAGCTCTAGAACTCTCTCCCTGAATCCATTGAGGGGCAAAAGATAAATGTGATGTTTTGGCTCCCAGTCTGCCAACCTCTAGGGTTTTTTTTTTTTTTCTATATTCCAACTTACTTCCTCTCCGGCATAGGCTGAGAGCCTTAACATTCACTGCTTTACAATGAACAGTGAAGCCCGTGAGGTCTTGTTCCAGTCTAGGGAGTGAGACATGTGAAGCACATAGAGTACAACGAGCACCTGCCATCTTGCCTTCACATGAGGCATGGTGCTCACTCATGGCCCGAAACAACCCCATCTCTGAAGCCACCTCGTTCCCGTGCTTCACTGTCTCATCCCCTACACTCGGACTCTCACACTTACACACACACAACGCCACAGGTTGGCAGTAGAGAGGTCAATCCATGGAAGAGACGCCACCATTTGAGATCTAGAAAATATATCAGTAATAGGAACAGTCAGAGTAAGCTGTGGGTATGGCAGAGAATGCTCAACTCTCACTCTGATTGACCAGCCCATCACCACATGACTAGAACCCAATCCTCTCACCATCGGCTAGGAAAAGCCGCCCTTGGCAGGGGGATAGCTCTTAACAAGCACACCCCACTTCTTTCCAACACACCTATATTTCCCCTAATATACTTTGATTTTGGTTCCCAGTCACTCTTTCAACCTTGGGGCAGCTTTGCCTTTTGTCTCCTTGATGCACATAGGAAGTAAAAGAGAGAAAGAGAGAGAGAGAGAGAGAGAGAAAAAAATATATATATACCGGTACATATATACAGTATATATATATATATATATATATATATATATTATATATATATATATATATTATATATATATATATATATATATATATATATATATATATATATATATATATATATTATATATATATATATATATATATATATGTATATACAGTATATATATATATATATATATATATATATATATATATATATATATATATACTGTATATATATATTTTCTTTCAGGCAGGTGAGATTAAAATAATAGGCATAGTTTGCATTATTGAGTTTTTTATTGATACTCTCAATTGTTCATACAGTTTTTCTAGTATTTTCAGGAAGTTGGTAAAGGAGGTCTGCAAAGGCTTCCGACAGTTCAATGGGCGCAGCCATCATTATCAAGGAGAAGTGAAGTTAGAAGGTGATAAGTCGAGAATATATAGGCGATACAAGATCAAGAGAGGGTTTATTGTGTGCTAGCTGCACGCTGGTTGGCTAACCTCAGGCTAGCTCTGGTTGATTGGCTGGACGGTGCGTATGCGGTAGGCGCAGGAGTGGGCGGGGCCTCTGCGTCGTTCGTCTGCGTGTGTGGAGGGTACAGTAACTCGGACATCGCCCACACCATCAACAAACACCTTGAAACATGGTACAATAATGACATGCCTACTAATACAAACACTGAATACATAAAAATTTACTATAAAAACCACATGTCCTCAGATCACAAGACAGACGAAAACATAATGAGAGACATTATCAGCAACAACGTTAAAACTACGAACCCTGACCAACACCTTAAACTTATCATATACTACAAATCGAGGAAAACCTCACTAGTCCTTCGCAACACCCCGGCTACCGCTAAGAAACCGTCACAAGAGGACCATGTCATATACCGACACACCTTCCAAAGGAAGGACCTGTAACAGTGAGGACTGTGGACCTCACACTTATGTCGGTTTAACAAGGACTCGTATGTCACGTCGCCTTACCCTCCACCTTCAAGCCGGAGCTATCAAGGACCACTACCACACATCCCCACACCATCAGGAACTCACCAGACCCGACATAGATAAACACACATCTATCCTTGATAAAGAAATAGACTCACGCCGCCTATTTATTCTTGAAGCTATATATATACAAACGTACCAACCTACTTTAAACACACAAGCGGAATACAGCCAGATCCTACCCTCGGCACGCCCTTCCACAGCAAGGCCCCCCATGATGCCCCCAGGAATGCCCCCTCCACACACGCAGATGAACGACGCAGAGGCCCCACCCACTCCTGCGCCTACCCCATACGCACCGTCCAGCCAACCAACCAGAGCTAGCCTGAGGTTAGCCAACCAGCGTGCAGCTAGCACACAATAAGCCCTCTCTTGATTTTGTATCGCCTATATATTCTTGACTTATCACCTTCTAACTTCACTTCTCCTTGATAATGATGGCTGCGCCCATTGAAATGTCAGAACCCTTTGCAAACCTCCTTTACCAACTTCCTGAAAATACTAGAAAAACTGTACGAAAAATTGAGAGTATCAATAAAAAACTCAATAATGCAAACTGTGCCAATTATTTTAATCTCACCTGCCTGAAAGAAAATATCCACCCTGGCTACACTAATATCAAAATATATATATATATACACTAATATCAAAATATATATATATATATATATATATATATATATATATATATATATATATATATATATACGGCAAAAGGAAAGTAGGAGGCAGAGGTATCAGGAAGGGAAGCGAGTGGTGTAATGATACGGTGAGAAAGGCAGTTGAGGAGAAGAGACAGTGTTTTGAGAGGGTTTTGCAGGATGGTAGTGTTGAGGTATGGGAGAGGTACAAGGAGAAAAGGAGAGAGGCAAAACGGAAAATTAGAGAAGCGAAAAAAGATGCAAACGAAAGGTGGGGTCAAAGGTTGAGTGCGAATTTTGAAGAACGAAAGAAGATGTTCTGGAAGGAGGTAAATAGAGTAAGAAAAGGAGGACAAAAGAGGGAAGAGTTAGTAAAAGATGCAAATGGAGAATTACTAGTGGAACCAGTTGAAGTGAGGAAAAGATATGCTGAGTATTTTTAATCTTTGCTAAATGCAAGAGATGGAAGAGAAGCAGTGATTGAAGCAGTGGTTGATGGAGATAGGTTACCCAGGCCACCCAGGTGGCAGGGAATGAATGAAAGGATTGAGGAAAATGAAGTGAAAGAAGCAGTGAAACAAATGAAAGCGGGAAAAGCAGGTTTGGATAGTATTGCTGTGGAGTGTATAAAGAAGGGTGGAGATGTGATAATAGATTGGTTGGTGAGACTTTTCAATGTGTGCTTTGTGATGTCAAGGGTACCAATAGACTGGAAGAGTGCATGTATTGTGCCGTTGTACAAGGGGAAGGGAGATCGGCAGGAGTGTCCAAGTTATAGAAGTATTAGTTTATTATCAGTGGTTGGAAAGCTGTATGGCAGGGTGTTGATAGAGAGGATAATATTTATTAGTGGCCCCTCCATCATTGATGAACATGCCTATTACATAAGGCACCCTCTTCAAACACTCATCCGCCGTAGTTTTGAATCTACCGCGCAGAACATCTAAAATATGAGGAGCCTTCATCATGAGCGCACGCGACCTCACTCATGGCTTCAGTCATTATGAATTGGGTTCTCACTACGAAAGAACTTCGTAAAAAAAAACAAAAAAAACAAAATAAGAATAACTATTCAATAAGCTTTCCATAATATCGTGGATGTACTTGTGTGGATCTTTGACCAGACGCTGACTCAGGCGTCATTCTTCCTTCTCTGCTCTGCGCTCAGCCTGCCCGGACGTGTCTCCCCACGCTCCGCTGGTTCCGCATTTGTTGCGTTCCTAGTGAGTTTTTTCTCATTTGTTTACTCCGGGATGTATCGAGTAAGGTTAGGATATGCGTAGCAGGAGTGTCCTGGGCTGGTTGCCCGCAGTGCAGTGTATTTTGGGTCGTGTGTTTGGGGCATCTATTTCGGATGTACCCTCGTGGTCCTGTTGTGGACTTGTGAACTTTTTCACTGTTAGCTAGCTTTGTGATGCAGGCGGCTTTCATTACGCGTTATTATTGCTTCCTTTTATCTTTCTGATGAGGTAGCTTATTCTTACTGACGTTCCCAGCGTATTTTTCTTCACTTAGTGAAGTTTTTTCTGGGTCCTGAGTCAGTTCTTCCCTTTGTCGGAAGTGTTTGCTACAGTGGTGTGTTGACGGTGGTTCCTGTTGTGATATAATTCAGTGCTTTTTGTTTATATTACGACATGCTTACTTTTATGTCCGTCTGCCTAGGCCTAGCCAGCCTCTCGTAGCTTTGCCACATGTACAAGTGTTATTGATTTATGTTATAAATATGTACTACTGTGTCATGTGTGTCCTGGGTTAGTTTTGTATTGGCTAATTCCACGGACTATGTATGTGTCCTGGTTTAGTTGTGTATTGGCTAATTCCTCGGACTTTGTTGGGCCCGGCGTTAGTTGTGTTTTGGCTACGCCTCGGTCCTGTTTTGCGTTCAGATGGTATCTGGACGGGGTGGGTTATTTCCGGCGGGTTTTTCTCGGTTACACCATGAAAAACCCGGCTGGTTGCCGAGTTTTAGCCACGCGTGGTTTAAAAACAGGCTTGTTTCCCCGGCGAGTGGGTGTCTGTGGCTCCCCAGGACTGCGTCTCTGTGGTGCCTGTTTCAGGCCCCTTATGAATCCCGGCGGGATGGCTGTACCCATCTAACAGTGTTCATACGGACACGTGTTTGTATTTTTTTCGGATTTGCAAAGCCAATAAAAAACCTAAGCTGTTGTTGTTTTATCCTCCCCGGCGATCTTTTACAAAGAAGTGGGGATAGGATTGGTTGGGGTTAACGTTAAATCACCCGGCGGTTGCAACCTGGAAGGGTGGGATGAACGAATTTATAATAGAAATTCAGTTTAGTTGACCAGACTTTGAGGGATGCATTGTGTATCACCTTCAACATACGGCGAATTAAGGCACAATTGGGGTTAACGTGTTTATACTATTCTTCACACCCAGCGGGTGCTCCCTGGAAGGGTGGGAATAACGAATTTTCAATTCAGTTAGTTAACCAGACAATTGGGGGATACGTTTTGTATCGCCGCCTTCAGCTTAAGGCGTAATTGAGGTTAACAGTTTTTTAAACTAATATTCACGCCCGGCGGGTGCTCCCTGGAAGGGTGGGAATAACGAATTTACAATTCAGTTAGTTAACCAGACAATTGAGGGATACGTTTTGTATCGCCGCCTTCAGCATACGGCGATCTAAAAAGATACTTCGGGAGAAGTTAGGTCTCGTATATGTGTCAGGCGTCCCAGTTTTTGATCTACGAGATGATTCGGGGGCCGGCGTCTTTTTTAGGGGGTTTTCCAATATTGAATCTGGAAAAAAACACCACCGGAAAGACTAAAATCAATTATAAACGCCATGCGGGTTTTTATATTATGTCAGAGGGTATTCATAAATCTTTTTGGACAAGTTAAGATAATTTGAAATCTTTTACTTAGGAACCCCACCGCGTAGCGAGCCGTAGTCGTTGTGGATTGCGTCTCGTTACCCGGCGGGTTATTTAACACTTGTGTGAGGACATGTTGGATTAACCTTATGAGCATTAATTCCTGGATTTTTTTTTTTTTCCAAAGCTGGGTCCCGGCGGGTCTATACAGAACCTGGAGTAAGTTTCCCACCAGTCTCTGTCATGGCTACCTTTGCCCCGGTTTTTGCTTTATGCATTACGCCCTCCTGTTCAGGTATCATTATTTTTGCGCACACCCTTTGTATAAAATGTGTTAAATGTCTCGACCGCTCAAGGGGTCTGTGGGTGATGCGCAATTGTACCTTTTGCTCTCAGCTCAGTTTAAAGGTCTTACAAGACAATGATAAGACCGCAGCGGTCGCCTTACGGGAGGTCAGGCAGCAGATGACCGCATATACTACTATTGTGGCTCATAAGTCCCTCCAATGCGATAACGTCCAGTTATGGGATAAGTTACTAGTTGAGCACCCTCCCCTTAAACGTCCCTCTAGAGTAACTGTTCGTAAACCTACAGAGACTGGACAGGGTTCTATACTTGCTCCAGCCCCAGGCACAGCAAAGCGACAGCGAGAACCGACGCCCCCGGTGGCAGCCTCCTCGTCACGGGCGAGATCTAAGTCCAGGTCCCCGCTTAGGCAGCAGCCGCCGAGTCTCTCTTCTTCACCAACGAGCAAGAAGAGTAAGACAGAGGGGTCAACAAGTGAAGTTAGCGAGAAATCCTCTAAACCCAAGAGCTGTTCGCGGTCACACCGTAGCCACAAGTCTTCCCGGAAGGACTCCCATGATCGAAAGGCCTCCCGGCGTTCACCGGAGTCTAGTGCCTCTCGTCATACCTCTACCCCCAACAGAGCTAGTGTGCAATCTCATAGGGAGAATTTAGTACCAGTACCAAAAGATAGTTTACCTCTTAGTATTTTAACTCTAGATTTGGAGAGTTCAGTGGACAGTGATCGTCCACTGGCAGAGTCAAGTGGGAACTCCATAATTGAGGGTATGTCAGACTCCCAAGGGAGTGCAGGCCAAGGCTTGGGTGTTTGGCGGTTTTCTCAACCTATGGCTAGAACTACACAAACAGTGGCTGATGTCCACCGGGACGCGGCGATCCCATCATCTATTCCTGACTTGTCTTTACAACAAGATGAGACTCCGGCTTCGGCGGAATCCTCTCGTGGTGAGCCGGATGACAAAGACGATGTATCTATTATCTCATAATATGGAAGTGCAGGAGTCAGGGTCAGTTTTAGACACCGCACAGGATCGTAATGATTCACCCCTGAGTTCATCATCGAATAAATTTGTTACAGCAGAGGAAATAGATGGGCTCCTAGTTAATGCTCTCACTAAAAAATTTGCCCAACAGCCGGAGACTCCTACAGTGGACCCGGGAGCTGCTATGACAGGTTCTAACGTCCGGCCTCTGATGACTTCTATTGCTTTGACTCAGATCCCTCACCCTCCCTCTATATCACCATCGGTGGTCACTAGGCCTGCTACGGCGGCACTGACTACTTCGAATGTAAGGGTTATAACGGATGTCAATCCACCCCCTTTAGATAGAGCACCTATGAGAAAGGTGGCTATGCCCTTACTGTACGGCCCAGATGAGTCATGGGTTCACTTGATCCCCACTAATCCAGGGGTCGCTCAACCTACCTTGTCAGGGGAACTTCCGGTCCCACGTGAGTGGGTAATACAAGGCAATAAATCTAAAAAATTAAGGGCCTTGGATACTTTGGGGAATGTACTAGATGTTAATGTTAAGGCCATTCCTAATTATTATCACCAGGACTATTTTGTTTATACTGCTAAACCTGCCCTGCCCCCTGCCTCAGCTTCGAAACTGTTTTCTGACTGGTCCAAGCACGATGGTTTTAATGACATAAAGACACTGTCAACCCTCACACCAGAACTTGATTTACGAACTGTCACAGACTCAGCCGCTAATCCAGTTTTGAAGGTGGGGCAGTTGGGTCCGGGACCTTGGGTGGATTGGGAGACGGAGGCTCAGAACTTTGCACCACCTTCACCTCAAAAACTTTCCACCAGATCCCTCAGGATAGTCATTCTTGGTTTTCAATGCCAGTGTGTTCTGCCGGCGGAGTCCCTTCGGCTTTGTTTGATTTCTTAGCTGCCCCCAAAATCAATTTATGTGAACTCAAGGATCCTTTCACTACCCCTACCCCTACTCACCTAGACCGAGAATTTAGGCTACGGGGGAAAGCATTTCACCTGTTCTCACAGTACATTGTGACGCAACAGGTGGCTAAATCGATGCTCCGGTCCACTCAGGCAATCGCAGACGCGGATGCTAGAAGATCGGTTGAACTGTCTCGGCTCCTTCAGTCGTCAATTCAGTCATTGGGTGACATCCGCACAGCCTTGCTTGAGGCGGTGCGAGCACGACAAGATCTCAGGATGTCCTTAGTACGGCGGCTTCCTGATCGTATTGCGAATCAGGTGGTCATGTCACCAGTGCTCACTCCCTCTTTAATGTCCCCTGAGGTGTGGAGAACCGTTTTTAATATGGCTCAGGCCTTTAAACATAGTCCCGCCCCTTCTAGGAAACCTGCCTTTAACTTCCCCAAACCTAAGCCAGTCGCAAAAGCACAGCCGGGGGGATCTAAGCCCTTTCATCTACCTAAGTCCTCCTCCACTCAAGGTCAGTACAGGTACAAACAGGGTAAGTTTACAGGTCAGAAAGGACGAGGCTATGATAAACCAGGTCAGGGCACGTCTTCTGCCAACGCCAGCCAGCCGGCGAAGCATCCACCACCACCACCTCCACCACCATAAAAAAACTAATGTCTCTCTCATTCCCGGGGCCGGTCTTAAGGCGGGTGGATCCGAGGGTAGTACAGCCGGTGAACCCTTGTCTGCCAACTGGGTCGTTCCGAACGTGTCACCAAGCATGGCCATTAAACACTTGGGCAAGGATGGTGGCACACAAAGTCATCACTTGGCAGTGGCTCCGGCGACCTCGTTTACGTCAGCCGACAACGGCGAATCTAGTTTCTTTAGAGGTGGAGTCACTGGTCACGGAAATGATAGCCAAGAATGTCATCATCCCGGTCCCTCAAAATTACCCAGTCTTCACATCCAAGCTATTTTTGGTTCCCAAAAGGGACAGTGTTCAGATGAGACCCGTCGTAGACCTGTCGTATCTGAACCTTCACATTCACAACGAGTCATTCAGGATGTTAACAGTGCACCAAATCAGGCTAACACTTCCGCCGGGAGGTTGGATGTGTTCCTTAGACCTGACAGACGCTTATTGGCACGTCTCGGTAAACAAAAGATTTCAAAGATTTCTGGCCTTACGGATCAGGGACCAAAACTATGTCTTTCAGAGGATGCCATTCGGTTTGAACCTGGCGCCTCGCTTATTCACGAAATTAGTCCGGCAAGCACTGATGCCATTGTTACAACAAGGGATCAGGATTTTATGGTACCTAGACGACTGGCTGGTGGTGGCACAGACAGAGCAAGTATGCATAAATCATGTCAACATAACATTAAAACATGTCAAAACTCTAGGGTTCAAGGTAAATCTGGTAAAGTCAAACCTTGTTCCCTCACGAGTAGTTCAGTGGATAGGGCTGGTTTGGGACACAGCT
The DNA here is from genome assembly GCA_032716605.1 of Paralithodes platypus. Taxonomy (NCBI): domain Eukaryota; kingdom Metazoa; phylum Arthropoda; class Malacostraca; order Decapoda; family Lithodidae; genus Paralithodes; species Paralithodes platypus. The sequence continues at coordinate 26,380,968 of CM064488.1, read as the reverse complement.
GCTCTCACTCTGAGTCAGAGTGTGGACAATCGGAACAGATTTCGCAGGATACTGTTCAGGTTCCTTCAGACTTTGACTACGACACGCAGAATCTGGGAGTCTCTGGTCGGCTCTCTCAACTGGATTCAACTAACGGTAATGTTGGGCCGGTTGAAAGTAAAGCGTTTAATATTGGAGGGCAACAGATATTTTCCGCTATTGCCGGCGACAAAATTATGGCCCATACCAAAATTAATCCACAACTTACTAGCGGTCTGGGCGAAGAGGGAAATGTTGCACTCGGTAATGTCATGGACCTCTCCTCCGCCGATGGTATGGGTAGACACGGATCCGTCAGGAACGATAGGTTGGGGTTTTCAGTCAAACCAAGGGCACCAGGGTCAAGGGCTTTGGTCCCATTTCGAAATCTCCCACATCAATGTCAAGGAATTACTAGTCCCCTTATATTTCCTTCAGGCTCACGGCTCTACTTTACGGGGCAAGTCGGTGGCCTTCAGAATGGACAATCTGAATGCGGTTCACTCTATTCAGAAACAAGGGTCAACGAGATCTCGGAAGTTGCTAAACGTGTTAGAAGAGATTTTTACTCTAGCCCACAGGCTGGACATTCATCTTCATGCATCTTATCTCCCAGGCGTAGCAAACGTCTGGGCAGACGCTCTGTCTCGGAGACAGAGCACAACAGTAGAATGGGCGCTCAAGCAACCCATTTTCAACCAAATGATTGCAGAGCTTTACCATCCACAAGTGGATCTGTTCGCGTCCAAGGAGACTCACAAACTCCCACTATACCTCACCCGCCAGACGATAACGCCGGCAGGGGGGCCAGACGCCCTGGTGACAGACTGGAACAGGTGGAGTTCCATCTATCTGTTTCCGCCGCCAGACGCGTCTCTAATGTGCCATGTAGTAAACAAACTACGAGGTTATCGGGGCTTAGTCTCGATAATCGCGCTCCTGTGACCGGCGCAGTTGTGGTACCAGCAATTGAAAACGTGGTGCCCGGACCCGGTGTCGCTCCCGGTCGGGTTTTTCCACTTAGACACGATTGGCAACCTAGCGACCTCGCTGACTTTTGCATTATGGACATTCAGGAGGCCAAGTGGCTAGCACCGTATGGGAGAGAGGTGACCAATAAATTATTGAATCAATATACTCAGTCTACAAAACGACAGTAGCAATCGCATTGGCAAGCCTTTACTTCTTGGATCCTTAGAACAGAACAAACGGTGCCCTCGGTGGCTTTAGTTTTTAATTATTTAAATTATCTGTTTGAGCAGAAACGTTTATCTGTGGTAACGTTAAAAAATAACTTAACAGCGATTAGAATACCATTTTGGGATCTTACCGGTCTCTCCATACCAGTTGCGGAGGAAACAGGTTTTATGAGGGCATGTTTTAAACTCCGTCCACCTCCCCGTCAGCTCATGCCTACTTGGTCTCTGGACAAAGCATTTTCATTACTTCACTCTCGTCTGTACCAAAATACTGCAGATTTTACATTACTCTTAAAAAAGGCGGTATTCCTTTTGGCTTTGGCCACAGGGAACAGAGTGTCAGAGCTGACAGCGATGAGGAACACACCTAATTGCCTCAGGTTTGGTAGGCTTAATGATTGTATTCACATTGCACCTTCCCCAGTGTTTGTAGCCAAGAATGAGCACAGTGCACACGTGTTTTCTGAGTTCACTGTACCGGCGTTGAAAAGGGGAAAGGTGCACCATAATTTATGTCCAGTGCAAGCTCTAACCAAATATTTGAGGGTAGCTCCTCTAAACCCCCAAGGTGCTTTATGGGTGGCAAGTACGGGTAAGCGCTTACTGAAGCGTAGATTGGCTTCTCTTTTGGTCGAGGTCATTAAAAAGAGTAATCCCGGCGTTGTGGGTAGGGCCCACGATTTACGCAAATGGGCAGCCTCTTTGCGTTTCCTTAAGAAATTTTCTGTGGAAGATATTACGTCCACGCATTTGTGGGACTCTAATCATACGTTTTTGACTCGGTACTTGTCAGTAGCTCTAGACAAACCTTCCTTGCCATGTATAGCTTTAACCCTTAAAAAGCGGCTCTCGTCGATGTGGCGCTTGTCGTAATTTCAGAGAGAGAGCAGAGAGAGACAAGTGGTGGCAGGAGACTAGCGAGCGTAAGACTGCTCCAGACCACCGCGGCGAACCTACTGACACGAATCTCAGCTCCCTCCTCCCTCTCTCACTCGCTACATACTGAAATTATGGGAAAGTACCGAATACATGCTTTTTGCACTCGCGTTGCACGGTTATTGCAAGAAAACTAGCCATCATAAAAGGATCGTTATGGTGTCATTCGAAAGCTCTGTTTATGCCCTTTCAGGGATAGGTACTTGTTTTACGTTCTGGGTCTTATTTAGGCATGAAAATGATCACGTAAACAGCCCTATTTTGGCTAAAAACACCCCGCTGGGTGGTACATATAAATAAACCGCATAGGCCGCTCTTAAGGTGTTAAGGCAGAGGGTCTAGGTGGCCCTTAAGTCACTTTTTGTTTTAATTTCAAGGAAAGGGGGGGGGGGGTGCAGTCAGTGTAACATAGGACACCCTAGACCCCGCCGGAGTATAAAGAGATGTGATACGTGTATGAGTAATGTGATATGAAAATTTCTCTATTCTATTCAAGGCGGGAAATTGTGCTAGTTAATGTTAGTACAAACAACAGTGTTGTTATAATAGTTTTGGCTGTAAAAGCAATTTAGTTTTAAGTATTGGATATATTTTGCAAAATATTTCCACGAGTATTATGGGGTTATATGTGCACATGTAAACTTATAAGTTTTTATTTTTCACCACTTATGTTGAGTGGGATGCCTTTTTAACTTACAGATCTGTTCGCAGAGTCTCAAGAGTTAACCTTTTGTATCAAGCAGGCTTCTTTGAAGCACGCCCCTGCTTGACCCCCTTTTTGTATATATGTGCTGCGCCATTAAATATATATTGTTTTCAAAGTAAGAATACTATGTGGTTGTTTGATTATCTGCTTTTCTAGAGTTATGATATGATTACGAATGTCCCCCTCCAGTCTTAGAAATCAGGCATGTTCGTCAATGATGGAGGGGCCACTAATAAATTATAGGTTTGACTCCTGTAAGGAGATATAGAAAACCTAATATTTAGTAGTGGCCCCGTAATCATTGACGACTGGGGCCCTCCCGACCATCCCCTTCCCATTCGTTGATGTATTAAGGATTTTGGTTTACTTGATATGTCAGTGAAGGAAGAATGACGCCTGAGTCAGCGTCTAGTCAAAGATCCACACAAGTACATCCACGATATTATGGAAAGCTTATTGAATAGTTATTCTTATTTTCTTTTTGTTTTTATTTTTTACGAAGTTTTTTCGTAGTGAGAACCCAATTCATAATGAATGAAGCCATGAATGAGGTCGCGTGCGCTCATGATGAAGGCTCCTCATATTTTAGATGCTCTGCGCGGTAGATTCAAAACTACGGCAGATGAGTGTTTGAAGAGGGTGCCTTATGTAATAGGCATGTTCGTCAATGATTACGGGGCCACTACTAAATATTAGGTTTTCTATATCTCCTTACAGGAGTCAAACCTATAATAATGTGCGGAAGTTGCAATAGGAGAGGAACAGTGCGGTTTTAGGAGGGGAAGATGGTGCGTGGATCAGATGCTTGCAGTAAGACAGTTATGCGAGAAGTATTTAGAGAAGCATAAGGAGGTATTTAGGGCTTTTATGGATTTGGAAAAAGCGTATGATCGTGTGGATCGTGAAGCAATGTGGAAGGTGTTAAGGATTTATGAAATTGAAGGAAATTTGTTGGAAGCAGTTAAGAGTTTTTATGAAGGGAGCAGAACATGTGTTAGAGTAGGAAATGGTGAGTTGAGTGAATGTTTTTTTTTTTGTTTTTTTTTTGTTTTTTAAGAGACAATGAACGGGGGAAGGAAAAACACAGATAAAACAAAAAGGTCCATGTGCCTAAAGGCATCCTCCATTCATAAAATGTTTGTAACAACTGGATTTAAACATTTGTAGATTGTAAGTTTGTGGAAAGCAATTCGAGGGAAGTGAATTCCAAAGAGTAGTAGCTCTGGGGATAAATGAATTCTGATAAGCAGAAGTTCTGCATTGTGGAGGAGAAAGTGTAAATTCATGGGCGCTCTCAGCTGCCCTAGTTTAACGGGGATGTGGAGAGGCGGCACAATTGAAGCAAGTTCCTCGGAACAATTGCTGTGAAAATATCTGTAGAATAATGCAAGGGATGCAACGTTTCTTCGTATGGATAATGTAGGAAGGTCCTGTGTGATTGCAGGGTTATTGATTAATCTAATAGCTTTATTTTGAATTTTGTCCAACTGCCTCAATGCAACCACTCCACTTCCACCCCACAGAGGTGAACAGTAATCCATCTGAGAACGCACATGACTTTTATATATCACGGCCAATATCACGGTTTGAGGTAAAGGAAGGTTTGCGACAAGGTTGTGTATTGTCACCTTGGCTGTTTAATATGTTTATGGATGGTGTGGTGAGGGAGGTGAAAATGAGAACTATGGGAAGAGGATTGGGTTTAGTAGGAAAGAATGGTAGAGATTGGGAGTTGAATCAGTTGCTGTTCACTGATAACACAGCATTGGTGGCAGATTCTGAGGAGAAATTGCAGCGGGTAGTCAAAGAGTTTGGAGTGGTTTGTGGGAGGAGGAAACTGAAGGTGAACGTCAATAAAAGTAAAGTAATGGTGTGTAATAGGGGTGATCATAGGGTGAATCTAGATGTGAGGCTGGATGGGGAAATATTGGAACAAGTAGAGTGTTTTAAATATCTAGGAGGAACGATAAGCAGGAGTGGAGGTATGGAAATGGAGGTAAAACAGAGAGTGTGTGAAGGATGGAAATTTTTCGGAGCAATGGGAAGTATGTGGAAGACGAGAAATCTCGGAATGAAAGTAAAAAGTGCAATGTATCAAGGAATTGTTGTGCCAACAGTGATGTATGGGGCTGAGACATGGGCTCTGAAGAAAATGGAGAGAAGAAAGCTGGATGTGATGGAGATGAGCTGCTTGAGGAGTATGTGTGGAGTTACTCGTAGAGACGGATTGAGGAATGAAGAGATACGTAGGAGAGTGGGGCAGCAGGAACATTTGTCGGCCAGAGTGGACAGAAGGGTGCTGAGCTGGTATGCTCATGTTGAACGAATGGGAGATGAAAGGCTTACAAAGAGAATATATGAGTCAGATACAAGGGGAGATAGAAGGGTCAGGAAGACCCCCATTGAGATGGAGAGACTGTGTAAGAGAAGCTTTGGATGATAGAGGAATGACTATAGATCAGGCAAAGGAAGTGGTAATAAACAGGAATGAATGGAGAATGCTTGTGAATAGTTGAGTGAACACGTGGTCATTTGGGGGAAGGGGTCGGGCGCAAGTTAGACTAGATAATAGTCCATCAGGCGCCTGGCCCGGGGAGACGATTAATATGAAGGGTGCGCCTGGAAGTGTGGTGGGCGGGCTTGTGCATTGGCTCCGCTACATGTCCGCCTGCCGAGATCGGAGCCTCTCCGGGTGGTCGGGGGCCAGGTGAGTGCTGGAGCGACCTTGGTGACCCTGGTCTCTGGGTATTCTCCTGGGGGACCTAGATGTGTGTGAATTTTGTGTTTTGTCTGTGTTTGTTCGCTGTTTTGTCTTGTGTTTTGTGTTTTGCTGTTCTTGCTCTGTCTTGAGTCGGCCACCCCCAAGAAAATACAAAAAAAAAAAAAATATAATAAAATAGAGGAAAATAAAATAAAAAATAGGAAAAGTGGGGATTGGGCCAGAGCATATAGAATAGAATAGAATATATATATATACTCCACCTTAGATGATTCCGGTGCTATTCCTCCCTCTCCACCCCTCTCTTCTACTTATGCCTAATATCCGTTCTCTTCTAAATATGTACTTTCTACCCTCTCAGGGCTTAAATTAATACTAAGAAGGCGTACGGTCCTGACGGTGTTCCTCCTGTTGTACTAAAAAACTGTGCTTCCATGCTGACTCCCTGCCTAGGCAAACTCTTTCGTCTTTGTCTCTCCTATAACATCTTCCCTTCTTGCTGGAAGTTTTGTCTCATTCAACCTGTCCCAAAGAAGGGTGACCGCTCTCAACCCTCCAACTATCGTCCAATTGCTCTCATTTCTTGTATTTCTAAAGTTTTTGAAACTATTCTAACTTCCAAATTTCTAAAGCATTTCTCTTCTCATAATCTACTCTCAGATAGCCAGTATGGCTTCCTTAACCTCTGAAGTGCACATGGGGGGTATGAGACACCACACTCCCGTGCTGACATATTTGAGCTGTTCCCATCACTAACATCGTTATTTTACCATAAATAGCATTAATACTTATCCATATACGCCTATTATAGGTTGATTATAAAGGTATTAACCTGTTACAACAATATAACAAGTGGAAACAGCGTTTGGATGGTCAAAATCGGCGATACAGGCCGGGAGTTTCATAATGTATGGCTGAGGCAACCTCACTTCCCACCACTTTTCTCCACCTCTGGAGAGAGACTGTCGATCGATACTCTCTCTCTCTCTCTTGCACTCGCTTTCTAACAGTGATGACAATGCCCTGCTTGCAACTCGCTAATGTTAGCACGAAAATATACCACAGAATAAGGGAATAACAGGGAAAATAGGTGATAACTGAAGGAGGGGAGGAAAGTGGGGAAGGAGGGGAGGTGGAGGAGTGATATTTGGCATGGCCCAGGGGCAATAAAAAACAAATAAAATAAAAAAAAAAACAAAAAAAAAACATGTTTTTTGGGGTGTTTTAAATGGATTTTTTTCCCCCTGACTCTTAAGAGTCTTCCCGCAGTCCGCCGGGGGAACTCTTAAGTCTTCCTGCAGTTCCCAGGTTAAGGGTCATTCTACAGGTGATCTTCTTTCATATATTACTAACTCTTGGTCATCTTTCTTTCGGGACTTCGGTGAGACCTTTTCTATTGCGCTAGACATATCGAAAGCCTTCGATAGAGTCTGGCACAAATCTGTAATTTCTAAACTACCCTCCTTCGGTTTCTATCCCTCCATATGTGCCTTTGTCCCTAACTTCCTTTCCGGTCGTTCCATAGCTAAGGTTGTGGACGGCCATCGTTCACTTCCTAACCTTTCAACTCCAATGTTCCTCAGGGTTCTGTCCTATCTCCAATTCTCTTTCTAATTTTCATAAATTATCTTCTCAACTGTACCTCCTGTCCTATTCATTCATATCCAGACAACTCTACCTTACACTACTCAACTAGTTTTCCAGAACGCCCCAGCCAGCAATCCCTCAAAAACAGTCTTAACGAAGCCATACAACACTTATCTTCTGATCTAACTTCCATTTCCAATTAGGGCAGAGAAAACCTTGTTAACTTTAATGCTTCCAAAACCCAATTTCTCCATCTATCTACCCGCCATGAACTCCCAGAGGACTATCCCTTATTCTTCAACAAAACAAAGATCATCCCTTCATCTTCTCTTACTATTCTCGGTGTCTCCTTTTCTTCTGCTCTCACTTGGAAGGACCATATCACCACTCTTGCTAAGGCAGCCTCCCAGAAGCTGGGTGTGCTCAACCGCCTCAAGGGGTACTTTACCTTTTCACAACATTTTGCTCTGTACAGGGGCACAGTGCGTCCTTGTATTGAGTATTGTTCACATGTGTGGGGAGAATCCTCTCACACAGCACTTCTAGACAAAGTAGAAAGGAAAGCCTTTCGTATCATTAACTCCTGTTCACTCAACGACTCTGCAATCTCTCTCTCTTCGCCGCAATATTGCATCTCTCTCGCTATTCTATCGCTACTACTATAATCAGTGTTCCTCAGAGCTCTCTCAATGTATACCACCTCCACTACGTAGGGTACGTAGTACTCGTCCTGCAACACAATCCCACCTCTACTTTGTACGGCTCTCCAACTCAAGAGTGAAACGATACTCCCAATCTTTCTTCTGTTCAATAGCTGAGCTCTGAAACTCTCTCCCTGAATCCATCTTTCCCTCATCCTATGACTTAAATTGTTTCAAACTCTGTGTGTCCAGACATTTTGGCTCGAACATTCCTTGATTTTGGCCCTGTCACTCATTCAACTCTGGGGGAGGCACTTGTTACAGGCAGTTTTGTCTTTTGTCTCCCTCATCCATATAGAACAAAAATATTTATATATATATATATATATATATAAAATATATATATACCGATATATATTTATATATATATATATATATATATATATATATATATATATATATATATATATATATATATATATATATATATATATATATATATATATATATATAGAGAGGGAGAGAGAGAGAGAGAGAGTGCGAGTGAGAGAGAGTAAAGAGGGCCCACTCAACTTTGAGAAGTTAATGAGGTAGGTTAAGATGTACCCCCCCCCCCCCCCCCCCCCCCTCCTCTCTCTCTCTCTCCCTCTCTCTCTCTCTCTCTCTCTCTCTCTCTCTCCGGTTAATTGTCAGGGCACTATTTCAGTTCCGTGAGAATTAAGCTACAAAACATAATCTACCTTCGCTCTAGTTTCAGATTCCAATGTGAAAGAGCTTCAAATTAGTACGAGAACAATCTTGGTCATGGAAAGTTGCCGTAAAATGCGCATGTGTGACGCCATCATAAAAAGACAAACCTATTATTACACAGACCCAGTCTTGGGGGTTATAATGGAAGGAAAAATCGCCCTCTTTAACTCTTTACTGGCGGCGCGCATCATATGTCGAGTGAAAGAAATTTGGACTATGTGGCGGCTCACAACATAAGTCGTGTGGCAATTTCAGCACGTAATGTTGCTGAGAGAGAGAGACAAGTGGTGGCAGGAGAGTAGCGAGTGTATGACTGCTCCAGACCACCGCGGTGGACCAACTAACATGAATCCCACCCTCCTCCACCCTCTCACACTCGCTACATAGTGAATTGTATGGGGAAAGTACCGAATTACATGGTTTTTGCACTCGCGTTGCGTGGTTGTTGCAAGAAAACTAGCGGTCATACAAGGATCGTTGTGGTGTCATTGGAAAGCTCTGTTTATGCCCTTTCAGGGATAGATACTTGTTTTACGCTCTGGGTCTTATTTAGGCATGAAAATTATCACGTAAACAGCCCTATTTTGGGTAAAAACACCCCGCTGGTGGCTACATATTATTTACCGCCTAGGCCGCTCTTTAGGTGTTAATTACAGGCTCGCTATCGCTTGCCTGGAAAGAGTCGATACCTAAATGGCACAAAAAGTCTAAATATTGACAAAGTGTTAAAACCGCCAAACTAATGGGCCGAATGTCATGAAAATTAAAATTAAATCAAACAATATGGCTAAAACACGAGGGATAAGGAGGCCAGAAAACCGGGCCATCCCCCCTTAACCCGTGGAGCCCCGGCTAGTTTTGTAATGTTTGCGCACCAGAACCCGGCCGGTTTTCAAAAAATGGTTTTATTCCAGAAACAATAGCGAATGGGTTAGGAATGAAGGAAAAACCACGAAAAACCGCTCAAATAGCTTAAAAAATGGTCCTACAGAGCCCCCGAAAACGGATTTTACAAGAGTAAAAAATTCAAGGCAATTATCCCAAAAACCCAGGTTATTGCGCGCTCGCATGCACGTGGACTTTGAGTTTTCAACCATCGGCACGGTTGCGTGGGATACGTACACAGTTCCCATACAAATCTGAGCCCTCTTGAGTGGCTACACCTGAGGTTACGGTCGGCGCAATTAGGGTGACGCGTCAGGCGCGTCTCTGGGGCTGTGCGTTACATACATCGCCGACGCGTCAGACGCGTCACTGGGGCTGTACGGGTTAATGGTCTAATGAGAGTTACCTCCAAGTTTGCAGATGACGATACATGTAAACAACAATCCTATACTGTATATTTTGGATAACTCAGCCTGCTTCTTATCCCCTTTGAGGATCATGACGCATTTTGACGGTTTGTTCTGGCTAATATTAGGCGATGTTAAACAGCTTAGGGAGGGATCTGAGGACATTTAATGGGCAAAGGCTATTTCAATCCGATTTCATACAGCTTAGGGAGGGATCTGTGGGGATATAATGGGTAAAGTTTATCTTAATTAACCCTCTGAATTCCATATACCCTCCGTAAGCTGATTAAAATCATGTATGGTTATCATTAGACGATTGTATTCAGAGTAGGATGGGTACAAGGAAATCAGAGGGTTGATTGGTCTAGTCTTTACCTATCCAAATCCAACATATCTTTTCTAAGCTATAAATTATATAATCGTCTAAAGATTGCCAGAATAAATTGTCAAAACGCGTCATAATCCTCAAAAGTGCAAGGTCATACATACCGGCCAAGTACACCTCAAATCAGAATATTCAGTATTGGAATTTGGCTGGTCTGCTTGAGGATTATGACACGTAGCAGTTTATTCTGGCTATTTTTACACGATTGTATAATTATACTGTAGCTTATGGAAATATTTGTGGGCTCCTAATGAGGTAGTGCTTGGCTTTTGGTCTAGCCTATGTATGTATTAATTTATTTTAGTTTTTAGTTTCCACGCTAGACCTCCATCAGGCTTAAAATAGCACCCCCTAGATAAATGTTTACATTTTTCGGTAGAAAATTTTCCGGCTGAAGGCCGGTTCTTTCTAAAATTACAGGTTCGCTATCGATCACCATGAAAAAATCGACACCTAAATGGCACTAAAGGTCTTAACATTGACGAAGTAATGGGGGCGAAAGGTCTCAAAATCGCCAAACTAATGGAACGAACGTCTTAAAACTAATATGCTTAAAATGAGGGCGGAGGTCCATAAAAAGCGAGTACTACCCCCTTAAGACTACACTAATCAACCCTGCGACTTCCTTATACCCAACCTATTCTGAATAAAATGGTCTAATGCTAACCATAATATGGTTAGCATGCTGCGATTATAATGGTCTAATGCTAACCATAATATGGTTAGCATGCTGCGATTATAATGGTCTAATGCTAACCATAATATGGTTAGCATGCTGCGATTATAATGGTCTAATGCTAACCATAATATGGTTAGCATGCTGCGATTATAATGGTCTAATGCTAACCATAATATGGTTAGCATGCTGCGATTATAATGGTCTAATGCTAGCCATAATATGGTTAGCATGCTGCGATTATAATGGTCTAATGCTAACCATAATATGGTTAGCATGCTGCGATTATAATGGTCTAATGCTAACCATAATATGGTTAGCATGCTGCAATTATAATGGTCTAATGCTAACCATAATATGGTTAGCATGCTGCGATTATAATGGTCTAATGCTAACCATAATATGGTTAGCATGCTGCGATTATAATGGTCTAATGCTAGCCATAATATGGTTAGCATGCTGCGATTATAATGGTCTAATGCTAACCATAATATGGTTAGCATGCTGCGATTATAATGGTCTAATGCTAACCATAATATGGCTAGCATGCTGCGATTATAGATTGTTCATTATAGGTGGGCCATACATATTTACTCTTAACCCTTTCAACACCGGTGACGTATTTTTTATTCTATTCTGGCTATATTTAGACGATTCTATGAAGCTTAGGAATAATATGTGATAACTAAAAGGGTTAATTGCGACAGTCTGCAGCCTATTAATAGCCAGACGTCGTTCCTGAGCTGAATGATATCGTCTAACATGTACCAAATAATAATGAAAAAGACGTCACCGGTACGGAAATGGTTAACCCTTTAAGTACTGGTGATGTCCTTTCATTATATTCTGGCTACTATATGACGATTTTACTTAGCTTAGGAAGGACGTCAACCGATGAAAAGATTACAAACTATCTCATTTAATCCTTTTAGCTACCATATATCTTTCCTAAGGATGAGATCTGTGCAGCATGTGAGGAGGTGTGTGGAGTGAGGAGAAGAGGGAGGGGAGTGAAAGGTACAGCATGGTGGACAGAAGAGGTAAGAATAGCTGTGGAAGAAAAGAAGAAAGCATATAGAGAGTGGTTGGGTAGTAGAGGGAATGAAGATTCCGAGAGACAGAAACGAGCGAGGTATGTGGAGAGTAAGAGGGTGGTGAAGAGAGTAGTGAAGGAAAGTAAGAGAAGAGTAGATGAGGAATTTGGAAGGAATCTGAGTGTAAAATGGAGGGAGTAAGAAACTGTTCTGGAAAGAAGTCAAGAAAGTTAGGGAAGGTAGCAAGGGAAACAGTAAGGGTGTGAAAGATAAGAATGGGAGAATGCTAGCCGAGAAGCAAGAGAGAGTCGAAAGATGGAGGGAGTACTTCAGTGAGTTGCTAAATGAAAGGAATGAAGAGCCAGCAAACATAGCTGGATATGGTATGGGAGGGAGAAGAAGAGAAGTAGTGGAGGAGGAGGTGGGGATCAGGAGGTCAGAAGTGTGGGAAGCCATGAAAAGAGTGAAGTTGGGGAAAGCACCAGGAACAGATGGAGTGTGTGGGGAAATGTTGAGGTATGGTGGTGAGATAGTGATAGAATGGGTATGGAAAATGTGCAAACTAGCATGGGAGAAGGGGAGTGCACCCGATGACTGGAAGACTGGCATAATAGTCCCCCTATATAAGGGCAAAGGGGAAAGAGGAGTGTGTGGTAACCACCGAGGAATATGTCTTCTAAGCGTAGTAGGGAAGGTATACAGTAGGGTAGTGATTGAGAGAGTGAGAGTGAGAACGGAGAAATGGATAGGCGACGAGCAGGGAGGTTTTAGGAAGGGAAGAGGATGTGTAGATCAGATTTTTACCCTGAATTGTGTTGTGGAGAAGTATCTGGAGAAGAAACAAAAGGTGTATGTTGCCTTTATGGACTTGGAGAAGGCCTATGACAGAGTGGATAGAGAAGGTTTGTGGAAAGTACTTAGAATATACGGAGTAGAGGGCAAGTTGCTGAAAGCAGTGAAGAGCATGTATGAGGGTGCAAAGGCGGCAGTACGTGTGGAGAGTGAGCAGAGCGAGTTCTTTGACCTGAATGTTGGTTTGAAACAGGGGTGTGTGATGTCCCCGTGGTTGTTTACTGTATATATGGATGGAGTTATGAAAGAAATACTATCAAGAGCAGTGGATGTTGGTGTATCGCTGAAAAGGGAGGGAATTGAGTGGAAGCTACCTATACTGCTGTTTGCGGATGATACAGTTCTGATGAGTGATAATGAATGGGAGTTGCAGGGTCTGGTAAATGAGTTTGGAACAGTGTGCGAAAAACGGAATTTGAAGGTAAATACGGGGAAGAGCATGGTTATGGTCTTCGAAAGGGGTGAAGTCACAGAGTGTGAGGTGAAGCTGAACGGTCAGGCTATGGAGATCGTCAACTCTTTTAAGTATCTGGGCAGTGTGTTGAGTAAAGATGGGACTATGGATGAAGAGGTGCGGGAGAGGGTACAACAAGGGAAGAGGGTTGTAGGAACGCTAAAAGCAGCAGTAACAAGAAATAGGGTGGTCAGTATGGAAGTGAAGAAGTCCTTGCATGACAGTGTGGTAATCCCGACACTGACTTACGGAAGCGAAGCATGGACGTTGGTTGAGAGACTCAGACCAAGAGTGAGAGCAGTGGAAATGAATTACTTAAGGAGTGCGTGCGGAGTTACATGGAGGGATAGACAGACTAATGAGGAAGTAAAAAGGAGGTGTGGTGTGGAGGTAGATGTGCTGGAAAGTGTGAAAAGGAACAACTTGAGATGGTTCGGCCATATGGAACGTATGGAAAGCGAGAGAATGACTAAGAGGGTGTACGAGAGCGAGGTGGAGGGACAGAGGGGGAGAGGTAAACCGAATATGAGGTGGAAGGATGGAGTGAGGAACTACATGAACAAAGGCGGTGCTGGTTGGGGGGAGGGGCGTCGACTGACTGGGGACAGAGGTGCATGGGGGCGGTTCGTTCGTGGCCACCCCTTCGGGGATCACGGCGTCAGGCAATAGATAGAATAGATAGATATCTTTCCTAACCTTCATAAAATTGTCTAAATGTATATTAAAGAAAATGAAAAATACGTAGCTATAAAGTTCTTGTCCACAGTCAGAGCAGGCTATTGTTATGCCTGCATAAAAAATATTTGTAATTACTAAATTTAGGTTTAATTAATCTATAACAATTAGTCTAGGGCAAATTAGAGCTTTGAAACAATTCACAAAACGAGAGCCCTCGACTAGAAATTTACCCTGTTCACTATCACCGGCAGTACGGCCTGGCAGACGAAAATACGTAGTACTTCACATCTAGAATGCTTGACGAATACTGGTACTCTGGTAGGGCCGCCTCACGGGAATCAAACACGGCATATCTCGTCACTCTGTTTACAGCCAAGTGTGGTGGACAGTTGCTAAGAATGGTGAATGAAAATAACAATAAATTACTCAAAATAAAGCCATAATAAAATAAATTAGGCTTGTTTACATCCATGGGGCAGATAACGTGGGTGCAATGCTGTAATGCGGGGTATTTAATTAAATGTCACACATTGATTTAGCTAAAATATGAAATAGAAATAGTAAATGTTGGCTTGCAACAATAGAACTTCAGGGGAGCGTTGCCAGATATATTACCTATTTGATGATGTCATTTTCAGATTTTTTCCCATTTTTCAGTTTTTCACCCTATATATATAGGATATATATTCAGATAGATGACTCCTTTTTACTTTTGATTCTGGCTGAAATTAAAAGATTTTATGCAGCTAGGGACCTACAGTATATTATATGCAGTATATTATATACAGTATATTTTATGCAGCTAGGGACCTACAGTATATTATATGCAGTATATTATATACAGTATATTTTATGCAGCTAGGGACCTACAGTATATTATATGCAGTATATTATATACAGTATATTTTATGCAGCTAGGGACCTACAGTATATTATATGCAGTATATTATATACAGTATATTTTATGCAGCTAGGGACCTACAGTATATTATATGCAGTTATTATATACAGTATATTTTATGCAGCTAGGGACCTACAGTATATTATATGCAGTATATTATATACAGTATATTTTATGCAGCTAGGGACCTACAGTATATTATATGCAGTATATTATATACAGTATATTTTATGCAGCTAGGGACCTACAGTATATTATATGCAGTATATTATATACAGTATATTTTATGCAGCTAGGGACCTACAGTATATTATATGCAGTATATTATATACAGTATATTTTATGCAGCTAGGGACCTACAGTATATTATATGCAGTATATTATATACAGTATATTTTATGCAGCTAGGGACCTACAGTATATTATATGCAGTATATTATATACAGTATATTTTATGCAGCTAGGGACCTACAGTATATTATTCAATGGGATTATTTATATCGTAATTACTTTGAATCCTATGCTACAGAAAGTCGTCTAATGGCAGCCAAAATATAATGAAAATCACGTCATCGTGCTGAAGGAGTTAAAAACGTAAGAAAGAGAGAGAGAGAGAGAGAGAGAGAGAGAGAGAGAGAGAGAGAGAGAGAGAGAGAGAGAGAGAGGACAAACGAGAATGGGAGAGGGGAAGGTGGTTTGAATATTTATGGTTGAAGTAAAGTGCCTCCATGATTACACTGTAGTGGGGAGAGACTGATCAACATACACACACTCACACATACATACACACATGCTATCAATTTGTTTTCCTCTATCTCTATCTATCTATAACATTATCTCCAAATTTGCTGATGATACAAAAATATGGAACATAGTCCTAAGTGAGAAAGACAGAAATAGCTGACAATCCGATTCTATTTAAGCAAAACAGCTGAATGATCAGAAAAGTGGCAACTGCCCTTAAACCCAAAGGAGCACGATAGGCCTCATAATTATGATGTTTTGTATAGAAATGGTGATAGGCCTCATATGACCTTGGTTTTCAAATGTGTACAACAACCAAGGCAAAGGCAGTATCTGTATGAACACTGGTTGCCAACCAATAATAGCAAACTTAATGGTTAAAGATCTCGGGGTTATAATATCTGAAAACCTAAAATCCTCAGAACAATGTGTGGCTGCGGCAAATAACAACATTGAAATATGGGTCTTGGGCTCTATCAAAATAAATGTTACCTTTAAAAATGAAAATGTTGTTGTTCTATTATTCAAAACATTGTTAGATCTCATCTTGAATATAGCATCCAGTTCTGGTCCCCGTATCTAAAGACATTGAAAATCTCGACCCCATGCAGCGGCGTAGAGCAAATAAGCTAATCCTCTCTCTGAGAAGCAAGTTGTATTTTGAAAGATTAAAGAAATTACATTTGTTCTCGTTGCAAAGAAAGTTATTACGATGCCAACTTATCTAGTGTTATAAGATACCTAAATGATTTGACAGAGTAGATATCAGTGCACTGTTCACGATTAATAACAATGCTGCAACCTACGGTAAAGGAATGGAATTAAATAGAAAGAAGGCTTTCCTAGATGTCACAAAAACTTCTTCCCATGCAGTGTGGTAAAAGAGTGGAGTTTTGTTTGTGTGTTATGTGTATGAAGGAGACAAAAGGCAAAGCTGCCTGTAACAAGTGTCCCCCCCCCCCCCCAGATTGAAAGAGTGACAGAGAGCCAAAATCAAGGTACGTTAAAGGTAATTTAGGTGTGTGGTGGAAGAAGTGTGGTGTGCTTGTAAAGTGTAGTGAAATTAATAGAAGGAGGTGTTTATGAGAGTTAGCTGGATTACTCTCTGTGTAGGTGAGGCACAACATAAACAGTGAGGGAAGCCAGGCAAATGAAACACGAGTTCCAGCAACTCCTTATTATATGTCTATGTGGCCTCCCTTGGTTTACCAAGGGAGGTGGTCGATAGTAATTAAAGTATTACATTAATAAGAGACTAGACGATTATCTGATGGAGATTGGATAAATATGAAATATAATATTTAAAACCAGTAGGTATGTAAGGATAAATTCCCTATCAGACTAATTTCTTTCTATCCTATACACTAAAACAATCCTTGTGGGTATTTCCTGACCCATAAGGTTACACTTCATCCGATTTTCCGTTATGGCTTTTTAGCCAGAGTGTGGGGAGAGAATCCTCTACTTTGCTGTCCTATTCTATGCTATAAACTGTTCCTGCCTCCAGTAGTATTAAGGCCGGACCACCTAGTTGGGACCGAAAGGTCTGTGTGGTCTGATTATCTGTGTAACTCTCCCCACATAATCAATTACTCCTCTGTTGAGTTCCGAGAGAGGGTTGCATTAAGAGGAAGGTGGTGTTGTGTGTGTGTGTGTGTGTGTGTGTGTGTGTGTGTGTGTGAGTGAGTGAGTGTGTGTGTGTGCTACACATATTCTGAGACTACACTGACCTTCCGGTTCCTACTAGGTGGTCCGGCCTTAATAATACTACTAGAGACAGGGAAAGCTTGTAGTAGAAGAATAGGAAAGCAATGTAGAATGCTCTCTCCCCACCCTCCAGCTAAAAAGACATACCGGAAAACAGGATGAAGTGTAACCTTAAGGGTCTGGAAATACCCTCAAGGAAGTTTTTTTTATATAGGATAGAAAGAACTTAGTTTGAAAGGGAAATAACACTTACCCACCTACTGAATTTAAATGATCATATCATTCATGTGTGTGTGAGAGAGAGAGAGAGAGAGAGAGAGAGAGAGAGAGAGAGAGAGAGAGAGAGAGAGAGAGAGACTATACCCTGTTGATTATTATAGGTAGGCCAAAATTCGTCCGTTCTATCCTAAAAAATGGGGTTAGGGTAAATGGGCTGTACATTTCTACATCTATTCCCTGGCTGACTCTTCCCAATTGGTTGAAAAATGAATTCGGTTTCTTAATTCCTTCTTTGAGGTACACAGGTTAATAATTTCCGTACGTGGTGCCCTGGATATAAAACCAATGGCTGAGGAATATGACAAATATAAGAACCATTTCATAAGTGTTGCTGAACAAACAGTGCAGGCTCATTTTCAAGAATGTACAAAAATAATCTTCTAACCTACTACGAGACTCACCTGCAGACTTCCTGATGGTGATGGTTTCTTGGTATGTTATGCACTCTGCCGATCGCCTCCTAAATGGAATCACTTCTTCCTTGGCGCATATCCTATCTAGCCATCAAATGTTGTGAAAATCGGCTCATAACTTGGTGAGCCATCTTCACAGGCGGAGGTATGCACTCTACCAATCACCTACATTAAAGCACTTCATCCTGGGTGCATATTATATCTGCCCACCAACTTTTGGGAAAATTGGTTAATAACTTTTTGAGATATCTTGTTTACAAACAAACAGATGAACTGCACCATAATCATAACCTCCATCCATCTTCGTTGGCATAGGTAATTACTCCTTGAGAATTATGATGTGCTTTGACAGTATATGCTGGCTATCATTAGACTATTTTACTCAGCTTTGGAAGGCTGTTTTGGAATTAAAGGGGTCAAGTATACATAAATTAACCTTGACTTCCAGAATTGTTCCTAAATTGAATAAAATCATCTAATCATAGCCAAAATTAAGGAAGAAGTGTGTCCTCTGATAATGAATGGGTTAACCGAGCAAAAGCAATAGGCCTTCCGGAAGTGTCTGGTAGGCCAACATGATAGGCCTCCCTGATGACAGGCCTAAAAAAAACGGCCCAGTATATATCAGTAAAATGGAAGCAATATGTGATTATGTGGTGTGTTTACCGTACTTACCACATCCACTGGCAGTGCAGCGGAGCTCCTCATCAATAATTCAATTTTTTCTCCTTACCGGTGAAGTGCTTGAGGCAGAGATTTAGTACATATTTTCATAAGGGTTTTGCTGGTCGTATCTCTGCAGTGTAAAGCAAAAATGCATCAGAGAAGTGTAATTACAAGGAGCACAAGAGGTGGAGCACATTGGGCAGAGTGGGAGACTGTCCACCCCACCATCACAACAACATGGCAGGACCACCAGCCCTACACCTGTTACACCAACAACAAGAAGAGCCTCAGCCAGGAACACGGACAGCAATATCAGCATTACTGAGGAGGATCATAAACGTAAAGGCGGGGCCAGAGGGTGTGTATATCAGCCAAGGGCGAATTCAGGGACGTGTGACTGGATTAATTGTGATGGATGTTCCACATGGTTCCACTGTATATGTGTCTAGGGAAGTACTTACATATTTTGAAGCAGAAGGGAAAACATATTATTGTGGTCATTGCTCAGGGGATGTGCAGAGTCTATTCAAAGCAAAGGATTTCATGAAGGACCTGGGTAACAAAATGGCCGAAACGGAGCAACATATGGCTGTTAGAAGCTGTTAGAAGAAAAAATAGACTATAAAACAAGCAAAGAGTTCAGGGAGGCAGTGTGGGAACAAATAAATGAGCTCAAAGCTGATGAAGAGGAGAAAGCCTTCAAAAGAACAAACCTCATAATCCAGGGAATGTAAGAGGCACAGGCAGAAGATCCTATGCAAAAGAAAAATGAAGATGTGCATAGTATAAAGAAAATTGTTAGGGACAAGGGTATCAATGAGGTCTCTAACTCGCCTGAACCCCCCAAAGTCACGAGGCTCCCGGGTGCACAGGCAGAATGGGGTAGGCGACCAAGACTTCTTAAAGTAGTCTTAGGGAGTGAGGACATAAAACGGAATATCCTGAAAGAGTACAGGGATAGGACCACTAGTTATGGTGATATACAAATATTGCCAGATCACACCTTCAAAGAGAGACAGAAAATATAGCAAGGGGAAAATAGTGGGTGATAACAAGAAGGAAACTGAGGCAAGTGGTAACAACAGGACACACAAGCAACCAGTCATCAAAACATGGAGGTGTACCAGTAACAACATCCCCTTCTAACCTATAGGCGAACTACCAAAGAGAAACCCCGGTGCGCCCAAACGAAGTGAAGCAGACAGAAGACCAAGCAAACCACACTCCAACTCCAAGGGAAAGCCCGGCTTCCCCAAGTCAAATGAACCAGGCAGAGACCCTGGCAAACCACTAGAAGCACTCAAATGTGTATACACCAATGTGGACAGTATTAATACTGCCTGTAAAAGCGACCAATTAGCGATAAGGAAACGCCACACATTATATTTATTACAAAAACTAAGCTAAGTCCAAATGATGTGTCTGCACAATGCTTTGACTGTGATTAATATACGGTGTATAGCAAAGAGAGAGAAACTGGGCATGGTGGTGGAGTGGCCATACTTGTAAGGAATGACATTCCCTTTTCAGAATGTCAAAGTGAATCCTGGAAAAAACAATGAAACTGTTGTGTTGTGGAAATAGAACAGATAAAAATACTTCAGGGTTGTAGCTACAGACCACCAACTGCATCACATAAATACAGTGAAAGCATCAGACAAAATCTTTTAGCAATAGGACATTTTTATGTTAACCAAGTGCTAATCTTTGGTAACTATAATTTTAAGGAAATCAATTGGGAAGATCACTATGTGAAAGGTGGAGATGAGAGTGAGCAAGCCAAGTTCCACGATGCTAGCCAAGACGCATTTCTCAACCAACACGTCAGGGAGTTCACTCGTGCAAGAGAAAGTGATAACCCATCTCTACTGGATCTAATTTTCACCAAAAGAGAATTAGAAATAATTATATAACTTTCAGTACAAAGCCCCAATTGGAAAAAGTGACCATAGTGTATTTACATTCAACCACCTGGTGGAAGGAGTAGGCTACCATCTGTGACTACTACTCAACAGAATAAATTTCAATTCGGATTTGGAACAACTTTGGCTTTAGTAACTCTTATTGATAAAATTGTAAATGCTTTAGATAAAGGAAATATTATGCTTGGGGTGTATATAGATTTTAGTAAAGCATTCGACACTGTCGATCATGACATACTACTTAAGAAGCTTCATATGTATGGAATTAGAGACATAGCAAGTTACTGGTTTAAAAGTTATTTATCTAACCTGTCACAGTATGTTTGCTTTAATTATGTTAATTCTATTGAACATAATATTATTTGTGGTGTACCTCAAGGGTAGATCTTAGGCCCTTTACTGTTTTTTTTTATATATATCGATGACATTATCAATGTATCTCCTGCTCTATTACCCATCCTGTTTGCAGATGATACTAATAGCTTTCTTGAAGGTAACAACATAAATAATATAATTCAACGTATGAATGACATTAATCAAACAAATTGCAGGATATTTCATTCTAAAGGTAAATCTGTAGCTACTAATCTAAGTATTAGTATTTGTAATAAAATAATTCAGAGGGTATATTCTTGATTTTTTTTGGGTATAATAATGGATTGTACATTATCTTGGTCTGAACTTATAAAAGTAGTTAAAAACAAAATATCTAAGGGTATTGGAATATTATGTAAAGTAAGGAAGGTATTAAGTGCATCTACACTAGAGGCATTATTTTATAGCTTTACCTGACCTACGGGATAGAGGTATGGGGCTCAACTAGTGCCTGTTATATCAGTTCTGTATTAAAACTTAAAAAAGGAGCAATAAGAAATGTGTCTTCCTCACATTATTTAGCTCATACAGAACCACTATTCCAGACTTTTAGGTTGTTAACCATATCTGGAATATATATGTTTAGCATTGGTATAATGATGTATAAATTCGTAAATAATCAGCTACCTCCGATATTTAATAATATGTTCATAACGCTTGTGAAGTTCACTCTTATCCAACTAGAACGAAACAAAAATGTATTGTAACCGCGCTCAGAACTTCTTTAGCACAACAAAACATTTAAATATATAGGTGTTCTAATATGGAATTGTATAATGGACAACTTGAATCATTACTGTTCGTTTGGTGTGTATAAGCTCAAATAAAAAGGTTTGTAAATAGATAATGCGTTAAATGTAAATTAATTTTCTGGCTTAGTAACAACAACTTTGTTATTTTGGGCAAATTATCGTAATATCAATATAACTTTGGTTGATTTTCTAACTTATCAATGACTATTTTATGCACCAATCACTCGCACTGTGTGTCATACCAGAACCACCAATGTTACTATGTATACAATATTTATGGACATATATACCGTTAAGTATCAAGTCCTCTTTTTTGTGTATAAATATTATTTGTATTTACTCAATAATGTATTCTATGTATGCACAGTTATATGCAACAATAAACTAACAATTATTATTATATTTATCATTATTATTATTATTATAATCATTATGGTCCTAGAAGAAGCTACTACAAAGGAGACTATGTGAGAGCAAGCACCATTTTACGTAGTGTGAAATGGGAGGGAGAGTTCCAAGACAAGAATGTGGAGGACAAGTGACAGGCCTTTCTGCACCACTACAACACAGTGATAGAAACCTGCATGCCACTTCAAGCAACCTCTACACTTGGAGCTAAACCCAAGCCTAAATGGATGACTGAGAGAGTTATAAACTAAATTAAAAAAGAAGAAGAGGCCTGGATTAGCTACAGGTAGAGACGGACAAGACCCAGATACAAGAACTACTGAAAGAAAATTAATTACACCACCAGAGCAGTGAGAGAAGCCAAATATAGATTTAAGAAGAATCTTTCTATTGAGTCAAAGAAAAACCCTCGAGCGGTCTTTGCATATGCCTGTAGTAAATCATTTATCAAAGAGGAAGTAATGCAACTTAAGTGTCCTGATGGTTCATTAACGTCCAGCCCACTTAAGGCGAGTTCTACTCTCAACAAGGAGTTTCAGAAAGTGTTCACAAGGGAAAGTGGGAACAGTACCCCTGAAATTAATAACCCATTTCAAGGCGAAAAACTACGGAATTGCAATTTCAGCATCGAGGATGTCAAGATTGCAATTGGAAGCCTCAAGGCAGAATCAGCTTCTGGACAAGATGGAGTTCATCCTACTGTACTGAAGGAATGTGCAGCTGAGCTAGCGTACCCTCTGTGGATGATCTACTGCTCTTCACTAGATACAGGGGAATTGCCAGAAGACTGAACCAGAGCCAATGTCTGCCCAATTTTTAAAAAAGGAGACAGGACTAGCCCCCTGAACTACCGACCAGTTAGTTTCACCTCGGTCCCATGTAAACTCATGAAGAAACTACTCAAGAAAAACATAGTAGAACACCTGGAAAGTAATCACCTACTCAAGAGCTGGCAACATGGGTTTCGGTCTGGGAAATCATGCCTAAACCAGTTACTGGAATACCTAGAAGAACTAGAAAATCAGTGGACGAAGGGGATAGTATAGACGTTGTATACCTAGACTGTCGGAAGGCTTTTGACACTGCTCCCCCCCATCGTCTGCTAGCAAAACTGGAAGCTCTTGGCGTTGTGGCGTTGGTGAGTACTAAGTTTCTTGTCAAATAGGAAACGAGTCAGCATCAGAGGTAATTTTTCTGAGTGGCTGGAGGTGTGGAGTGGTGTCCCACAAGGAAGTGTCCTGGGTCCAGTTCTTTTCCATGTTTATTTCAATTATTTACTTGAGAACACAGCGTCAAGAGGGAAGCTCTTTGCCGACGATGCTAAAATCTACCGAAGAATTAGGAGTGCAAAACGACGGCATGATCCTGCAACAGGATCTAAAGAAGCTGAAAGAGTGGAGCAAGAAATGGCTACTCCAACTCAATGGAGAAAAAAATGCACGTTCATGCATATTAGCAGGAACAACCCAGGTTACGAGTATTATTTAGGACCAACTGCACTTCAGGAAACGGAAGAGAAAAAGGACCTGGGAGCTTTCATCACTAACTTAAAGCCTTCGAGACAGGTCACCAAAGCAGCAGCAAATGCCAACTCAATGCTGGGACTCAAAAAAGAAAACCATGACCTGCTTAGACTAAAAAATGGTGCTTACTTTGTACAAATCCTTAGTTAGGCCACACCTCGAGTACTGTATCCGAGCATGGTTTCCATACACCAGGGGTGACATAAGAAGGTTAGAACAAGTTCAGCATAGAGCCACAAGACTAATCCCGGAACTGTCAGGGCTTCCATATGAACAGAGGCTAGCCCGCTTAGGTCTCACCACATTTGAAGAACACAGGGTCAGAGGAGATATGATAGAGACCTATAAATTTCTGAAGGGCTTTGACAAGGCTGGTGAAGATTTCCTGCAGTTAGCCCCCATTGGACGACACATGGAGACCAGAGGATACAGTCTGAAACTGACGAAGACACGTCACAGGACCTTCAAGCAGAACAGCTTCTTCAACTCGAGGAATATATATAAATGGAACAGCCTCAACGAAAGCGTAATAAGCAGTACGAGCATCAATATGTTCAAAAATAGATACAACCAGCTTGAGACCGAAAGAATACTGAGAAAAAGCACCCCTTATGAGCTCTGACTCTTTTGCCTCTTTACTTTCACTAAGGTAAGCAAAACCTGACTTCCCTTAACATGTGTCTTACCCTCCTCCCCTCTCCTCTCCCCCCCCCCCCCCCCCCGCCCTTTCTCCCTCCACTTCACCTCTCCTCAATTATCCTAATTTTCTGTCTTTATTTCCCCTTATTTCTTTCTCCCACCGGTAATATGTCAAGTTAGTACTCTCCCTTCCTCACTCCACATCCTCCCACCCCTTTACATGCACGATAGACAGTCATATATAACGTGTCTCGCTAGACCTTGGAGAGGGAGGGTGTATGTCGCACTTTTTTTGTCTCAACCCTGTCCCGTCAAAAATATATGTTTTTTGACAAACTATTTACTGTTTACACACCTTCTCTGGTCTTTAATGTTCACATGTTCATTATTCCAGTAAAATATATGCACATGTAGCAGTAATATTGCTTTATATGCTAAATATAACAAATTCTGCCAGAATCAAAGTTAATTAATTCGCATGTGTGTCACTTTAAAAATAAATAAATGGCACATTCCTAGGGTTGGCTATTTGGATAGAAAGTTGGCTAACAGATAGACATCAACAAAGTATACAAAGAATATTCCCTCAATTGGAAGACAAAGTTATGAAGATTGGTTTTATAGCTCTTAGTTTCATTTCATTGTAAACACATAGAGTAACACAAGGTTAACTCATTGCAGTCTCTGAAGTACTAATTAGTAGGTTTGACAAAATTAATGTGCAATACAACTTAATGTTTAGCCTCAATATGAATGCAACATATAACCATGACTGGAAAGCCACTCCAACAGCTTCCTCTCTCTCCAACACCCCTCCTCCCCTCTCTACACTCTTCAGACAAATAGGAAAAGTAGAATGTAGATACGAGGTGCCGTTGTAAAGGCTTATCCCTCAATACCTTCACCTGACCTGAGTAGAGTTGAAAAAGTTCAAGAGTATAGTCCTTCCGACGTTAACTTGGAAAATGCAGTGACACTTTGATGGCAACATTTTCAGCTCGAGCTGATTGGCTGTAGGCAGTTAGTTGTTTTCGATTTCGTAAATTTTATACGACCTTTATCCTATATTAACCATAATATTATTTTTATAGATTTCCTAGTATACAGTATGTATTTCCTAGTATACAGTATGTATTTCCTAGTATACAGTATGTATTTCCTAGTATACAGTATGTATTTCCTAGTATACAGTATGTATTTCCTAGTATACAGTATGTATTTCCTAGTATACAGTATGTATTTCCTAGTATACAGTATGTATTTCCTAGTATACAGTATGTATTTCCTAGTATACAGTATGTATTTCCTAGTATACAGTATGTATTTCCTAGTATACAGTATGTATTTCCTAGTATACAGTATGTATTTCCTAGTATACAGTATGTATTTCCTAGTATACAGTATGTATTTCCTAGTATACAGTATGTATTTCCTAGTATACAGTATGTATTTCCTAGTATACAGTATGTATTTCCTAGTATACAGTATGTATTTGGCATTTTTGTTGTAGAATCTCATTCACATTGGCTATTTAGATGGATATGATC
The DNA here is from genome assembly GCA_032716605.1 of Paralithodes platypus. Lineage (NCBI taxonomy): Eukaryota > Metazoa > Arthropoda > Malacostraca > Decapoda > Lithodidae > Paralithodes > Paralithodes platypus. Next base: position 26,355,165 of record CM064488.1, on the reverse strand, counting down.
TTGCATGGAAATAATGACAAGATAATCTAGTTGTATACTCAATTTCAGCCACACATTCAAAGCAGCTGCTTAAATAATAGCGAACGGAAATATGCAGTGCACACCTAATTTAGCTATCTTAATTGTTGTGTATATTTATATATAACATATTATTATATTCTTTTAACTTATCCTCTTAGATTTCAGTGTTACTGGAACTAAATATTTCCGTTAGCTTCTTGAATAGCTTCTTTGAATGCGTGACTGTATTTGAGTTTGCAAGTAGATTCACTTTTCATTATTAGCATGCAAATTTATATGCAATTAAATAGCCCATGTCGATGAGATTGTACAACACAAATGCCCAAAACTTAATTACCTAAACGAGAAAAGCTATCAAACATATTGTTTAAGGTCAATATTATGATAAAGGAACGTATAACATTGACAAAATCGAACACAACTGCATCAGCTGCAGTTGAGGATGCTGCCATCCAAGTGTCCCTGAATTTTTCCAGAATACTTTGGAATGACTATAGTATATGTGGAGAAGAATCTATATAGTATTTTGAAGAGTCTTCAATCAGTGCAGTTCACTTCATAATGTCTCTCATTCCACCTAGATTATCTCCCCGGAAAAATAACCGCAAGCTCTTAAGAGATACTAATTATTCAATGTAACTCCTTTTAGCTCATTACTTTATTATTGGGTATGCAAGGATTAAGTTATGGTTCATAGTTCAAATATATATAGTGATAAAATGGCCAAAACAATGTTATTCCATATTAATTTTCTCGCATTCCTTCTCACGCTCATTCAAGTCTTCAAACAATATTGCTCCAGTTTGACACCTTGCGACTACACATGGTGGAGGCATGCACCCTCCCGATTACCTTCTAAATGGAATCACTTCTTCCTTGACGCATATCCTATCTACCCGCCAAAATTCGTGAACATAGGTTCATAACTTTGTGAGCCTTCATGCTGGCAGAGGTATGCACTCTACCAATTACCTCCTAACTTGAATAACTTTTGCCTTGGTACATAATATTATCATATCTAACCATCAAATTTTGTGAACATCGGCTTGTAACATTTTGAGATATCTTGTTTATAGACAATAGACAAATGGAGGTATAAATTAACCTCTGTCCAACTTCGTTAGCAGAGGTAAATTTTGTCCTAGCAACTCCGCTGGGATCGTAAGATCTGTGTGGCCAGTACAGTATATCTATGTAAATGTATATACAGTATATCTCTTCACTCTCTCTCTCTCTCTCTCTCTCTGTTGAGTTCCGAGAGAGGGTTGCATTATAATGATTACAGATAATAACCTTCAATCTCATTAAGAGGAAGGTGTTGTTGTGAGAGAGAGAGAGAGACAGTATTATTACTCTTTTCGTATGCATACATTCTTTATATATTGTTTTAATAGAGGTTTAAATGACATTGATATGTGTATGCTATTTTGGTTTATTTATAATGGACGTGTGTGTGTGTGTGTGTGTGTGTGCGTGCGCGTGCGCGTGCGCGCGCACGCGTGCTTATTATCGCTGATGTTTATTTGTACAAGCTTGGGTATGAGTTGTGTGCGTATTAGGGGTGTGTCTGTGTACACTTGGCATTGTGTGTGGATATATAATAATATATATATATATATATATTTTTTTTTCTATGTGATTGAGGGAGGCAAAAGGCATAACTGCCTATAGCGAGTGCCTCCCCCATAGTTGAAAGAGTGACAGGGCCAAAATCAAGGGACGCTCGAGCCAAAATGCCTGGACACACAGAGTTTGAAGCAATTTAAGTCATAGGAAGAGGGAAAGACTGATTCTGGGAGAGAGTTCCAGAGCTCAGCT
>CM064488.1:26250826-26348326 GCA_032716605.1 Paralithodes platypus | reverse complement strand
GAAATTGTGTACATCGACTTCCAAACCAATCTGATGATCTCTGAACTTTGAAATAATTGTACTAGTTCCGAAATCTGACCTTGTTCATTATAACGGAATAAATGGTCTTGGTACAATGTTGCCAATGAACCGGCTACCGCTAGATCCAACGAATCACTTCCATCACTTCCATCTAGCGACATCAAGATGTGATGAATTCTAGCGATATTCAAGTTATCTTCCCTATTTTAAGGAATTGTAGAGATTTTTCGATTGTTAAAGATTATTCTAGATACTTCAACATATGTTTTCTAGTGACATACAAGTTTATAGTGTCTGGTGACCATCTAGCGATTTGTCAATGCTTTCTAACATACATTTGTGCTTTAGTTTATCATGCATTGTTTAATATATTTGCCCTATTTCTCCAGAAGACTTCCTACATGGTATAGTGTATTGTTCTAGTGATAATTAAATATTATACAGGGCTATTTTAAGTTGGCTGATGATTATGAAACAGTAATATGCTGGACGATGAGAATACTGTATGTAAACATGTCTCGGATATCACTGATAATTTTTGGCATTTTCTGCCAAAAGCCCAATGGCTAATCAGTGGTGGTAACGAAACACGCAGCTTTACACATTTACATCGTCATTGGCTTCCGGTAATTAATTTCATAGTAATTTAATTAACGTTTGTTGGTGATATAAAAAGAATTACCAGTTCTTGAAGGATGACAATTTTATCCTTCAAGAAAGATTGAAATATTCGCTATTCGCAATTCGTATTCGCGAATTTTACCAACAAATATTAGTATTCGTATTCGCAAATATTGAAAATTGATATTCGTTCCATCTCTACGAGTACGTACCCTACGTAGAGGAGGTAGTATACACTGGGAAAGCTCTGAGGAACACTAATTGTTGTAGTAGCGATAGAATATAGAATAGCGAGAGAGATGCAACATTGCGGCGAAGAGAGAGAGATTGCAGAGAGTTGGTGAGTGGACGGGAGTTAATGATACAAAAGGCTTTCCTCTCTACTTTGTCTAGGAGTGCAGTGTGAGAGGATCCTCCCCACACATGTGAACAATACTCAATATAAGGATGCACTGTGCCCCTGTACAGAGCCAGAAGCTGCGCAGGGGTAAAGAACCCCTTGAGGCGGTTGAGCACACCCAGCTTCTGGGAGGCTGCCTTAGCAAGATTGGAAATATGGTCCTTCCAAGTGAGAGCAGAAGAAAGGGAGACACCGAGAATATTGAGAGAAGATGAAGGATTGATTTTTGTATTTTGAAGTGCAAGGGATAGTTCACTGGAAGTTCCAAACGGCTAGTAAGATGAAGAAATTGGGTTTTGGAAGCATTAAAGGTAACAAGGTTTTCTCTGCCCCAATTGGAAATAGTAGTTAGATCAGAAGATAAGCGTTGCATGACTTCATTGCTTTTGTCTTTGAGGGATTGCTGGCTTGGGCGTTCAGGAAAACTAATTGAGTGGTGTAAGGTAGAGTCGTCTGTGTATGAATGGATGGGACTGGAGGTACAGTTGAGAAGATCATTTATGAAAATTAGAAAGAGAATTGGAGATAGGACAGAGCCCTGAGGAACACCGGAGTTGATAGGATGGGGAAGTAAGCGATGGCCGTCCATAACCGCAGCTATGGAACGGCCGGAATGGAAATTAGAGACAAAGGCACAGATGGAGGGATAGAAACCGAAGGAGCGTAGTTTAGAAATTAAAGATATGTGCCAGACACCGAAGTTCCGAAAGGAGGATGACCAAGAGTTAGTAAGATATGAAAGATGATCAGTACAGCGACCCTTATGCCCCTTTCCCACTGATGCGACTTCATACGATTTTCATCGCCGACAACAAGAAATGAGCACATTCGTGACATGTTGCAACAAAATCTGAAACCCTTGCATGATAATCCTTTGACTCTCAAGGCCTCGCGAGGGTCCTCGCGGGTCATCGCAAATGTTTGGATTGTTCAAAATTTTGGACGAGGACTGATGAGGGGTCGTAGCCCTCGCAAGCATCGTCGAACATCGCAGAGGGATCTGCGAGGGCTTCGGTGATCATCTGCGACATCGACGAGACATCGACGAGGGTGTCGCACGAAAAAAAAGCGTCGCCAAGAGTATACCCGCCATGGGTATACTTCGCAGAGGCGTGCGAATGGCTGTGCGACGTAGATGAATGCTCGGAAAACACCTCGCCGAGGCCAAAGAGCACCTTCGACGAGGTGGGTAAAAAAAAAGAATTAGGCCTAATAGTGAACCTGTCAACCCTTTTTTCTATGCACCTCTTGTAAGGGGGTTCACCTGTTTTTTTTTCTCTTTCTCTCCTTTTCTCTCTTTCTCATGCTTGTATCCATTCGGCCCCATTCAGCCAACTGTTTTAAGACGTTTATCCCCATCCAAGTATCGATATCTTCCTGGCGAGCGATAGCGAGCCACCATTGTATGGAGAAATCCGGCTTCACCGGAGACATTTTTCTATCGAAAAATATACAAATTTAGCTTGCTCTCAAAACAAAAATATATATATGTTGGCTCGCTACCGCTCACCAGGAAAATATTGAAACCTGGATGGGGATAAACGTCTTAAAACAGTAGGCTGAATGGGGCCGAACGGATACAAGGCAAAGAGAGAGGGAGAGAAAGAGAAAACAAAAAAAGCAAGGTGGGCTCAATTAAGCCGTAAATTTAACATACGGCAAGGACATTGCCAAACTCCGAATTAAGGGGAGATGGGTCGTTTTTCTGGTCCCCTTTCTAGCTCATGGTTAACCCCATTAGTTTTCATATTTTATGGCGTTCGGCGCAATAGTTTGGCGATTTTAAGACATTTCACCCCATTTCGTTGTCAATATTAAGACTTTTCGTGTCATTTAGGCGTCGAGTTTTTCCTGGCTAGCGATAGCGAACCTGTACTTTTTGAGGAACCGGCCTTTGGCCAGGATATTTTTCTATTGAAAAATGTACAAATTGATCTTGAAGGAGGGTGTTTGGGGTTGCTTTATATGTTTGATGGAGGTCTAGGGATGAAACTAAATAAATCATAAACAAATATATAAATGAGCAAATATTACGCCCATCCCCCAAGGGGATACGAACCGTTTGTTTGGTCATTCATTCCTTTATTTCTTAGTTTCCTCCATCAAACTTAAAACAAAAAACTCTAGACCTCCCTTCAAGATAAATTTGTGCATTTTCGAAGAGATGGGTTGGGTATGAGGGGGGATCTGCTTGGTGTGGGCCAATCGGCGCTCTGCAGACCCCGTAATCTTGTGTTGATCTCTGACCATTTTGGTGAGGTCAGTCCTCAAGGCATTAGTGAGTTGGGTCTATAATTAGGCCTTGTAATTGGGGTTGGGTGTGACAGGGATCTGCCTTTTGTGGGCCGATCGGCTTTCTGCAGACTCCCGTTTTCTTATGTTCTTATGTTTGTGCCATGAAATATATGCAAAATGTTTTCGGATAATCTCGCCGAGGTATCCGCCGAACCATCGCTTAATTCGTTGAAGACGTCACAGAACATACGCCGAGGATTCGTTCATCCTTCGCATTATTTCGCAATATTTTATTCAAATGTGACAGTTCTCGCCGAGGACATCCATCACTCAATTTGCTGATGACGTCGCATAATGTCGCCGATTACATCGTATCCATCGGAGACATCGTCGCCGAGTGTAAACTTGTCAACGTTTTTTAATGGTCAAAATCGTTGACGTCGCACAAATTCGTTGCGAATTGACAAGACTACGTCCTCGGCGATGAAAATCGTATGAAATCACATCAGTGGGAAAGGGGCAATAAGGAAGCTATACTGACGATCTGAGGGTAGATTATAAGATGAGATATGCTTAATAAATTTGGATGCAAGAATAGTTTTAATAACTTTGGAGATACAAGAGATGAGAGTAATTGGATGATAGTTGGAGAGTTGAGAGCGGTCACCCTTCTTTGGGACAGGTTGAGTGAGAGCAAACTTCCAGCAAGAAGGGAAGATGTTAGAGGAGAGACAGAGACGAAAGAGTTTACCTAGGCAGGGAGTCAGCAAGGAAGCACAGTTTTTGAGTACAACAGGAGGAACACTGTCCAGACAGTACGCCTTCTTAGGATCAAGCCCAGAGAGGGTAGAAAGTACTTCTTTTGAAGAGATTAGGATATTAGGCATAAGTAGGAGAGGGAGAAATAGCACCGGAATCGTCCAAAGTGGAGTTTCTAGCAAAAGTTTGAGCAAAAAGTTCAGGTTTGTCAGAGGAAGAAGTGATGGTTGTGCCAGCAGAGTGGAAAAGGGGAGGGAAATATGAGGAAGAAAAATTGTTGGAAAGGTTTTTGGCTAGATGCCAGAAAGCTTGGGAAGAGCTAGAGTTGGATAGTTCAGTGCATTTATTATAATAATTATTGATGAAAGAGTGTTTGGCAAGTTGAAGAACAGATTTGGCTTGATTCCGGGCAGAAACATAGGAAGAATGAGATTCTTGAGTTTTAAGGCGTCGGTACCGTTTGAATGCTTCCTCTTTGTTGCGGACAGCAGTAGAACAAGCGTGAGTAAACCAAGATTTGTTTGCATTAGACTGAGAGAAAGAAAATGGAATGTATGCTTCCACGCCCGAGATGATTACCTCGGTAATGCGTTCAGCACTCTCCGAGGGTCCCTGGCCACGGAAGCAAAAGTCATTCCATAGGAAATCAAAGAAGTACTGCCGAAGAGCCTCCCAGTCGGCAGCGCCAAAGTGCCACAAGCGCCGCCGGTTGGGAGGATCGGGTGGCTGTACCGGAGAGATAGGACAGGTGACAGATATTAGTTTATGGTTGGAGGAGCCCAAAGAAGAGAAAAGATTTATAGTATAATCAGAAGGGTTAGAGGTTAGAAATAAGTCAATGATGTTGGGCCGATCTCCGAAGCTATCCGGGATACGGGTGAGTTGCTGGACTAGCTGCTCTAGGTCGTTTAGGATAGAAAAGATGTAGGCTTGTTTGCCAGGTTGGTCAGTGGAAACAGAGGAGAGCCATTGGTGGTGGTGAACGTTGAAATTTCCTAGGATGGAGATTTTTACGAAAGGAGAGATGGATAGAATGTGTTCCACTTTAGAAGCTAGATAGTCAAAGAATTTTGGATAGTCAGTAGAATTAGGGGAGAGATAAACAGCGCAGAAGTGTTTAGTTTGAGAGTGACAAGAAAGCTTTAGCCAGAGAGTTGAGAATTCAGAAGAGTATAAGTTGGGAAGAAAGCGAGATTGTTGCGCACATATACGCAACATCCACCTTTGGCTTGAAACTGAGGATAGAGATAGTAGGAGGATACAGAGAAGGGTTTGCTGTCAGTAGTCCCAGACACCTGAGTTTCGGTGAGAAAGAGAAGATCAGGGTTGGCAGAAGAGAGGTGGTGTTCAACAGAGTGGAAGTTAGAGGAAAGGCCACGAATGTTTCAGAAATATATAGTAAGAGTAGAAGGTAGTGGTCCAGGGAATTTAGGGGAGTTGTTTCCAGGGATCAAACTGATGGGGGCATTTCTGGTTCCCCCCCCCCCCCCCCCGGGGACTCCAAGGCGAGTCGTGATTGTGTCATCATTTTTGTTGTTAGAAAAGAAAGTGTAGTATGTAAGGTGTTTCTAACATAATGTATTGATAGTAGGAGAAGGTGTTTTGGAGGGCATATCAAAGACCACTATAAAGCCCCCCACCACCAAGCCCTTACTCGCTCTGACCTAGATAAAAACACCTCCGTAATTGATAAAGAGACAGAACCCAGAAAGACTTGCTATACTTGAAGCCCTATATATTCAAACTCTTAACCCTTCCATAAATAATCAAACTCTCGACCTCCAAATACTCCCATCAGCTATATGTTACTCTCAAACACCCCCTAACATTACTCCCCTTACCACCCGACTCTGCCCTTGCCCCCTCTCTCCTCCCCTCCCCTTCCCCCCCTTACCATCCCCCCCACTACTTCATTTAACCAACGCACGCCGCCCCTCAACCCTACGCTTCAAACTCGACCAGAAACCCGAGATACAACTGGCCCGCCGCCCTTCACAAGGGCCCGGCCCCCCCCTCGCCCAGCAGACTCCCTACGACAACATCTAGCATCTACGAACCCTCCCAGCCAACCAGGAGGCAGGAAAAAGCGCGCGCCTCATTGGTCGCCAACTAGCCAATCATATGCTAGCCGACACCCAATAAACCTTACTGTGATCTACCTAAAATGTATAAATAAGCTGTTATGTTATATCCTATTCACTTACCTTCCATTCACTGAAGATGATAGTTGTCTATCGAAACGCGTCGGATCATCATAAATTTTTCTCACCTTTTGCACAATCTCCCAGAACACCTGAGAATTGCTGTTCGTTCTATTGAAAGCCTTAATAATGATATAATTAATGCTGATACTTGTATTTCCTTCAACTTTGCCTACCTTAAAGAAAATTTATTACCTGGCTACACCAACATAAAACTACACGAGAATGCCAGACACCGGAATAATACTCGTCAGTTTCGTGAAGAACTGGTACGAGAGGAGATAGAAGAAAAACGAGAGATCGCCAAAAACCTACGGACTAAGCGGGATGCCCTCCTACAGAAATGGGAAGATGGACCTACCCCAGACGACCTCAAAAACGAAATTGACCAAAAACTCCAACAACTCTATGAACAACATAAGAGAAAAACAGAAAGCACGACCATCAATTAACTATCACGACTGTATGGCGGAAATATAAAACTCCCCAAGCCGACGAAAGGGTATATAAACCTCACCGACACTACCCTGACCCCTGATCAAGAAGACCTCCTCAACAAAGGCCTAAATTGCCACTACACCTCTAAACCTGGACCCCACAGAAAACGTCTAGAAATCGAAGTCCTTCTTGATGACGTCCTACGGCTCCAGAAAGTTGGCAAAGTCACCACCACCCCAGCCTTACAACCCACCCTACTAGCAGAAGCGGCCAAGACCAGAGGATCTCATCAAAGTATAATCCTCAAAAAACATCACTTCCAAGCAGCCAAACAACTCAGGGAGAACCCTAACATCATCATACGACGAGCTGACAAAGCCTCCTGTCTGGTGATCCATGGAAAGGAGGAGTACCTGCAGAAAATGGACACCATCTTAAGTGATAAAAATAAATTCACAAGGATCACTCGCAACCCCACAGATGAAATAAAAAGGAAAGCCAACACCACCATCACTGCCATCAACGCTAAAACTGAAGGGGTACACATGAAAAAACTCATTGGGGAATTTTCCCCTGGTTACGCCTATGGTACTGTAAAAACACACAAACCAGGAAACCCCCTCCGCCCCATCATCTCCCAGATACCTACGGCCACCTACCAGATCGCCAAGACCCTCAACAACCTCCTCACCCCCTACATTCCTCGACAATATAACCTCAACTCCGCTAATGATTTCCTAGAAATTTTACGAGACACCCCCCGAACTAACGACCACATGACCGCCTCTCTCGACGTGGAGAGCCTATTCACCAACGTACCTGTGGACAGGACCATCAACTTAATCCTGCAAAAAGTTTACCATTTCCCTGACACACCCAATCTTGACATACCGGAGAAGGCACTGAAGACGCTGTTGGAGCTCTGCACCAAAGAGGCACCTTTCCTCTGCCCTCGTGGAAACATGTACCAGCAAATAGACGGGATAGCGATGGGTAGCCCCCTGGGGGTCATGTTCGCTAATTTCTTCATGGGAACTATAGAAGAGGAGCTCCTTGATGCCCACCGCCCCTCGGTCTACTGCAGATATGTGGACGACATATTCGTACTAGTAAAGGACCTCAACGAACTCAGGGAACTCCAGCATCGCTTAATGGCCGCCTCAGGACTCAACTTCACCTATGAAGAGGCCACCAAAGGACAGCTTCCCTTCCTCGACCTCCTTATTTCGTTTAATAATCAAGAATTCAAAACTACCGTCTACACCAAACCCACGAACAATGGCCAATGCCTCAACAGGGAAAGTGAATGCCCCCAACGATACCTGCTGTCCACCATCGCAGCCTACATCAGGAGAGCCCTCACCAATTGCACCGCGTGGAGCGACACCCATAAGGAACTAGAACGCCTTACCCAGGTACTCGTTAACAACGGATACTCTAACACAGATGTCACCAACACCTTAAGAAAACACCTTGATAAATGGTACAACCAAGCCCCCCCTACTACCAACCCTACCAACGACATCACTATCTTCTACCACAACTACATGTCATCTGATCACAACACCGACGAATCCATCATGAAAGAAATCATTACCAAAAACGTCCTCCCCACCAACCCCGACCACAAAATAAAACTTATCATCTACTACAAATCCTCCAAAACCTCCAACCTCATCCTCCGTAACAGACCTATCTCTCCCAAGACTCCGAAAATAGACGACCATGTGATATACCAACACAATTGCAATAATGTGGACTGTGGACCTCAAACCTACGTTGGTATGACACAAAATCGTTTATCACGCTGTCTCACCCTCCATCTCCAATCTGGAGCTATCAAAGACCACTATAAAGCCCCCCACCACCAAGCCCTTACTCGCTCTGACCTAGATAAAAACACCTCCGTAATTGATAAAGAGACAGAACCCAGAAAGACTTGCTATACTTGAAGCCCTATATATTCAAACTCTTAATCCTTCCATAAATAATCAAACTCTCGACCTCCAAATACTCCCATCAGCTAAACGTTACTCTCAAACACCCCCTAACATTACTCCCCTTACCACCCCGACTCTGCCCTTGCCCCCTCTCTCCTCCCCTCCCCTTCCCCCCCTTACCATCCCACCCACTACTTCATTTAACCAACGCATGCCGCCCCTCAACCCTACGCTTCAAACTGGACCAGAAACCCGAGATACAACTGGCCCGCCGCCCCTCACAAGGACCCGCCCCCCCCCCCTCGCCCAGCAGACCCCCTACGACAACATCTAGCATCTACGAACCCTCCCAGCCAACCAGGAGGCAGGAAAAGTGCGCGCCTCATTGGTCGCCAACTAGCCAATCATATGCTAGCCGACACCCAATAAACCTTACTGTGATCTACCTAAAATGTTTAAATAAGCTGTTATGTTATATCCTATTCACTTACCTTCCATTCCCTGAAGATGATAGTTGTCTATCGAAACGCGTCGGATCATCATGAATTTTGCTCACCTTTTGCACAATTTCCCAGAACACCTGAAAATTGCTGTTCGTTCTATTGAAAGCCTTAATAATAAAATAATTAATGCTGATACTTGTATTTCCTTCAACCTCGCCTGCCTTAAAGAAAATATATATATATGTATACTAAATAATCATACAGTACATAAATTATCCAATAATTAACAATGACAATTATGGATTTGGCTTTCGTTTGACTCCCTGGTTGGTGGAAATGTACTCTGCGGAAGTGAGTTCCAAACAGATGTTGTTCGGGTCTAAATTAACTTAAAAACAGAAGTTGTGCAATATGGAGGAGGGGGTAATTGTTAAGTCATGTGTTATGTTACATTCTTTCGTTCTATCTTAGACACACAATACCGAAGTCAACAGTCTGGGTTTGAGTCACGATGGAGACAGTGTGGCTGCTAATGACAGTTAGGACGAGGGGTTCCAGGGTTCTGTTACGTCACCTTGTCTATTCCTAGTTTTGATTTCAGTTACATGTTATATATTACACACACAATGTTCACAGCTGACTGTATTTACTAACCTGGGTTTGAGTCAGAACATGGGTACTAATGACTGTTAGGACAAAGGGTTCCAGGGCTCTGTCATGGCACCTTGTCCATGCCTTGTTTTGTTATTGTTTTTTTATTTTATTGCTTTATTTAATAAAAAGAAAAACAGGTCGTATATTAACACGATTGTCAATAATTTATATTCATTATATCAACATTTCGGAATTAATGAATTAAAAGATGCATTGAAAGGCCTACAAAAGACAAGTTTTGCTCCTTTTATAGAAAATATTCTAAACAATAAAAATAATTTCACAAATAAATTTAAGAATATAGTCTTTGCTTTTATGGGATATATTAGAGCTAATTCTAAGAAATCCAAAGATAACCCTATTAAAGATAAAGTTATATCCACTTTAAATTATTCCTCTAAAATGTTAGACACAATTAATGTTAATAGTCTTATTAATTCAAAGAAAGTTAAGTCCATGTTACCAGATGGTTGTAAAGATTTCAAACCATTAATAGTGTATTCATAATTATGAACGACCTGTTGGGTCTATTATTTGTAATTACAATAAAGTTTTAGGAAATCTTTCAGATAATGATATTTTCAATAATAATAAATGCGTATGTGAAAGAGTCATGGATATGCCAGCTAGCAGACGTGATGCATTAGCAAAGTTCATTTATAGTCCGATATGTCACATATTAACAGGTGATGTAGAACTAGTTAAATATTTTGAAAACGACAAATTAGCGGAGCTATGTCGTAAAGGGTTTAAATTTAGAATAGGGAATAATAAAGTAACATGGGACATCATTTTAGAATATATTGTTTTTTTCAGTCAATAAATTAAAAGATAAATTGTTAAAAATCGTGTGCTGCGATGCGAGAGAGCTAGAAGCATGGTCTAAATTATTAATTAAGTTAATTAGACCTAAAATGTTCTGCTTAAAAATGAATTTAATATTTCAGATTTTGTAGACTATAATTACAATAAGCTTAAAGCTGATTTAATAAATTTACATAAACATTTTGTAATCACTAAAGTAGATAAAGCCAGCAATAATTATAGCTTCACATGTAAGAAGTTTTATCTTGAAAACATGAAGAAAGAATTAGGCATTAAAGGTAACATATTACGTAAAAATATTTGTGGTAATTCTGTTTATGAAATTCAAAATAATTTGAATATTGATAACTTAATCGATGAACATAACAAGAAAATGTAACATTTGATATTATAACTTTCCGATAAGAACAAGTGCATTGCATAATTATACATGTTACCTAAATTTCATAAAAGACCTTATAAATATCGCTTTATTGCCGGAGCAAAATTTGCTACCACCAAAACTCTGTCAGAACAAGTCGTAAATTGCTTAAAATACATTAACAGTACTCATAAAATATATTGTAATACCATCATGAGAAGAACTGGCATTAACTATTATTGGAGTGTTGACAATTCGTTAGAAGTTATTGATAAAATAAATACCATGCCGAAAGTTACCTCGGTACATAGCTTCGACTTTTCAACTTTGTATACCAATTTACCTTTATATTTAGTATATTCAGAGCTTTGCTTTATTATAGATTTGCACTTTGACAGATTCGTTAGGAATAATAATTATTTCATAAATGTTTATACATATTTTAATAATGCATCACTTAGCTCTACTCCCACTAGTTCAGTATATTTTGATAGAACTAAACTTAAAGATGCCCTTAAATTCCTCCTTTTCAATACTTATGTTAGATTCGGGCCTTACATTTTCAAACAAATATTAGGAATTCCTATGGGTGGAAATGCTAGCCCTTTAATTGCAGATTTATTCTTGCTTGCTTTAGAATTTAAATATATAAAAGACTTAGTCGACAGTAGCAAGAAAAATAAAATCCCAGAAAAATTAGCACTTGCTAAATTGTTAAGTAATAATAGTCGATATATAGATGATATTCTCGTTTGCAATTTGTTAAATTTTAATCAAGTTGCAAAACTTATTTATCCTAATTCTATTCCCCTCACACATTGTAACGTAAATGATTAAGTTGAAAAATGTCTTGATATAAATATAGAGATTGTTAATGAACAGTGCATACTTAAAGTATATCACAAAGTTGATGATTTTAATTTTAACGTAATAAACTTTCCTTTCCCTAGTAGTAATATCGATAGTAAGATAACTTATAATTGTTTTTATTCCCAGTTAATAAGATTTTGTAAAATTTGCACTAAAGTAGATGACTTTTGGGCTAGAGCTACCTGTAGGTTACTATACAGACTCTTAGTAGACAGAGGTTATGAGGCAAGTAAATTGTTACATAAATGTAATCTTTTTAGGGTCAATTACTGTGAATGTATTCTAAAATTTGATATAAATAATTTTAATCAAGCATTTTTAACGTGAAGTTTCTTGTATAACCTCTGCTTACTTTGTGTCTGTTTGTATTTATTGTTTGTCTTTTTCTTTTTCTATTATTAATATTGATGATTTTTTTTTTAATGTATTGTTCTTGTTAAAAGAGTACTCTTTGTTTAAATCTGTTGTTGCTTCTTCATATTTTACAATTATTTGTCTTTATATTATATGTATTCATTGTCGATAGTATCAATTGCTTGCTTTTGCGATTTCCTTAGTTTATTTGTACGATAAATGTAGGTTATTTGTAGGGTAGTTATTGATAGGGGTCACTTGAGGCATGCTATGCTTACAGGTACCTACCCGATAACATTATCGTTAGTGAGTGCTATATATTATGTATTTGTGTGTGATATTATATATATCTTATTAATATTTGTATTTTGTACTATTGTTAATGTCTTGTCAAGTTGCAAATTTGATTTTAATATAACATTTTAACACTATTTGTAGTTTCTTTTATTCATGCATAGTTTAGTAATATTTGCCAGAACGTCCCGGACTTCCCAAATTGGCTAATTCCCTGAACGTGATGATAGTGTGTTGTCATGTGTCCAATTAGTTTGCTTGGGAACCAGATTAACTTGCTCATGTAGTAATGTACACCCTATGTGGTGGATTGTGTTCTTTCATTTCATAAATTTTATTTTAGTAAGCGTTGTTTCCACATAGCGATTTTGATATGTTGTTTTGACTTTATATTGTCTTTGTCCCAGTTTTGGTTTGACTTTGTTTGCAAGTTTTACATTTTAATATATATATATATATATATATATATATATATATATACAATTATACATATTACCCACACAATGTTTACAATGTACGTTATTCAACAGGTTGGGTATGAGTCATGACGGAGACAGTGTTGCTGCCAATGACTGTGAGGACGAGGGGTTCCAGGGTTCTGTCATGGCACCTTTAGTAGCAGCAACATTCAACAGGTTCCATTGGTCACACTGCTCTAGAAGGGAGTACCATGCTAAGGCCAGGTAAGTTGTCGTTTTCTTGGGGGGGGGGGGGGGGCCCCCCCGAGGGACAGCGAGCCTATTATTGTGTTGTCAATATTTTTCTGGGCGAGCGATAGCGAGTCAGTAACTTAGATGAAATCAGTCTTCAGCTATTGATTAGGTTATGCGGGTGTCATTTTTGTCTGGGCGAGCGATAACGAGCCTGTAACTTAGAATAAATCGGTCTTCGGCTGGGACACTTTCATATCGAAAAATGTACGAATTTACCTTGAAGGGGGTCTAGATGGGGGTCTAGATGTCCCCCCGAGGGACAGCGAGCCTATTATTGTGTTGTCAATATTTTTCTGGGCGAGCGATAGCGAGTCAGTAACTTAGATGAAATCAGTCTTCAGCTATTGATTAGGTTATGCGGGTGTCATTTTTGTCTGGGCGAGCGATAACGAGCCTGTAACTTAGAATAAATCGGTCTTCGGCTGGGACACTTTCATATCGAAAAATTTACAAATTTACCTTGAAGGGGGTCTAGATGGGCATTTTGTTTTTAATTTGAAGGAAGTCTAGGTGGTCATTTTTTTTTAGCCTAGAAACAAACTAAAATACATATCTCGAAAATGGCAACAGCAAGCAAATCCTCAATAATAATACAACAGAATACCTTAACCCTTTCTATGCCGACGACGTCTTTTGAATGTTATTGTATCTAGATTTAGACGATTGTGTGCAGTTTAAGAAGGGTCTGATCCTTTTAACTAAAAGACGCCCACCCAGACCCCCTTCAAGCTAAATTTGTACATTTTTCGATAGAAAGATGATGTTTTCTAAGGTACCGGTACAGGCTCGCTATCGCTTGCCCAGAAGGTAATCGATACCTGAATAGGGTGAAACGTCATTGTATTGTCAAATTAATGGGGTGAAACGCCCTACAATCTCCAAACTAATGGAATGGAAGAGGACATTTTCAAAAAGACCCCCCTTGGATCACATGGGGTTACTGTATTAAGTTTTTAAATTACGGTAGTATAATAGTAAACAAATTGACACTGTTCCAAATAGGTAGGCCAGATATCGGGAGCCCTAACCTCTGTAACTTGAAAAAAGGCTAGAGCAAGTGGGCTGTAAATGTCCACACCTATTCTCTGGCTGACCCTTCCCAAACAGAGACAGAGACAGAAATGGTAGAACTATTATATTAGCTCGATTACTCTAATAGTTTGTGAGTTATAGAGGTTAAAGGGAGGTATTTGAGTGTTCTCAACATTTCTGGACCTCCTTCTCCCTCATGTTTGACCCCATTAGTATTTAGATTTTAAGACACTCGCCCCATTTGTGTATCAATTTTAAGACTTCCCCCCCCCCCACCCACCCATTAGTTTGCCAATATTAAGGTTTTCCGTGCCATTTAGGTGTGGAGAGCTTTGGCCTACTTATTTGGAACAATGTATAGTAAAGTAATATTTATGGTTAGGTATGCTTGTCATTGTTAACCCTTTCAAGATCCGATTACGCACTTTTGTCTTGTTTTCTGGCTGTTATGCGAGGATTGCACTCAGATTAGGAAGGGTATATGGAATCCAGATGGTTAACCGAGATAGTCTTTCCCCCTATATTTCCCACAGATCCTTCCTATGTTTATTGTTTTCATGTGTATGAAGGTGACAGTCTTTCCTCCTATATTTCCCACAGATCCTTCCTATGTTTATTGTTTTCATGTGTATGAAGGTGACAGTCTTTCCTCCTATATTTCCCACAGATCCTTCCTATGTTTATTTTTTCCATGTATATGAAGGTGACAAAAGGCAAAACTGCCTGCAACAAGTGTCTCCCCCAAAATTGAAAGAGTGAAAAAGCTAAATGAACGCATATTTTGTAGTTGGAAGGAAGAGTGGTGTGCTTGCTTAGTGAATTGAAATGGATAAGAGAAGGAGGTGTTTGTGAGAGCTAGCTGGATTACTCTCGTTTTTTCCATACTATTTTGAGGCTCTTCCGCATTGGCATCGGAAACTAGATCGAAGGTAGATTATGGTGGGAAATTTAAGGGGAAGTGTTTAGTTTGTTCATTAGACCTCCATCAAGCTCAAAATGTCACCCCTTAGACCCCCTTTCAAGATAAATTTGTAAATTTTTCGGTAGAAAAGTGTCCTGGCCGAAGGCAGGTTCCTCTTAAATTGCAGGCTCGTTATCGCTCGTCAGGAAAAAATCGACTCCTAAATGGCACGAAAGGTCTTAAAATTGACAGGAATGCGGCGAAAGTTCATAAAATTGCCAAACTAACGGGGCGAACGTCTTAAAATCTCAAAGCTAATGGGGTTAACATGAGGGAGAAGGAGATTCAAAAACAAAGCCCTAAAGTGGAATTCTCCCCGTAACCTATGCAGTACTGGTGACATCTTTTTTATCATATTTTGGACAATATTAGAAGACATTTTTCAGGTTAGGAAGGATCTGTGGTAGCTCAAAGGTTAGGAAGGATCTGTGGTAGCTCAAGGGTTAGGAAGGATCTGTGGTAGCTCAAGGGTTAGGAAGGATCTGTGGTAGCTCAAAGGTTAGGAAGGATCTGTGGTAGCTCAAGGGTTAGGAAGGATCTGTGGTAGCTCAAAGGTTAGGAAGGATCTGTGGTAGCTCAAGGGTTAGGAAGGATCTGTGGTAGCTCAAAGGATTAAATTAGATAGTTTGTAGCCTTTTATTGTTAGAGGTCCTTCCCAAGCTGAGTAAAATCATCTAATTATGGCCAGAATAAAATGAAAGGAACGTCACCGATACTGAACAGGTTCATTTACACGTAACTTAAATTTTGAAGCGGCCAAACTACAATTGTCCATACATGTTGACGGAAAACTACAATTGTCCATACATGTTGACGGAAAACTACAATTGTCCATACATGTTGACGGAAAACTACAATTGTCCATACATGTTGACGGAAAACTACAATTGTCCATACATGTTGACGGAAAACTACAATTGTCCATACATGTTGACGGAAAACTACAATTGTCCATACATGTTGACGGAAAACTACAATTGTCCATACATGTTGACGGAAAACTCGCTCGTGTGACACTGCCTCCAGGCGATTTTCTGAATTTCTTCCTGGCGAGTGATAGCGAGCCAGCATTGTATGGAGAAATCCGGAGACTTTTTTTCTGTCGAATAATGTACAAATTTAGCTTGATGTCAAAACACAAATATATATATGCTGGCTCGCTACCGCTCGCCGGGAAAATATTGACACCTGGATGGGGTAAACGTCTTAAAACAGTAGGCTGAATGGGGCCGAATGGATACAAGCCATAGAGAGAAGGAGAGAAAGAGAAAAAAAGCGAGGTGGGCCCAGTTAGGAACTTGTTAAGGGGAGATGGATAGTTTTTCTGGTCCCCCTTCTTCTTCATGTTTAGTCCCATTAGCTTTTAGATTATAAGACGTTCAGCCCATTAGTTTGGCGATTTTTAAGACCCATTTCTTTGTCATTATTTAGACTGTTCGTGTCATTTAAGCGTTGATTTGTTTCTGGCGAGCGATAGCAAGCCTGTAATTTAAGAGGAACCGGCCTTCGGCCGGTACATTTTTCTACCAAAAAATGTAAACATTTATCTTCACGGAGGGTCTTAGGCGGATATTGTTTAAAGCTTGACGTAGGTCTAGGGAGGAAGCTAAAAAGAGTAATCAATAGAGTAATACAAAAATACATAAATGAACAAATAAATACGCCTATCCCCTCTCAAACTGCAACAAATCGTCTCATGTCAGCCAGAATACAATGTACAGTCGGATACCATAGTCTCTAGCCCACTCATACGGATTCGTGGATCCCCTATGTTTTTATTTATTTATTTATAGCTATCTAGATTGATTTTCGGATAGATTTTGCTTTTCAATGAATGGTATATATAGTTTTGTAGTTTATGTATAGACAATTTTATTGATAAATGTGTTTCCAGAGATTTGCTTCCATTAATACAAATACGAAAAGTCTTCAAATATTTATGAGTGGGCTAGAGACTATGGTATCCGAGCGTACAAACGTGTCTCCGTAGTGCACGAAGTGGGCAAAAGACTATGGTATCCGAGTGTACAAACGTGTCTCCGTAGTGCACGTAGTGGGCTAGAGACTATGGTATCCGAGTGTACAAACGTGTCTCCATAGTGCACGTAGTGGGCTAGAGACTATGGTATCCGAGTGTACAAACGTGTCTCCGTAGTGCACGTAGTGGGCTAGAGACTATGGTATCCGAGTGTACAAACGTGCCTCCGTAGTGCACGTAGTGGGCTAGAGACTATGGTATCCGAGTGTACAAACGTGCCTCTGTAGTGCACGTAGTGGGCTAGAGACTATGGTATCCGAGTGTACAAACGTGTCTCCGTAGTGCACGTAGTGGGCTAGAGACTATGGTATCCGAGTGTACAAACGTGCCACCGTAGTGCACGTAGTGGGCTAGAGACTATGGTATCCGAGTGTACAAACGTGTCTCCGTAGTGCACGTAGTGGGCTAGAGACTATGGTATCCGAGTGTACAAACATGTTTCCGTAGTGCACGTAGTGAGCTAGAGACTATGGTATCCGAGTGTAAAAACGTGTCTCCGTAGTGCACGTAGTGGGCTAGAGACTATGGTATCCGAGTGTACAAATATGTCTCCGTAGTGCACGTAGTGGGCTGGAGACTATGGTATCCGAGTGTGCAAACGTGTCTCCGTATTGCACGTAGTGGGCTAGAGACTATGGTATCCGAGTGTACAAACGTGTTTCCGTAGTGCACGTAGTGGGCTAGAGACTATGGTATCCGAGTGTACAAACGTGTCCGTAGTGCACGTAGTGGTCTAGAGACTATGGTATCCGAATGTACAAACGTGTCTCCGTAGTGCACGTAGTGGGCTAGAGACTATGGTATCCGAGTGTACAAATGTGTCTCCGTAGTGCACGTAGTGGGCTGGAGACTATGGTATCCGAGTGTACAAACATGTCTCCGTAGTGCACGTAGTGGGCTAGAGACTATGGTATCCGAGTGTACAAACGCGTCTCCGTAGTGCACGTAGTGGGCTAGAGACTATGGTATCCGAGTGTACAAATTGTCTCCGTAGTACACGTAGTGGGCTAGAGACTATGGTATCCGAGTGTACAAACGTGTCTCCGTAGCGCACGTAGAGGGCTAGAGACTATGGTATCCGAGTATATAAACGTGTCTCCGTAGTGCACGTAGTGGGCTAGAGACTTTGGTATCCGAGTGTACAAACGTGTCTCCGTAGTGCACATAGTGCGCGAGAGACTATGGTATCCGAGTGTTCAAACGTGTCTCCGTAGTGCACGTAGTGGGCGAGAGACTATGGTAACCAAGTGTCCAAACGTGTCTCCGTAGCGCACGTAGTGGGCGAGAGACTATGGTATCCGAGTGTACAAACGTGTCTCCGTAGCGCACGTTGTGGGCTAGAGACTATGGTATCCGAGTATACAAACGTGTCTCCGTAGTGCACGTAGTGGGCTAGAGACTATGGTATCCGAGTGTACAAACTTGTCTCCGTAGTGCACGTAGTGGGCTAGAGACTATGGTATCCGAGTGTACAAACGTGTCTCCGTAGTGCACGTAGTGGGCTAGAGACTATGGTATCCGAGTGTACAAACGTGTCTCCGTAGTGCACGAAGTGGGCAAAAGACTATGGTATCCGAGTGTACAAACGTGTCTCCGTAGTGCACGTAGTGGGCTAGAGACTATGGTATCCGAGTGTACAAACGTGTCTCCGTAGTGCACGTAGTGGGCTAGAGACTATGGTATCCGAGTGTACAAACGTGTCTCCGTAGTGCACGTAGTGGGCTAGAGACTATGGTATCCGAGTGTACAAACGTGCCTCCGTAGTGCACGTAATGGGCTAGAGACTATGGTATCCGAGTGTACAAACGTGCCTCCGTAGTGCACGTAGTGGGCTAGAGACTATGGTATCCGAGTGTACAAACGTGTCTCCGTAGTGCACGTAGTGGGCTAGAGACTATGGTATCCGAGTGTACAAACGTGCCACCGTAGTGCACGTAGTGGGCTAGAGACTATGGTATCCGAGTGTACAAACGTGTCTCCGTAGTGCACGTAGTGGGCTAGAGACTATGGTATCCGAGTGTACAAACATGTTTCAGTAGTGCACGTAGTGAGCTAGAGACTATGGTATCCGAGTGTAAAAACGTGTCTCCGTAGTGCACGTAGTGGGCTAGAGACTATGGTATCCGAGTGTACAAATGTGTCTCCGTAGTGCACGTAGTGGGCTGGAGAATATGGTATCCGAGTGTGCAAACGTGTCTCCGTATTGCACGTAGTGGGCTAGAGACTATGGTATCCGAGTGTACAAACGTGTCTCCGTAGTGCACGTAGTGGGCTAGAGACTATGGTATCCGAGTGTACAAACGTGTCTCCGTAGTGCACGTAGTGGTCTAGAGACTATGGTATCCGAATGTACAAACGTGTCTCCGTAGTGCACGTAGGGGGCTAGAGACTATGGTATCCGAGTGTACAAATGTGTCTCCGTAGTGCACGTAGTGGGCTGGAGACTATGGTATCCGAGTGTACAAATTGTCTCCGTAGTACACGTAGTGGGCTAGAGACTATGGTATCCGAGTGTACGAACGTGTCTCCGTAGCGCACGTAGAGGGCTAGAGACTATGGTATCCGAGTATACAAACGTGTCTCCGTAGTGCACGTAGTGGGCTAGAGACTTTGGTATCCGAGTGTACAAACGTGTCTCCGTAGTGCACATAGTGGGCGAGAGACTATGGTATCCGAGTGTTCAAACGTGTCTCCGTAGTGCACGTAGTGGGCGAGAGACTATGGTATCCAAGTGTACAAACGTGTCTCCGTAGCGCACGTAGTGGGCGACAGACTATGGTATCCGTGTGTACAAACGTGTCTCCGTAGCGCACGTTGTGGGCTAGAGACTATGGTATCCGATTGTACAAACGTGTCTCCGTAGTGCACGTAGTGGGCTAGAGACTATGGTATCCGAGTGTACAAACTTGTCTCCGTAGTGCACGTAGTGGGCTAGAGACTATGGTATCCGAGTGTACAAACGTGTCTCCGTAGCTCACGTAGTGGGCTAGAGACTATGGTATCCGAGTATACAAATGTGTCTCCATAGTGCACATAGTGGGCTAGAGACTATGGTATCCGAGTGTACAAACGTGTCTCCGTAGTGCACGTAGTGGGCTAGAGACTATGGTATCCGAGTGTACAAACGTGTCTCCGTAGTGCACGTAGTGGGCTAGAGACTATGGTATCCGAGTGTACAAACGTGTCTCCGTAGTGCACGTAGTGGGCTGGAGAATATGGTATCCGAGTGTGCAAACGTGTCTCCGTATTGCACGTAGTGGGCTAGAGACTATGGTATCCGAGTGTACAAACGTGTCTCCGTAGTGCACGTAGTGGGCTAGAGACTATGGTATCCGAGTGTACAAACGTGTCTCCGTAGTGCACGTAGTGGTCTAGAGACTATGGTATCCGAATGTACAAACGTGTCTCCGTAGTGCACGTAGTGGGCTAGAGACTATGGTATCCGAGTGTACAAATGTGTCTCCGTAGTGCACGTAGTGGGCTGGAGACTATGGTATCCGAGTGTACAAATTGTCTCCGTAGTACACGTAGTGGGCTAGAGACTATGGTATCCGAGTGTACGAACGTGTCTCCGTAGCGCACGTAGAGGGCTAGAGACTATGGTATCCGAGTATACAAACGTGTCTCCGTAGTGCACGTAGTGGGCTAGAGACTTTGGTATCCGAGTGTACAAACGTGTCTCCGTAGTGCACATAGTGGGCGAGAGACTATGGTATCCGAGTGTTCAAACGTGTCTCCGTAGTGCACGTAGTGGGCGAGAGACTATGGTATCCAAGTGTACAAACGTGTCTCCGTAGCGCACGTAGTGGGCGAGAGACTATGGTATCCGAGTGTACAAACGTGTCTCCGTAGCGCACGTTGTGGGCTAGAGACTATGGTATCCGATTGTACAAACGTGTCTCCGTAGTGCACGTAGTGGGCTAGAGACTATGGTATCCGAGTGTACAAACTTGTCTCCGTAGTGCACGTAGTGGGCTAGAGACTATGGTATCCGAGTGTACAAACGTGTCTCCGTAGCTCACGTAGTGGGCTAGAGACTATGGTATCCGAGTATACAAATGTGTCTCCATAGTGCACATAGTGGGCTAGAGACTATGGTATCCGAGTGTACAAACGTGTCTCCGTAGTGCACGTAGTGGGCTAGAGACTATGGTATCCGAGTGTACAAACGTGTCTCCGTAGTGCACGTAGTGGGCTAGAGACTATGGTATCCGAGTGTACAAACGTGTCTCCGTAGTGCACGTAGTGGGCTAGAGACTATGGTATCCGAGTGTGCAAACGTGTCTCCGTATTGCACGTAGTGGGCTGGAGATTATGGTATCCGAGTGTACAAACGTGTCACCGTAGTGCACGTAGTGGGCTAGAGACTATGGTATCCGAGTGTACAAACGTGTCTCCGTAGTGCACGTAGTGGGCTAGAGACTATGGTATCCGAGTGTACAAAAGTGTTTCCGTAATGCACGTAGTGGGCTAGAGACTATGGTATTCGAGTGTACAAACGCGTCTCCGTAGTGCACGTTGTGGGCTAGAGACTATGGTATCCGAGTGTACAAATTGTCTCCGTAGTACACGTAGTGGGCTAGAGACTATGGTATCCGAGTGTACTAACGTGTCTCCGTAGCGCACATAGTAGGCTAGAGACTAGGGCATGCGAGTGTACAAACGTGTCTCTGTAGCGCACGTAGTGGGCTAGAGACTATGGTATCCGAGTGTACAAACGTGTCTCCGTAGTGCACGTAATGGGCTAGAGACTATGGTATCCGAGTGTACAAACGTGTATCCATAGTGCACGTAGTGGGCTAGAGACTATGGTATCCAAGTGTACAAACTTGTCTCTGTAGTGCACGTAGTGGGCTAGAGACTATGGTATCTGAGTGTACAAACGTGTCTCCGTAGCTCACGTAGTGGGATAGAGACTATGGTATCCGCGTGTACAAACGTGTCTCCGTAGTGCACGTAGTGGGCTAGAGACTATGGTATCCGAGTGTACAAACGCGTCTCCGTAGTGGGCTAGAGACTATGGTATCCGAGTGTACAAACGCGTCTCCGTAGTGCACATAGTGGGCTAGAGACTATGGTATCTGAGTGTACAAATTGTCTCCGTAGTACACGTAGTGGGCTAGAGACTATGGTATCCGAGTGTACAAACATGTCTCCTTAGCGCACGTAGTGGGCTAGAGACTATGGTATCCGAGTATACAAACGTGTCTCCGTAGTACAGCCCGTAGCCTAGTAGGTAGAGCTCTCGTCCCACACACGAGGGGTCTGGGGTTCAATCCCCGGCCGGGCGGAGACAAATTGGGCTTGTCTCCTTTCATGTGTTAGCCTCAGTTCACCTAGCTGTAAATAGGTACCTGGAATAAGTGGACGACGTTGTGACGTCCCTTCTGGGGTTGGCAAAAATGGTACAAGGCGAGATGGGTATCATATGGTTCACCTAAGCTGATGGCTACCTAAGCCTTCGGGCGAGACG
The DNA here is from genome assembly GCA_032716605.1 of Paralithodes platypus. Lineage (NCBI taxonomy): Eukaryota > Metazoa > Arthropoda > Malacostraca > Decapoda > Lithodidae > Paralithodes > Paralithodes platypus. Next base: position 26,325,693 of record CM064488.1, on the reverse strand, counting down.
GTACCGTCTATAGTGAGAATGGTACCATACAGATCCACCCTAAGCCTTCGTTTCCGATGTCGCCAATTGGCTAAAAATACAGACTACACACACATCCACAGCCATTCCAACGATACATATAACACCTACACATATAGGAGGCGGGAAATAACGAGCATGCTCACTCCTGCAATACAACTAGAGTAAGTACAACTAGAGTAAGTGCACATAGTGGGCTAGAGACTATGGTATCCGAGTGTACAAACGTGTCTCCGTAATGCACGTAGTGGGCTAGAGACTATGGTATTCGAGTGTACAAACGTGTCTCCGTAGTGCACGTAGTGGGCTAGAGACTATGGTATCCGAGTGTACAAACGTGTCTGCGTAGCGGACGTAGTGGGCGAGAGACTATGGTATCCGAGTGTACAAACGTGTCTCCGTAGCGCACGTAGTGGGCTAGAGACTATGGTATGCGAGTGTACAAATGTGTCTCCGTAGCGCACGTAGTGGGACAGAGACTATGGTATCCTAGTGTACAAACGTGTCTCAGCAGTGCACGTAGTGGGCTAGAGACTATGGTATCCGAGTGTACAAACGTGTCTCCGTAGTGCACGTAGTGGGCTAGAGACTATGGTATCCGAGTGTACAAACGTGTCTCCGTAGTGCACGTAGTGGGCGAGAGACTATGGTATCCGATTGTTCAAACGTGTCTCCGTAGTGCACGTAGTGGGCGAGAGACTATGGTATCCAAGTGTACAAACGTGTCTCCGTAGCGCACGTAGTGGGCGAGAGACTATGGTATCCGAGTGTACAAACATGTCTCCGTAGCGCACGTAGTGGGCTAGAGACTATAGTATGCGAGTGTACAAACGTCTCTCCGTAGCGCACGTAGTGGGCGAGAGACTATGGTATCCGATTGTTCAAACGTGTCTCCGTAGTGCACGTAGTGGGCGAGAGACTATGGTATCCAAGTGTACAAACGTGTCTCCGTAGCGCACGTAGTGGGCGAGAGACTATGGTATCCGAGTGTACAAACATGTCTCCGTAGCGCACGTAGTGGGCTAGAGACTATAGTATGCGAGTGTACAAACGTCTCTCCGTAGCGCACGTAGTGGGCTAGACACTATGGTATCCGAGTGTACAAACGTGTCTCCGTAGCGCATGTAGTGGGCTAGAGACTATGGTATCCGAGTGTACAAACGTGTCTCCGTAGCGCACGTAATGGGCTAGAGACTATGGTATCCGAGTGTACAAACGTGTCTCCGTAGCGCACGTAGTGGGCTAGAGACTATGGTATCCGAGTGTACAAACGTGTCTCAGTAGTGCACGTAGTGGGCTAGAGACTATGATATCCGAGTGTACAAACGTGTCTCCGTAGTGCACGTAGTGGGCTAGAGACTATGGTATCCGAGTGTACAAACGTGTCTCCGTAGTGCACATAGTTGGCTAGAGACTATGGTACCCGAGTGTACAAACGTGTCTCCGTAGTGCACGTAGTGGGCTAGAGACTATGGTATCCGAGTGTACAAACGTGTCTCCTTAGGGCAGGTAGTGGGCTAGAGACTATGGTATCCGAGTGTACAAACGTGTCTCCGTAGCGCACGTAGTGGGCTAGAGACTATGGTATCCGAGTGTACAAACGTGTCTCCGTAGCACACGTAGTGGGCTAGAGACTATGGTATCCGAGTGTACAAACGTGTCTCCGTAGCGCACGTAGTGGGCTAGAGAATATGGTATCCGAGTGTACAAACGTGTCTCCGTTGCACACGTAGTGAGCTAGAGACTATGGTATCCGAGTGTACAAACGTGTCTCCGTAGCGCACGTAGGGGGGTAGAGACTATGGTATCCGAGTGTACAAACGTGTCTCCGTAGCGCACGTAGTGGGCTAGAGACTATGGTATCCGAGTGTACAAACGTGTCTCCGTAGCGCACGTAGTGGGCTAGAGACTAAGGTATCCGAGTGTACAAACGTGTCTCCGTAGCGCACGTAGTGGGCTAGAGACTATGGTATCCGAGTGTACAAACGTGTCTCCGTAGCGCACGTAGTGGGCTAGAGACTATGGTATCCGAGTGTACAAACGTGTCTCCGTAGCACACGTAGTGGGCTAGAGACTATGGTATCCGAGTGTACAAACGTGTCTCCGTAGCGCACGTAGTGGGGTAGAGACTATGGTATCCGAGTGTACAAACGTGTCTCCGTAGCGCACGTAGTGGGCTAGAGACTATGGTATCCGAGTGTACAATCGTGTCTCGGTAGCGCACGTAGTGGGCTAGAGACTATGGTATCCGAGTGTAAAAACGTGTCTCCGTAGCGCACGTAGTGGGCTAGAGACTATGGTATCCGAGTGTACAAACGTGTCTCCGTAGTGCACGTACGGGCTAGAGACTATGGTATCCGAGTGTACAAACGTGTCTCCGTAGGGCACGTAGTGGGCTAGAGACTATGGTATCCGAGTGTACAAACGTGTCTCCGTAGCGCACGTAGTTGGCTAGAGACTATGGTATCCGAGTGTACAAACGTGTCTCCGTAGCGCACGTAGTGGGCTAGAGACTATGGTATCCGAGTGTACAAACGTGTCTCCGTAGCGCACATAGTGGGCTAGAGACTATGGTATCCGAGTGTACAAACGTGTCTCCGTAGCGCAAATAGTGGGCTAGAGACTATGGTATCCGAGTGTACAAACGTGTCTCCGTAGTGCATAGCAGAGGTTAACCCGGCCAGCCCCAGCGACGCGTCTGACGAGTCACCTATGTATGTAGCGCCAAACCCCAGCGACTCGCCTGACGCGTCACCCTTATAGCTCAGTCGTAAGGCTCAGAGTGGCTCTACCTAAAGGGCTCAAATTTGTATGGGAACTGTGTAAGTATCCCACGCACCCATGTCGATGGTTGAAAACTCTCAAAGTCCAACCGCGTGCGCGTGAGCGCGCAAAAACATGTTTTTTTTTGGGAAATTGTCTTCAATTTTTTACTCCTGTAAAATCCGTTTTCGGAGGCTCTGTAGGACCATTTTTTGAGCTTTTTGATCGGTTTTTCGTGGTTTTTCCTTCATTCCTAACCCATTCGCTATTGTTTCTGGAAAAAAAAACTTTTTTCAAAACCGGCTGGTTCCTGGTGGTACATTTATTAATAACTAGCTGGGGCTCACCGAGTTAAGGGGGGATGGCCGTATTCATTTTAATTTGTATACATATCTTTTTATTATTATTATTATTATTATTATTTTTTTTTTTTTTAGTTTCCTCCCTAGACCTCCATTTTGCTTATATAAAACACCCCTAAAACCACCCTTCAAGATAAATTTGTATATTTAATATGTACAGGCTTTCTATCGCTCACCAAGAATAATCGACACCTAAATTGCATGAAAAGTTTTAATATTGGCGAGAAAATGGGGTGAAAGATCTTTAAATCGCCAAAATAATGGGCAAACGTCTTACAATCTCAGAACTAATAGGGCTATACATGAGGGAGAAGGGGGTCCTTAAAACGCAACCATTCCCCTTTAACCCCTTTAGCACCACGGCTTAATTTTCACCATATTCTGGTTTCCATTTGACGATTTTATCTACCTTTAGGACTCAAAGGGGTACATGTAATCTCAGTAAACCATCTGAATAACATAGGTCCTTCTTAAACTGCACACAATCGTCTCATTATAGCCAGAATCAAAGGTAAAAGGGCGACATGGTTCTGAAGGTGTTAACAGTGTCACGAGCCCTTTAGTGGTGGACGTATAGGAGTCACAGTATCCGAGTAAAAAAGGAGCGAAAATCCAGGCTACTATCTCACAATGTTCATTTTCATTGTGACTGCATTTTGCATCTTAGAGTTCCTAATCGTGTACAGTCTAATGTAATTAATCTAATTAATTAATTTCACTCCCAATACCAAACACCTCCCAATGATATTAATATAATCATGTGATCCTCCCGGGATTCGAACCTGGGATACCACATACAGATTTGTTAACACTCTATTACACCACCAAGTCAGTTAAGAATATAATAAGAAAAATAAACAACACAGTTATTCAAATTTACATGATATATTGTAGCGGATTCAAGACTCCTATACATGTAGCCGATAAATGTGTTTGTGTGACCCCGAAATATTATGAATGATTGTACAACTGACAACAAATGTTCTGGCCTCCTGTTTTAGTTTAGTAAACTCTCTCTCTCACACACACAACAAGCACGCTTTAGAACTCCCTCCCTCAATCTGTTTTTCCTTCATCCTATGAGTTTAAATGCTTCTAGCACTGTGTGTCCAAACATTGTGACTAACGTACCTTGGTTTTGGCTCTGTCACTCTTTCAACTTTGGGGGGAGATACTTGTTACAGGCATCTGTGCCTTTTGTCTCCTTCATTCACATAAAAAAAAACACATTCTTTCTCACGCACACACACTCTCTCTCTCTCACATACACGCTCTCTCTCACACACACTATCTCTCTCACACACATTCTCTTACACACTCTCTTACACACACACACACACACACACAAGTCTCACACACACTCTATCTGTCTCTATCTCACACACTTTTTCCCTCACACACACACCCTTTCTCTCCCTCTCTAATTCCCCTCTTCTCCAACAGGAACTGGGAGTGTTTGCTGAACAAGCCAGAATGGAAGAATGCCACCACTGTCCACTCCACCATCCAGTATCAGTACTCTCTTGATGATCAGTGTAGGATGGAGTTTGGAGAAGGGTAGGTTCTACTACTACTACTATTACTACTACATACATTATATTTTACAAACATCAGATATTACTCTATTCCTACTATTCTACTATATTACTACTCTACACCATGCAACTTCAATCCAGTCACCTCCCTATACAACCCTCTGCCACCTCTGCCTCATAGTCCACGTCTGCCACCGTTGCTGGTTGTGGTGCAGACAGTCTTGTTTCCCGCAGGCATAGTAGTGCTGATTTGAGCAATGAAAAAGATAGACGGCACCTCATCCAGGCTACAACGTGGCTCCTGGGCTGTTGCTTCTTCTTTGCGATGATCTCTGCAAGCCTTGAATAGAAGCACTGGGCCCTGGGTCCCATCCCTTCCAGATGTGGTGAAGACTATTGGGGTAAAGCTGCCTTGTTCGATATTTAAGATCCTTTCCCCATATGCCCTGACCTTCTCTTGTTCGTTCCTCTTGTGTGCAGCATCCAGAGACAGCTCTCTGTAGCTATGGGCCATTGGGTCAAATATGCTTATGTCAAAGGACGCTCGCAGTGCACTTGTCCAAAAACCTCTTGCACTAACGTCTACTCGTGCTTCATTGGATGCGTTGGCCGTCCTGTGCTGCAAGATCTCTCCATCCAAGGGAATGAGTGATGGTTCGCGCACCACATCTCAACACACCTCCCTGAGCTTGTTCGCCGATATATCACTTACTTCATCGTGCCTGATGCTGATGAATCCTCCCTTCTTACATATCATGCAGTGGTGTGCATCGTTGTTGATTCCACAAACGCATCGATCGGGCAATCCTTCAATCGGCCAATCATACCTCAGTGCAATAGCATCATTAAATTCTTGTTTGTTGAGATTGAAGCCTTTTGCCTTGATTTGTAGTGTTGTCAGCCAATTTGAGCCACCCGTTTCTTGTGCTATTTGTATTTTTCTTTTTAGTCTCAGGGAAAGTTGTCCCATCAATTATTGTGCTAGGTAATTTTTCTGTGAGTTTTGCCTCTCTGCCGTGATGGTCTTTCTGATGTTGTAGATGTCGATGGGAGAAAGAAGTGTCAAAATATTATCGCCAGATATCCACATCATCAGCTGCAACAACCGAGCAACCAATCCGGAAGGAGCGCAGCCGAACCATCCGAGTACCAACATGGCGACCAGCGAGACGGAGAAGGAGCCACAGTCCCTATAATGGCTGCCGCAACGTCCAGAGGAGAAGCATGGGAAAGGAGGGACTAATCCATTCCACAAAAACACAGGGCAGCCTTCTTGCATCTCCACAAAAACACAGGACAGCCATCTTGCATCGAAAAACTTTGCACCTCAATTACAAACCTTCCACCAGCCCAAACCCCACTATATTCCACCCACATTAGGAACAAGAAAAACATGGTCTGCCACCGAATTCACCACAAAAACAACGACGAAGTGACCCACACGTAGACGGAGCTGCTCATGACGCTTCAAAAAAAAAATCTCATATCGTGCCGAGCCAACACAACACCAAATCACGCCCAAATGCAACCGCACTATAAACTCAAGGGCGTGCATCATCCGGTAAAAATACCTAGCAACTGCTTCGACACCTAATTTCCCAGAACAACAAGGCGGAAATTAAGTAACAGACTTCAGGAATATGCAACCCACTTCTACCTCGAATATCTGCCAATTCTCACCGCTCTCAGATACCAACACAATTCTACCGCCTGCACGACTACTCAATCTACCTGAAATGCAAGCTACAACAAGTGCAGTCCATGTATGCAACTGTTGTTGGTTTCGGTAGGATCCTTTCCCCATATTATGCCCTGACCTATTCTTGTTCCTTTTTTTTTATGCGGAGTTCACTGCTCACAGATCACTAGCTAGTGGCTATTGGGTCGAATATCCTTGTGTCAAAGAATGCTCACTGTCGTCTTGTCCAGGAGCCTCTTGCTCTGACATCCACCCATGCTTCATTTGATGCATTTGCTGTCCTGTGCTGCAAGATCTCACAGTCTAAGGGGACTATTGTTAGTTCGCATACCACACCATGATACACTTCGCATAAAGTTCTATCCATTGTGGTGATGAACTCTTCATTCTTACATATCATATAGTGGTCTGCATTATTGTTAACTTCACATATGCATCGATTGGGCAGTCCTTCAAGCGGCCAACCGTATCTCAGTGCAATGTCATCAATAAACTCTAGTTTGTTGAAGTTGAATCCTTTTGCCTTGATTGGTAGTGTTGTCAACCAATTTGAAACGCCTGTTTCTTGTGCTACCTGGATTTTTCTTGGCAGACTCATTCTAAGGTGTTGCATAAGTTATACCAAGTCATTTTTTAGATTTACAGAAGAGTTACCATAACTTGCATTACTGTACTTTCACAATAATTTCAGTAATGTGCGCATGTTTCCTTCTATTGTTTTCTTCTTAATTAAAACAAATTAAATAATCTTAATGTTACATTTTACAATATTTCCTTAACCTCTTCTGTACCGGCGACATATTTTTAATATTTTCCTAGCTATACTTAGACGATTTTATGCAGTTTAGGGTCTATGTTAGTGAAAAGGGTTAACTGAGGTTATTTCGTCATGTATGCTGCGGAACTGGGTTGCGGGTTGGAAGCAGTGAGGGCTGGTTGGTATTCTGATGGGAAGTGGGGTGCATTTTCCGGGATTTTGGCTTGTATCTTTTGCATTGTTTTTCAGTGGATTTCGGAGGTGGAGCTCTTGCTACTGATTTTTCCTTGATGCATGCTCTTGAGTTTATAGTGTGGCTGCAATGGGGTGTGATTTGGTGTTGACTTGGCGTGGTAAGATCCGAAGTAAGTGTTGAAGCGCCATGTCTGTCTCCGTCCACGTGTGGCTTGCTTTTCCATTGTTTTCGTGATGAATTAGGTGGTAAGTTGGGCTTTTCTTGGTTCTTGCTGGTACACGCCCTTGCGTTGGTCTTGTGGGTGGACTTTGATGAGGTTTGAGCTGGTGCCGTGATTGCAGTAGACGTAATTGTGTTTGGATCTGTGATGGTCGCCACGCGGTATTGGGGAATGTAATTGTCCCTTCTTTTAGGTACGTGTTCTATGGATGCTGTGCCAATGATGGGGACCGTGCTTCCTTCTCTGTCTCATTGGCCGCCATGTTGCTGTCCGCCTGGTTTGTTTATGTGGCAAGTTGTTATGGAAGTAACTGGCATAGGTTGCTCCGAGGTTGCAACTGGTGTTGGTAATCTATGGTTAGTTGATTTTGGTATTTCATTTCCCTGCCGCATCTCAATTATTATTATTATTATTATTATTATTATTTGTATTGTTATTGATATTATCATTATCATCATTGTACTCTTGTTTTTAAAGATACGGGCTGTGCGATAGTGTGGGGGGCACGGACCCCTGCCTTCATCTGTGGTGCTCCAACGCCTCAGCCCCCTTCCACTGCACGACCAAGAAAGGACCCCCCTTGGAAGGAACTCTGTGTGGGGAGCAGAAGGTGAGAGAGAGAGAGAGTATATGTATGTGTGCATGATGCATCAAGAAAGGATCCCCCTTGTTAGGAACTCTGTGTGGCGAGCTGAAGGTGAAAGAGTTACAAGGAGTAGTTAGTATCCTGAAGACCATATAATCCATTCCGAGGAGATACTCAAAGTGGAAAGAGAGAGATTGTGTAGTGCACTACGCTCATTACAGAGTGTGCAAAATAGTATCTACTCTCATCTTGAATTGCTCTACTGAAAAATTATTTACAACTCAATATCGTAAGCAATCACATCATAATAACATCTCTACACAACAATAAGAAAGATATGTCATATACTGTAGATAATGATTGTAGGTATAAACCCTCTGTTAAGGGACTGATGTTCACTCTCAATCCAAAACTATACCATGTTCATTATAGGTAGGCCATAAATACAGACTTCAACTTATTATAACTAATAAAATGGCTAGTGTAATCGAGCAAATATTTCTACCATGTGGGAAGAGTCAGCCAGGGAATAAGTGTGGAAATATACAACCAATCTCCTTTAGCCTCTTTTCAGTTACAGAGGTTAGGGGTCACGATTTCAGGCCTACCTACATTATAATGAATGGACTATAACAGAGTGCTCTCATTTATCTTGCAGTGGTGTCGTCAAGGATTTTGTGTTACAATGAATGATGATGATGATAATGATGGTGGTGATGAAAGGGGCCCCAGTGCTAGAGAGCCCCCTGTGCGTCACAACCCCAGGCCTGGAGGATGGGGCTCCTGGGGGAGTTGGGGCCCTTGTTCCAGAACCTGTGGTACCGGAGTGGCCTTCAGAACCCGTGTCTGTGATTCCCCCACGTTAGTAACTTAGTATGATCAAACACACCATTTGAGGAGGAGCACTTTGTTATGTCTCACAAATAGCTTCTTCGGGGTAGTGACCTGAAGAAGCTATCTGCAAAAAACGTTGTCAATAAAGTGCTCCTCCTCAATTGGTGTTGTTATTCATTCTGTCAACTTTTCGAAGTTCATATTAACAGTAGATTGATATTTAGTATATTAGCAATTAGTAAACAATAAAGAAACTTGGTTGAGCCCGAGAACTTTCAGTCTTCTACTGTACAATTCACTTCTCAGCTTGTTCTTCCTCTGTCCAATTATTTTTTTCCTATTTTACTCCAGCCATCTGGTCTGGTCTAGATTAGTAGTTAGAAGTTATTTGATTAGTAACTAATCGATCAATAGATATTAGGTTAGTAGTTAGTGGATTTCTCTTGTGGCTAACAGTAGAGGATTTTCTTACAGTCCAGCGTGGGGCGGTCGTAGCTGTCGTGGTAAGAGAGAGGAGTGGCGGGTGTGTGCTCATGGTGAGTGTAGTCTGCCCCGGCAGGACCCCCGCGCCATACAGTGCTCCAGGTTGTCTCATATGGTGCCCCTCGACCCACGTAGAGCCACTCTCACCTGGCTCCCATACGAACCTAAAAGACGTAAGTTATCGGTTTGACTAATATTTACGTTGCGATTAACGTTGTTTTGCTTAACTGTGTTTGGCAGGTATTACAGACATATTGTCGACTGTCTAAAATTGTGAACCCAGAAGACGTGAGGTAAGAGCGTAAATGATGTAAGTCATTAGTGATCGTGAACCCAGATTAGAGTTAAGAGCATAAAAGACATGAGTTATTAGTGATTGTTAACCCAAAAGACGTGAGTTAACCCATTATGCCCGGGCATGCTCATTTGAGGATGCTCGGAAGTCGCACCTAGCAGCCCTGGCATCCTCATATGAGGACTGAGCTATATTGTGTTCTAAATCAGGCCTATAGAAGGCTTTGTGCATCAGGTAGGCCAATTCTGCAACACACAACAACAACAGGCTCACCTCAGTATCTCCCATGTCCAGTGGCATAACTAAGGGTGGGGGCACACCTGTCTCCTGGCACAGCGTCTGGGAGGGCGACAAATCAAGGTCAGTATATTACATCAAATTATGAAATTTCAAATACGAAGGTCTATGTGCCATGAAAATATATAATGACCATAAAATATAATGAAATCAGGTGAAATGAGGTATATTCTTAAAATTACTGATTATCCTAATACTGTAGGGCTTATGGTACCCTTAGATAATGAACATATCTCAAAAATGGTAATGTTGGCTACACCAATCACAAGCCAGCAGGAATTCATATGTATAGTTATCCCTTGTATTGGCCTGGTGTCTGAGTTTTTTCGTAAAAGCATAATTTGTTAATAAATATATGTATTTCCCTTTCAGTCTCAGGTATCGTTAATTCAGTGTATGAGTTTATTATAATATGATAATTAATCAAGGTAAATGCGGCGAAGAGTGAGGTTATGGTCTTTGAAAGGAGTGCAGCCACAGTGTGAGGTGAGGTTGAATGGTCAGGTTATGGTAAATGTCAGCTCATTAAATTATTTGGAGAGTGTGTTAAGTAAAGATGGGAGTATGGAGGAAGAAGAGCAGAAGAGGGTGCAACAGGGTACTTAGAAGAAATCGGCCTTGACCGATTTAGCTTGAAGGGTGTCAGGATGGGCTGCTTCTTTTTTTAAGTTTAAAGGAAGACTGAGAAGGCTTTTTTCGATAGACTAGGGAAAAACATTAAATACATTGTTTGAAAATGGCAAAAGCAAGCAAAATACTCAATAATAATTAAACAAATTATCATAACCCACAAGATGTCGGATCGGATAGTCGTAATTACCCATTTTATACCTTTTAAAACTCACATTGATTGACAGAGCATTGAATTATCCTCAAGACGGTTTTCCTTCACATATAATCTACCTTTAAGACTCAGAAGGGTAAATACAATCGTAACTAGCAAGGTGCTAGGGAGAGTGCGTACCTGCGCCTATGCTGACTGGAGCTATGAACTCTACCGATCGCCTCCTAAATGGAATCACTTCCTCCATGGCGCATAACCTATCTGTCTACCAGATTTTGTTAATGTTGTTTCATAACAGTGAGCCATCTACACTGGCAGCGGTATGTGCTCTACTAATCACCAAATAAATTGAATCACTTCTTTAGTGGATATCCTATCTGCCCTCCAACTTTTGTGAAAATTGGTTCATAACTTTGAGATCTTGTTTACAGACAGATGGTTGCAAAAACAGAACCTTCTCCAACTTCATTGCACATTCTTATCCTCAGGCAAGAAGAAGTGTCGACTCTCCTGCTACAGCCACGCCACCAATGAAGTGTACATCGGGAGAGAGTTTGTGGTGGATGGTACCCCTTGTTCCTACGATAACCCCACCGATATCTGTGTACAGGTTAGTTATACAGAGAGAGAGTTTGTGGTGGATGGTACCCCTTGTTCCTACGATAACCCCACCGATAATTATCTGTGTACAGGTTAGTTATACAGAGAGAGAGTTTGTGGTGGATGGTACCCCTTGTTCCTACGATAACCCCACCGATAATTATCTGTGTACAGGTTAGTTATACAGAGAGAGAGTTTGTGGTGAATGGTACCCCTTTTTCCTACAATAACCCCACCGATATCTGTGTACAGGTTAGTTATACAGAGAGAGAGTTTGTGGTGGATGGTACCCCTTGTTCCTACAATAACCCCACCAATATTTGTGTACAGGTTAGTTATACAGAGAGAGAGTTTGTGGTGGATGGTACCCCTTGTTCCTACGATAACCCCACCGATATCTGTGTACAGGTTAGTTATACAGAGAGAGAGTTTGTGGTGGATGGTACCCCTTTTTCCTACAATAACCCCACCGATATCTGTGTACAGGTTCGTTATACAGAGAGAGAGTTTGTGGTGGATGGTACCCCTTGTTCCTACGATAACCCCACCGATATCTGTGTACAGGTTAGTTATACAGAGAGAGTTTGTGGTGGATGGTACCCCTTGTTCCTACGATAACCCCATCGATATCTGTGTACAGGTTAGTTATACAGAGAGATAGTTTGTGGTGGATGGTACCTGTCGTGAATCCTAGCTGGTATATATACCGTAGTTTGAATTTCCCGGGTTCACGACAGCTGGTTCCTTTTTGTTTATACGCATTACTTTATTTATCTTTGTGGATAAGTATTACTGTGGTTGCACCAATTATATCTTAGTTCATTTTCCCTCATTATTTAATCACGGGGGACGATATAGAACCCTTAAATATATTTATATTGTTATGATAAGAGGGAATCTCAGTACACTTCACACAGAGACTTCGTCCCGCTCACAACAAACCACCAGTTGCTGCCACATAACAACAGAACTTCACTGATCTTCACCTATCGACATGTCCATCACCTAATCTACACACTTTGCATCACAGCTAAGTTCCTTTAATACTAGAAGTAATTCATAGATATTACTGGGACTACCACAGATAGCCTACACATACATGTTTACAAGTAAGTCAAAGGCTGACCGGTATCATTTTTATAGCCTAGGCCAATTCATCTTCCCAGGTCTAAACATTTAATTTATATCCGTTTCTCCTCTACCCCCTAGGAATAATAAACAGGATATAATTGGTGCCGTGTGACCAGGATACTGGGCCATCTGTTATATATTGATAAGAGTTAGGGGGGGGGGGGGTTATTAGCCTAGGCCTGACTTGTCTGCCTTTGTGTAGAGCTGGGCGATCCAGTGGACAAATGTTGAGGGGCGCATAGGCTATGTCCGGGATTTTCCGCTGGACCGTCCAGTGCAGTGCCCTGCTTTTTTTTTGTTAAGCAGTTCTATAGACCAGGGGCAAGGGTGGACACTGTCAGGCAGACCTCAGCCTGGGTTAGATGTGCCAGGGAGCCGGAAGGTATTAGATAGGCTACTGAACAGAGTGCATGCCTTCTTTGAGGAGAAGGACAGGGCCGAGGAGGAGCAGTCGACGCAATAGGCTAGATCTCAAGACTAGGACGACGGCTGCGGCTGTTCCTCCTTCAGGAAGTGTTGATCCTTCTTTCCTTTTCTTTGTAATTTGTTAAAATTTAATATAGCCTAGCCTAGTAAAGTAAATATTGTAAAGTAGAGTAATATGACATAGGGCAATTTTCCTTTTCTTTGATCATTTGTAAACTCACAGGGTCATGCGATCTGCATTCTTCAATTTGCTTGGTTGCTGTCGTCATCAATGTAAGTAGGTTAGCCTAGGCTTAGAATAGATTAGAATAGGTTAGCCTACAGTGATGATTAGTATTGTTGTTCCTTAAGCTTTAGTTACCGTAAACTTTTTAAGAATGGATGAGAAAATAAAGTCATTGCGGCGGTTCAGGGCCGCCAAGAAGGGAGGGATTACTAAGCTTACCTTTAATCTGTCTGAATTTATTGAACATGCTGCTACACTGCATGATGTAAGGGGTGTGAAAATAACTTTAGAAGAGGACCTAACTGATATCAAGTCGTATAACGTAGAGTTGTATAGCTTATATTCAGATGATCAGTTAGAGGATGAGATGGTGAAAGATATGCAGTATGTTAATCAAGTAAACGGTCAGTTAGCTGAGTTAGATAGTGCTCTACAGACAACCACTACTGGTAGATCTCATGATGGTGCAGCAAGTAGGAAACAGAAGGGTACTAAGCTACCCTCCCTAAAGTTGCCAGTTTTTGATGGGGATCCAACACAGTGGGTGGGTTTCTGGGAGCTCTTTGATTGTAGTGTTCACTCCCAAACAGACTTAACTGGCATTCAGAAATTTACGTATCTAAAGGGACAACTTAGTGGTGAGGCTCTACAAATTGTTAGTGGGTTTAGTTTGGTCGCTGCAAGTTATGAACCAGCGGTCACTATATTGAAAAACAGTTATGGTCAAAAGGATCACATCAAAGCAGCTCACATAGCGAAACTGTGTAATCTCCCGCATCCTAGCCAGGAGGTCAGTGCTCTGAAAGATTTTTCCACGTCATTTGAGTGTGCGTTAGAGTCATTACGCTCTATGGATGTAACAGTAAGTGAAATGTGTGCAGTACTGTTGCATAATAAACTTCCTAGTGCACTCTCTGAAGTGATTAAGCGTGAATTAAAAGACAACTGGCTGGATGTGGATGAATATGTTTGTGTGTTTAAGACTGAAGTGTGCAATCTAGAAAGTAGACATAATCCACTAGAACAGTTTGGGGCGACCGCCACAGCAGCATATGCAGTGTATCAGAAACCCAATACCAAGCAGAAGTATGGATGTAAGTTGTGTTTAAAGACAGGACATTTTTGGGCAAAGTGTGCAAAATACAAGAACAGTCCCGCCAAGGCCAATAGAGCAAGGCAGTTGAAATTGTGCATCGGGTGCCTGTCATCAGAACATGGCAGCCAGGGGTGTACTAACCCTAAAATTAGGCCGTGCCGATTCTGCCAACAGAAACATTTTAATTATTTGTGTCCGACGCCACGCCTTGAACAAACTGGACAACCAGTGGCCCCTGAACCAACAGTGACCATGGCTGTGGCTTCGGGCCGTAATGCAGTGTTGTTGCCTACCATTCAGATTCCCTTGACCGACAGAAACGGTCATACCAGTAAAGTAAGAGCTTTGTTGGACCAATGTTCGCAGAGTACCTTCATCTTGCGCTCTGCTTTATCGCAGCTTGATTACGTTAGGGTCAGTAAGGAACGGCTAAGGCTTCAGGGATTTACTGGCTCACTTGGTAGTACTGAGTATGAAATAGTAGAGTTAACCTATCATCACAGAAGAAGGGTGCGTAAATTGAGGGCCGTTGTGGTGGAGGAGTTACCAGTATATAAGCCAGGGAGAGGATTAGAGATGGAGGTAAATGCTATCAAGGCTCGGGGTTACAAATTAGCAGATCCAGGTATCACTGATGGAGATATGATAGGGTTACTGATTGGGGCGAACTTTTATTACCACTTTGTACATTCAGGCTATGTCAGGGAAGGAAGTATAGTTATGTTACCCACAATTTATGGTTATGCACTGAGTGGCACTTATCAGTCAGATATAGTAGAGACCCATGTAGAGTTAGTCACTGTTCTTAAGTTAGCAGTAGACCCTTTAGTGGAGATACAGGAAGATATTGGCAGGAATTCTCCAGAATTAAAGGATCTGACAGCTCTATGGGACTTGGACCATATTGGTATAAGTCCTAATGAGACTGGTAAGGGTGGGGAGAAAGTCTTAAATAGATTTTCTGAAACGGTACAGTATTCCGAAGCACAGGGACAGTATATAGTGGAACTGCCGTGGAGAGATAACATAGATAAATTACATGATAACTTTAAGTTAGCCCTGGGCAGAATGAGAGGCTTGCAGCGTAAGTTTATAAAGGATCCCAACTACTGTCAACAGTATACAAAGGTTCTGGATAATCAGATAGAAAGGGGGTTTATTGAAAGGGTAGAAAACAGTAATCAAGCTGGTCATCCCATTCACTACTTAGCTCACCATGGTATTACCAAGGATAGTGTTACTACGCCTGTACGGATAGTGTTTGACTGTTCGGCTAGGATGGACGAGAAGGCGTTCAGTCTGAATGACTGTCTCCATACAGGTCCATCGCTAGTGGCTGACCTCACCCAGGTGCTTCTGCGCTTTAGATGCCATCAATTTGCCTGGGTGAGTGATATTGAGAAAGCATTTCTCATGGTGGGGCTGAGTGAGAAGGATAGGGATGCTACTAGGTTTCTGTGGCCCGTTGATCCCTTGGATGTTGCAAGTCCTTACATTGTCTACCGGTTCCGTGCAGTTCTGTTCGGGGCCACCTGTTCCCAGTTCCTCCTTAATGCTACCATTCAAAAACACCTGTCTATGATACAGGAGAACAGTGAAGTAGTTAATAAGCTAAAAAGGGGTTTGTATATTGATAACTTACAGGGGACTGGTGATGATGTAAGTGATTTGCAACAACAATGTTGGGATGCCCGTAGAATATTTTCCAGCGCTAACCTGTCTTTACGTGAGTGGGTCACAAATAATGAGAGTTTGCAGGAACTGTTGCACCTGAAGGGTATAGCTTCTGCCAAACAAGACGGGGTAAAGGTACTTGGTGTTGAGTGGCTAACTGCTAAGTATATGTTATAGGTTAATTGCCGCGGAAGTAGCCCTGCATTGGTTACAAACGCGAGGCTCTAAGTCTAACCGCGAGTGTTTTCGATCCTCTAGGAGTGTTGCTACCGGTAACCATCCGGGCGCAGAGGTTCGTACAGGACTTGTGGAGATTAGAGTGTGGGTGGGATGTCCCCATTCCAGATGACATGAGAGCTAACTGGCAGGGTATTTATAACGATATGATAGATAGTACAGGTATCATGTTTCCCCGTCAGGTCACTAATTCTAAGAGGGTTATGCTGCACCTATTTAGTGACGCTAGCTCAGTAGCATATGGTGTAGCGGCCTATGCGGTTGGTGATGAGGTGAGTAGGTTAGTAATGGCCAAAGCTAAGGTGGCGCCTATTAAGTCCCTCACCATACCTAAGATGGAGTTGACTGCTGTTCTTCTAGCAGCTCGTCTCGCATGTTATATATGTGAGGCCTACGCGGACGAGCTGATTATAGAGAATGTATACCTCTGGTCGGACAGCCAGATAACCCTATGCTGGTTGTCTAGTTAAAAGATTTTGCCTATATATGTTCAAAATAGAGTTGATGAGATAAAGTCATTAGTCCCCGGCACTCATTTTCGTTATGTGTCCACAGAGGACAACCCCAGTGATCTAGTTACCAGAGGGATTTCATATGTGTCCTTAGTTGCTTCTTCGCTTTGGTGGAGAGGGCCCACATGGCTACCTCACCAAATGCTATGGCCTGATCATGGCCCAATAGGGGGCTCAATAGGAGGGGACACCACTGTGGGTTGTAACATGAGTCAAGAAGGAACCCTGTCATTGCCGGTACCGGTTGCCCCTACTGCCATATTGAATTGGGACCGGTATGGCTCATATATGAAGTCATGGCATGTAATGGCATGGGTCCTTAGGTTTATTAAGACTCTTAAAGAGAAGACACAAGGGAATTATCAGGCAAAACCGGCATACTTGACGGTGCCGGAATTAAGAGCAGCAGAGTCAGCCATGATTTAGGTAGCTCAGAGAGAAGCTTACTCTGAGGAACACCACTATTTGTCAAAAGGACAGGGCACACCAAGCAATATAGTGAAGCAGTTAGGCCTCTATATGGAGGGAGGCATGACACGCTGTAGAGGTAGGCTACACTTTTCAGCTTTACATGATAGCGCCAAGTACCCTATCCTTATCCCTAATAAACATCGTATAGCCACTCTCCTTAGTAATTACTGCCACAAAGTGTGTAACCATAGTGGTGTTAGTTATGTTGTAAATTACATAAGGCAAAGATGGTGGATCCCCAAGATTAGACAGGTAGTAAAGAAAGCCTTAAGGGGATGTATTGTCTGCAAAAGATTGCAAGGTACCTCATACCGTGCTGTACAGGTCCCCTCCATTGCCGGAG
Organism: Paralithodes platypus; assembly: GCA_032716605.1. Lineage (NCBI taxonomy): Eukaryota > Metazoa > Arthropoda > Malacostraca > Decapoda > Lithodidae > Paralithodes > Paralithodes platypus. The sequence continues at coordinate 26,308,148 of CM064488.1, read as the reverse complement.
TTTAGGGTTCAGGAAGTGAGTCCTTTCCAGGTAACGGGGGTTGACTACACAGGTGCCTTGCCAGTAAAAGAGAAGGGGGGTACTGTAAGTAAACTATATGTAGTCTTATTCACCTGTGCAGTTACTAGAGCGGTCCATGTAGAAACGGTGTCTAACCTCTCCTGCGAATAATTTTTGCATGCGTTCCGTAGGTTTAGTAGCAGGAGGGATTACCCTGAGATTATGATGAGTGATAATGCCACCACATTTGTTAGCGGAGCCAGTACATTACGGGAGTTGATAGATGATGCAAGGTTAAAAGGTACTCTAGCGGAATTCAAGTGCGAGTGGCGGTTTATACCGGCCAGGGCGCCATGGTTCGGTGCCATATGGGAACGGGTCATTGGCATCCTAAAGGCTGGCTTGAAGAAGGTACTGGGTCGAGCATTGGTTACCACAGGAACTGAATACAGTATTACTGGAGCTCGAGGCCACAGTCAATGATCGCCCGCTTGGCTACAGCTACAGTGATCTTGAAGACCCTCTACCCATCACTCCTTCACAACTGGTTCATGGGAGGCGGATCAGAAGCTTTCCAAGGCGGGAAGTCACGGATGAAGATCTCAAGGACACGACGTGGCGTAACAACGATTCCGTCAACCAACGCTTCCAATATGTTACAAAGCTCTCACATGACCTGTGGAAAAGGTGGAGCACTGATTATTTAATATCACTCAGGGAGCAACATCGTCACTTAATGGTAAAAAGAGGGATAGCATCGCCGCAAGTTGGGGACGTCGTTCTAGTACATGATGACAGCCCCCGACGTTTTTGGCGCATAGGTCGGATAATGAAACTTCTTCGTGGTCCTGACCACGAATGTAGGGTAGTTCAGGTAAAAACAGGAGCCAGTTTGACCACCAGACCGGTGGTTAAGCTATACCCACTAGAGATAGATTTAGAGGTAGTGGATGGCGACAGCAAGCCGAACTCTGATAATATCCTTCCTGCTACTGGAGCGGACCGAGGTGATACCCCTCAGAGGCCGTCACGTCGGGCTGCTTTGGGTTCCTCCCAGTTGTGGCGATCCATGATCGGGACGGGACAATTGTAAATACTTTGTATATAACTGGTGGCGGAGTATGTCGTGAATCCTAGCTGGTATATATACCGTAGTTTGAATTTCCCGGGTTCACGACAGCTGGTTCCTTTATGTTTATACGCATTACTTTATTTATCTTTGTGGATAAGTATTACTGTGGTTGCACCAATTATATCTTAGTTTATTTTCCCTTATTATTTAATCTCGGGGGATGATATAGAACCCTTAAATATATTTATATTGTTACGATAAGAGGGAATCTCAGTACACTTCACACAGAGATTTCGTCCCGCTCACAACAAACCACCAGTTGCTGCCACATAACAACAGAACTTCACTGATCTTCACCTATCGACATGTCCATCACCTAACCTACACTCTTTGCATCACAGCTAAGTTCCTTTAATACTAGAAGTACTTCATAGATATTACTGGGACTACCACAGATAGCCTACACATACATGTTTACAAGTAAGTCAAACGCCGACCGGTATCATTTTTATAGCCTAGGCCAATTCATCTTCCCAGGTCTAAACATTTAATTTATATCCGTTTCTCCTCTACCCCCTAGGAATAATAAAAAGGATAGTACCCCTTGTTCCTACAATAATCCCATCGATATCTGTGTACAGGTTAGTTATACAGAGAGAGAGTTTGTGGTGGATGGTACCCCTTGTTCCTACAATAACCCCACCGATATCTGTGTACACTGTACAGGTTAGTTATACAGAGAGAGAGTTTGTGGTGGATGGTACCCCTTGTTCCTACAATAACCCCATCGATATCTGTGTACAGGTTAGTTATACAGAGAGAGAGTTTGTGGTGGATGGTACCCCTTGTTCCTACAATAACCCCACCGATATTTGTGTACAGGGTAGTTGTACAGACAGTATATAACTGGGCGGGTGCCCATCCTCGAAAGGGGTTGAAATAGGGGAGCTATCCCCCCGCCAAAGGCGGCTTTCTAGGGCCTTTCCTAGCTGATGCTGAGAGGATTGGGTTCTAGTCAATTGGTGATGGGCTGGTCTATCAGAGTGAGAACTGAGCAATCTCTGCCATACCCATAGCTTACTCTGACTGTTCCTTTTCCTTTTTTTTTTTTTTTTTTTTTTTAAAGAGACAATGAACGGAGGAAGGAAAAACACAGATAAAACAAAAAGGTCCATGTGCCTAAAGGCATCCTCAATTCATAAAATGTTTGTAACAACTGGATTTAAACATTTGTAGATTGTAAGTTTGTGGAAAGCAATTCGAGGGAAGTGAATTCCAAAGAGTAGTAGCTCTGGGGATAAATGAATTCTGATAAGCAGAAGTTCTGCATTGTGGAGGAGAAAGTGTAAATTCATGGGCGCTCTCAGCTGCCCTAGTTCTACGGGGAAAGATGTGGAGAGGCGGCACAATTGAAGCAAGTTCCTCGGAACAATTGCTGTGAAAATATCTGTAGAATAATGCAAGGGATGCAACGTTTCTTCGTATGGATAATGTAGGAAGGTCCTGTGTGATTGCAGGGTTATTGATTAATCTAATAGCTTTATTTTGAATTTTGTCCAACTGCCTCAATGCAACCACTCCACTTCCACCCCACAGAGGTGAACAGTAATCCATCTGAGAACGCACATGACTTTTATATATCACGGCCAACTGCTCGTCAGTGAAGAATTCTCGAACTCTGTACAGGAGTCCCAGTTTTTTAGAGGCATTCTTAGCAATGCTTCTAACATAATGTGTCCAGCTCAAGTTAGTAGTTAATGTTACACCGAGAATGTCAATACTAGGGGAAGTGGGAATATTTACATCATTAAAAAATATATGGGAGTCAGTGAGATTCTGTCGGTTAGAAAATTGAATGTACTTGGTTTTCTGTGCATTAAAGGAAACTAGATTCTTTTGTCCCCATCCATTAATTCTAGAAAGGTCCTGGTTCAGAGAAATTGCAGTGTTTATTTTTGAATTTATAAGATCGGGTTGGGTGACAGAATTGGTAAATGTGAAGGAACTGTGGAGTGTTGAGTCATCTTCGTAGGAATGTATTGGATTATGAGTGGTAGATATGAGATCATTGATATGAATGAGGAACAGAATTGGGGCCAAAACTGATCCCTGGGGAACACCAGCATTTATTGAGTGAAATTGAGAATAAAGGCCATCTACCATTACACATATTTTTCTGTTATGAAGATAAGAAGAAATTAGTGGAACTAATGATGCAAGGCCGTAGTGTGACATCTTCGACAATAAGGATTGATGCCAGACTCTATCAAATGCCTTTGATATATCCAGTGCTATTGTATGTGTTTCACCATGTTGGTCTGTAGCTTGGTTGATTTGATGCGTAAGAAGGCTTATATATTTTCTAGATTTCAAGTGACGGTGTCTCTAACGTGGATTGACCACCCAATCTACCAAGATTGGAAGCCAAAGTGTCACATTTTTCCTTTGCCCCTCAACTTTCTCTTCATAATTGCGGAGGGGCACAGGGCCCTGGGTGGGGCTTTGTTTCCCGGGCGTTTCCGCACCCTCCTCAGCTCCCCGCCATGGAGTGGCTTCGGTCACCCAGGCTTTATTGTGGTCGGCAGGGAGGGTTCTTTGGGGGCGCTAGGTTATGGCCTTGGCCTTGCCTGGGGCCTTGGGGCTGTTCGGCCAGGCAGCTTGGGGAACAACAACAACAACAACAACAACAGTATATAACTTAAGATTTTAACTTAATGTTCACATATTATCATATATATATATATATATATATATATTAGAGGTTTGACTCCTGTAAGGAGATAAAGAAAACCTAATATTTAGTAGTGGCCCCGTAATCATTGACGATTATGCCTATTACATAAAGCACCCTCTTCAAACACTCATCCGCCGTAGTTTGAATCTACCGCGCAGAGCATTACAAATTTGAGGAGCCTTCATCATGAGCGCACGCAACCTCACTCATGGTTCAGTCATTATGAATTGGGTTCTCACTACGAAAACACTTTGTAAAAAATAAAAACAAAAACAAAATAAGAATAACTATTCAATAAGCTTTCCATAATATCGTGGATGTACTTGTGTGGATCTTTGACCAGACGCTGACTCAGGCGTCATTCTTCCTTCACTGACATATCAAGTAAACCAAAATCCTTAATACATCAACGAATGGGAAGGGGATGGTCGGGAGGGCCCCAGTCGTCAATGATTACGGGGTCACTACGAAATATTAGGTTTTCTTTATCTCCTTACAGGAGTCAAACCTATAATTTATTAGTGGCCCCTCCATCATTGACGATTATGCATGATATCTAAGACTGGAGGGGGACATTCGTAATCATATCATAACTCTAGCAAAAGCAGATAATCAAACACCACATAGTATTCTTACTTCAAAAAAGATATATATTTATTGGCGCAGCACATATATACAAAAAGGGGTACAAGCAGGAGCGTGCTTCAAAGAAGCCTGCTTGATAAAAAGGGTTAACTCTTGAGACTCTGTGAACAGATCTGTAAGTTAAAAAGGCACCCCACTCAACATAAGTGGTGAAAAATAACAAACTTATACGTTTACATGTGCACATATAACCCCATAATACTGGTGGATATATCTTGCAAAATGTATCCAATGCTTAAAATTACATTGCTTTCACAGCTAAAACTACTTATAACAACACTGTTGTTTGTACTACCATTGTACTAGCACAATTTCCTGCACTGAATAGTACAGAGAAATTTTCATATCACAATACCCATAACTAGTATCACAGCTCTTATACTCCGGCGGGGTCTAGGGTGTCCTATGTTACACTGACTGCACCCCCCCCCCCCCCCCCCTTTTCTTGAAATTAAACAAGAAGTGACTATTAGGGCCACCTAGACCCTCTGCCTTATATACATGGCTATACATGGCAAGGAAGGTTTGTCTAGAGCTACTGACAGGTATTGTGTCAAAAACGTATGATTAGAGGCCCACAAATGTGTGGACGTAATATTTTCAACAGAAAAATTCTTAAGGAAACGCAAAGAGGCTGCCCATTCGCGTAAATCGTGGGCCCTACCCACAACGCCGGGATTACTCTCTTTAATGACCTCGACCAAGAGAGAAGCCAATCTACGTTTCAGCAAGCACTTACCCGTACTTGCTACCCATAAAGCACCCTGGGGATTTAGAGGAGCTACTCTCAAATATTTGGTTAGAGCCTGCACTGGACATAAATTATGGTGCACCTTTCCCCTTTTCAACGCCGGCACCGTGAACTCTGAAAACACGTGTTCACTGTGCTCATTCTTGGCTATGAACCCTGGGGAAGGTGCAATGTGATATACACTCATTAAGCCTACCAAACCTTAGGCAATTAGGTGTGTTGCTCATCGCCGCCAGCTCAGATACTCTGTTCCCGGTAGCCAAAGCCATAAGGAATACTGCCCTTTTTAAAAGTAATGTAAAATCTGCAGTATTTTGGTACAGACGGGAATGAAGTAATGACAAAGCTTTGTCCAGAGACCAAGTAGGCATGAGCTGACGGGGAGGTGGGCGGAGTTTAAAACATGCTCTCATAAAACCTGTTTCCTCCGCGACTGGTATGGTGAGACCAGTAAGGTCCCAAAATGGCATCCTAATCGCTGTTAAGTGATTTTTTAATGTTACCACAGATAAACGTTTCTGCTCGAACAGATAATTTAAATAATTAAAAACCAATGCCACCGAGGGCACAGTTTGTTCTGTCCTAAGGATCCAAGAAGTAAAGGCTTGCCAATGTGATTGATACTGTCGTTTTGTAGACTGGGTATATTGATTCATGAATTTATTGGTCACGTCTCTACCATACGGTGCTAGCCACTTGGCCTCCTGAATGTCCATAATGCAAAAGTCAGCGAGGTCGCTAGGTTGCCAATCGTGTCTAAGTGGAAAAACCCGACCGGGAGCGACACCGGGTGCGGGCACCACGTTTTCAATTGCTGGTACCACAACTGCGCCGGCCACAGGGGCGCGATTAGCGAGACTACGCCCCGATAATCTCATAGTTTGTTTACTACTTGGCACATTAGAGATGCGTCTGGCGGCGGAAACAGATAAATGGAACTCCACCTGTTCCAGTCTGTCACCAGGGCGTCTGGCCCACCTGCCGGCGTTATCGTCCGGCGGGTGAGGTACAATGGGAGTTTGTGAGTCTCCTCTGACGCAAACAGATCCACTTGTGGATGGTAAGGCTCCGCAATAATTTGGTTGAAAATGGTTTGCTTGAGCGCCCATTCTACTGTTGTGCTCTGTCTCCGAGACAGAGCGTCTGCCCAGACGTTTGCTACGCCTGGGAGATAAGAAGCGTGAAGATGAATGTCCAGCCTGTTGGCTAGAATAAAAATCTCTTCTGACACGGTTAGAAACTTTCGAGATCTCGTCGACCCTTGTTTCTGAATACAGTGAACCGCATTCAGATTGTCCATTCTGAAGGCCACCGACTTGCCCCGCAAAGTAGAGCCGTGAGCCTGAAGGAAAAATAAGGGGACTAGTAATTCTTTGACATTGATGTGGGAGATTTCTAAATGGGACCAAAGCCCTTGACCCTGGTGCCCTTGGTTTGACTGAAAACCCCAACCTATCGTGCCTGATGCATCCGTGTCTACCCATACCGTCGGCGGAGGAGAGGTCCATGACATTACTGAGTGCAACATTTCCCTCTTCGCCCAGACCGCTAGTAAGTTGTGGATTAATTTTGGTATGGGCCATAATTTTTCCGCCGGCAATAGTGGAAAATATTTGTTGCCCTCCAATATTAAACGCTTTACTTTCAACCGGCCCAACATTACAGTTAGTTGAACCCAGTTGAGAGAGCCGACCAGAGACTCCCAGATTCTCTGTGTTACCGAAGTCAGACTGTGAAGGAACCGGAACAGTTTCCTGCGAAATCTGATTCGATTGTCCACACTCTGACTCAGAGTGAGAGCAGCTGTGTCCCAAACCAGCCCTATCCACTGAACTACTCGTGAGGGAACAAGGTTTGACTTTACCAGATTTACCTTGAACCCTAGAGTTTTGACATGATTTAATGTTATGTTGACATGATTTATGCATACTTGCTCAGTCTCTGCCACCACTAGCCAGTCGTCTAGGTACCACAAAATCCTGATCCCTTGTTTTAACAATGGCATCAGGGCTTGCCGGACTAATTTCGTGAATAAGCGAGGTGCCAGGTTCAATCCAAATGGCATCCTCTGAAAAACATAATTTTGATGCCTGATCCGTAAGGCCAGAAATCGTTGAAATCTTTTGTTTACCGAGACGTGCCAATACGCGTCTATCAGGTCCAAAGAACACATCCATCCTCCCGGCGGAAGTGTTAGCCTGATTTGATGCACTGTCAACATCCTGAATGACACGTTGTGAATGTGAAGGTTCAGATAAGACAGGTCTATGACGGGTCTCATCTGAACACTGTCCCTTTTGGGTACCAAAAATAGCTTGGATGTGAAGACTGGGTAATTTTGAGGGACCGGGATGATGACATTCTTGGCGATCATTTCCTTGATCAGTGACTCCACCTCTAATGAAACTAGCTTCACCGTTGTCGGCTGAAGTAAACGAGGTCGCCGGAGCCACTGCCAATTGATGCCTTTGCGTGCCACCATCCTTGCCCACATATTTAATGGCCATGCTTGGTGACACGTTCGGAACGACCCAGTTAGCAGACAAGGGTTCGCCGGCTGTACTACCCTCGAATCCACCCGCCTTGAGACCGGCACCGGGAGTGAGAGAGACTTTAGTCTTTTGATGGTGGTGGAGGTGGTGGTGGTGGACGCTTCGCCTGCTGGCCGGCGTTGGCAGAAGACGGGCCCTGACCTGGTTTGTTATAGCCTCGTCCTTTCTGACCTGTAAACTTATCCTGTCTATACCTGTACTGACCTTGGGGGGAAGAGGACTTAGGTAGGTGAAAGGGCTTAGATCCCCCCGGCTGCGCTTTTGCGACTGGCTTGGGTTTGGGAAAGTTAAAGGCAGGTTTCTTAGAAGGGGTGGGACTATGTTTAAAGGCCTGAGCCATATTAAAAACAGTTCTCCACACATCTGGGGACATTAAAGAGGGAGTAAGCACTGGTGACATGACCACCTGATTCGCAATTCGATCAGGAAGTTTCCTAACCAGGGACATTCTGAGATCTTGTCTCGCTCGTACCGCCTCAAGCAAGGCTGTGCGGATATCACCCAACGACTGAATCGACGTCTGAAGGAGCAATCGCCGAGATAGTTCAACCGATCTTCTGGCATCCGCGTCTGCGATTGCCTGAGTGGATCGTAGCATCGATTTCGCCACCTGGTGCGTCACAATGTATTGGGAGAAAAGTCTATACGCTTTCCCCCGTAGCCTAAATTCCCGGTCTAGGTGAGTTTGGGAAGGTGTAGTGAGAGGGTCCTTGAGTTCACATAGATTGATTTTGGGGGCCGCTAAGAAAGCAAACATAGCAGATGGGACACCGCCAGCAGCACACACTGGCATAGAGAACCAAGAATGACTGTCCTGAGGAATTTGGTGGGAAGATTTTGAGGTGAAGGTGGTAGCAAAGTTCTGAGCCTCCGTCTCCCATTCCACCCAAGGTCCCGGGCCCAACTGCCCCACCTTCAATGCTGGATTAGCGGCTGTGTCTGTGACAGTTTGCAAATCTAATTCTGGAGTGAGAGCTGACAGTGTTTTTATATCATTAAAACCATCATTCTTGGACCAGTCAGAAAACAGTTTTGAAGCTGAGGCAGGGGGCAGGGCAGGTGTAGCAGTATATACAAAATAGTCCTGGTGATAATAGTTAGGAATGGCCTTAACATTAACATCTAGTACATTTCCCAATATATCCAAGGCTCGTAACTTTTTAGATTTATTGCCTTGGATTACCCACTCTCGTGGCACTGGAAGTTCCCCTGACAAGGTGGGCTGTGCGACCTCTGGTTTAGTGGGGATCAATTGTACCCATGACTCGTCGGGACCGTATAATAGGGGCATCGCTACCTTTCTTAACGGTGCTTTATCTAAAGGGGGCGGATTCACATCCGTTACCACCCTTACACTAGAAGTAGTCAGTGCCGCCAAAGCAGGCCTAGCAACCACAGATGGTGATATAGCGGGAGGGTGAGGAATCTTAGTTAAGGCAATGGAAGCAATCAGAGGCCGAACATTGGAACTTGTCATGGAAGCTCCCAGGTCTACTGTAGGAGTCTCTGGCTGTTGGCCAATTTTTTTTGTTAGAGCATTAACCAATAACCCATCTATTTCTTCTGCCGTGACAAATTTAGTTGATGACGAACTCAGAGGTGAATCATTCCGATCCTGTGCATCGTCTAAAACTGAACCCGACTCCTGCACCTCCATGTCCGAGATTACAGACACCTCGTCTTTGTCATCTGGCTCCCCGTGAGAGGATTCCGCCGAAGCCGGAATCCCGTCGTGTTGCCAAGTCAAGTCTGGAATGGATGATGGGATCGCCGCGTCCCGGTGGACATCAGCCACTGATTGTTTATCTTGAGCCAGATGTGGGCTTTCAGTCCCTGATCGAGAATACCGCCATACCCCCAGGCCTTGGCCTGCACTCCCTTGGGAGTCCGATACTCCCTCAACCATGGAGCCCCCACTTGACCCTGCTAGAGGACGATCACTGTCCACCGAACTCTCCAATTCTAAGGTTAGAATACTTGGTAAACTGTCTTTTGTTGCTGACACCACACTAGCCCCATGAGAGTGAATACTAGATTTGCCGGGAGTAGAGGCATGAAGAGAGGCACTAGACTCCAGTGAATGCCGGGAGGCCTTTCGTTCATGCGAGTCTTTCCTAGAATACTTGTGGCTATGGTGCGACCTAGAACTGCCTTTGGACTTTGTAGATTTCTCACTATAGCTACTTGTGGACCCCTCTGTCTTGCTCTTCTTACTCGCCGGCGAAGAAGAGAGACCAGGCGGCTGCTGTCTAAGTGGTGACCTGGACCTGGATCGCGCCCGTGACGAGGAGGCTGCCACTGGGGGCGTAGGTTCTCGCGGTCTCTTAGATGTGCCAGAGGCTGGAGAAAGTGTAATACCCTGTCCAGTCTCTGCTGACTTTCGTACAGTTACTCTAGAGGGACGTTTAATAGGGGGGTGCTCAATTAGTAACTTATCCCAAAGAGTTACGTTATCGCATTGAAGTGACTTATGAGCCACTGTGGTAGTATAAGTGGTCATCTTCTGCCTAACCTCCCGTAAAGCGACCGCTGCGGTCTTATCATTGTCTTGCAAAACTTTATGGCTTAATTGAGAGCAAAAGGTACAGTTCCGCATCACCCACAGACCCCTTGAGCGGTCGAGACATTTAACACATTTAACCCTTATTTAGCGGCGAGCAACATAAGTCGAGTTAAATAAAGCTGGACTATGTGGCGGCGCTCGACATAGGTCGAGTGGCAATTTCAGCACGTAATGTGGCTGAGAGAGAGAGACAAGTGGTGGCAGGAGACTAGCGAGCGTATGACTGCTCCAGACCACCGCGGCGAACCTACTGACACAAATCTCAGCTCCTTCCTCCCTCTCTCACTCGCTACATACTCAATTATGTACTGAAAGTACCGAATTACCTGCTTTTTGCACTCGCGTTGCACGGTTATTGCAAGAAAACTATCCATCATACAAGGATCGTTATGGTGTCATTCGAAAGCTCTGTTTATGCCCTTTCAGGGATAGGTACTTGTTTTACGTTCTGGGTCTTATTTAGGCATGAAAATGATCACGTAAACAGCCCTATTTTGGCTAAAAACACCCCGCTGTGCGGTACACATAAATAAACCGCATAGGCCGCTCGTAAGGTGTTAATGCAAAGGGTGTGTGCAAATATAGGGATACCTGAACAGGAGGGTGTAATGCACAAAGAAAAAACAGGGGCAAAGGTAGCCATGACAGAGACTGGTGGGAAGCTTACTCCAGGTTCTCTATAGACCCGCCGGGACCCAGCTCTGGAAAAAAATAAAATTTCCAGGAATTAATGCTCATAAGGTTAACCCAACATGTTCGCACACAAGTGTTGAATAACCCGCCGGGTAACGAGACGCAATACACAACGACTACAGCTCGCTACGCGGTGGGGTTCCTTAGTAAAGATTTCAGAATATCTTAACCTGTCCAAAAGATTTATGAATACCCTCTGACATGATATAAATACCAGCATGGCGTTTATAACTTATTTAGTCTTCCCGGTGGTGTTTGTTTCAATATATTATTGGAAAAAAAAAAACTAAAAAGACGCCGGCCCCCGTATTATCTCGCAGATCAAAAACTGGGAAGCCTGACAAAATACGAGATCTGACTTCTCCCGAAGTGTTTTTTAGATCGCCGTATGTTGAAGGCGGCGATACAAAACGTATCCCTCAATTGTCTGGTCAACTATACTGAATTGCAAATTCGTTATTCCACCCTTCCAGGGAGCACCCGCCGGGTGTAAAATAAAGATACAAAAAGTTAACCCCAATTGTGCCTTAAATCGCCGTATGTTGAAGGTGGTGATACAAAACGCATCCCTCCATTGTCTGGTCAACTAAACTGAATTCATTGCAAATTCGTTAATCCCACCCTTCCAAGGTGCACCCGCCGGGTGTGAATATAAGTTTATAACGTTAACCCCAATTGTTCCTATCCCCACTTCTTTGTAAAAGATCGCCGGGGAGGAAAACCAAACAACAACAGCTTAGCTTTTTACTGGCTTTGCAAAACCGGGAAAAAACTACACACAACACGTGTCCGCATGAACACTGTTAGATGGGTACAGCCATCCCGCCGGATATCATAGGGAGCCTGACACAGGCCCCACCAGAGACGCAGTCCTGGAGAGCCTCAACACTCACTCGCCGGGGAACACAAGCCTGTTTTAAAACCACGCGGGGCCAAAACTCGGCAACCAGCCGGGTTTTTCATGGTGTAACCGAGAAAAACCCGCCGGAAAAGGCAACCCACCCCGTCCAGATACCATCTGAACGCATCACAAGACCGTGGAGTTAGCCAAGCACAACTAACCCCGGGCCCACACTATAGTCCGTGGAATTAGCCAATACACAACTAACCCAGGACACATAAATAGTCTGTGGAATTAGCCAATACACAACTAAACCAGGACACACATGACACAGTAGTACATATTTATAACATAAATCAATAACACTTGTACATGTGGCAAAGCTACGAGAGGCTGGCTAGGCCTAGGCAGACGGACATAAAAGTAAACATGTCGTAATATAAACAAAAAGCACTGAATTATATCACAACAGGAACCACCGTCAACACACCACTGTAGCAAACACTTCCGACAAAGGGAAGAACTGACTCGGGACCCAGAAAAAACTTCACTAAGTGAAGAAAAATACGCTGGGAACGTCAGAAAAAACAAGCTACCTCATCAGAAAGATAAAAAGAAGCAATAATAACGCGTAATGAAAGCCGCCTGCATCACAAAGCTAGCTAACTGTGAAAAAGTTCACATGTCCACAACAGGACCACGAGGGTACACCCGAAATAGATGCCCCCAAAACACGACCCAAAATACACTGCACTGCGGGCAACCCGCCCAGGACACTCCTGCTACGCATATCCTAACCTTTCTCGATACATCCCGGAGTAAACAAATGAGAAAAAACTCACTAGGGACGCAACAAATGCGGAACCAGTGGAGCGTGGGGAGGCACGTCCGGGTCGGTTGAGCGCAGAGCAGAGAAGGAAGAATGACGCCTGAGTCAGCGTCTGGTCAAAGATCCACACAGGTACATCCACAATATTATGGAAAGCTTATTGAATAGTTATTCTTATTTTCTTTTTGTTTTTATTTTTTACAAAGTTTTTTCGTAGTGAGAACCCAATTCATAATGACTGAACCATGAGTGAGGTTGCGTGCGCTCATGATGAAGGCTCCTAAAATGTTTAATGCTCTGCGTGGTAGATTCAAACTACGGCGGATGAGTGTTTGAAGAGGGTGCCTTATGTAATAGGCATAATCGTCAATGATGGAGGGGCCACTAATAAATATATATATATATGTATATATATTTATTGGATGACAAATATTTGTCATCCAATAAACAACTTGTCATGCTTAGGGCAGCCGGATTTCGATTAAAAGACAGTCTGTCCCCCCATCAGAGTCGAGTTGGGAAAGAATACTGATAGAAGTATCAAATTCCTTCTTTTAACTCTTGTGGTGGTGTAGGTGACTGGATCTCCTGCCTGTATGGTTCGAATTCTAGCCCTGTCAGCTATATATATATATGTTTCTAGTCTCTCAGTGGGGATCGAACCATCGACCATCAGGATGATAGCCGACGCTTTAATCAATTACACCACGGCAGTTTAAAGACTGCCGTGGAGTAGTTGATTAAAGCGTCGGCTATCATCCTGATGGTCGAGGTTCGATCCCCACTGAGAGACTAGAAACATTTAGTGGCTCACGTGTATTTGTGATATATTCTCAATATATATATATATATATATCCATATTCTATTGCCTGACGCCGTGATCCCCGAAGGGGTGGCCACGAACGAACCGCCCTCATGCACCTCTGTCCCCAGTCACTCGATGCCCCTCCTCCCAACCAGCACTGCCTTCATCCATATACTTCCTCACTCCATCCTTCCACCTCTCTTTCGGTTTACTTCTCCCTTTCTGTCCTTCCACCTCGCTCTCGTACACCCTCTTAGTCATTCTCTCGCTTCCCATACGTTCCATATGGCCGAACCATATCAAGGTGTTCCTTTTCACACTTTCCAGCACATCTACCTCCACACACACACACAGCCCGTAGCCTAGTAGGTAGAGCTCTCGTCTCACACACGAGGGGTCGGGGGTTCAATCCCCGGCCGGGCGGAGACAAATTGGGCTTGTCTCCTTTCATGTGTTAGCCTCAGTTCACCTAGCTGTATATAGGTACCTGGAATAAGTGGACGACGTTGTGACGTCCAATCTGGGGTTGGCAAAAATGGTACAAGGCGAGATGGGTATCATATGGTTCACCTAAGCTGATGGCTACCTAAGCCTTCGGGCGAGACGGTACCGTCTATAGTGAGAATGGTACCATACAGATCCACCCTAAGCCTTCATTTCCGATGTCGCCAATTGGCTAAATACAGACTACACACACATCCACAGCCATTCCAACAGTACATAAAACACTTAACATGCATTTCACGCAATACATTCCCAGTTAAGGAGGCGCGATAATAATGAGCTTAGCTCGCATTCCGTGGATTCCCTTTGACGAACAAGTAACTGAGTAACCACACCTCCTTCTTACTTTCTCATTCGTCTGTCTATCCCTCCATGTAACTCCGCACATACTTCTTACATAACTCATTTCCACCCCTCTCACTCTTGGTCTAAATCTCTCCACCAACTTCCATGCTTCGCTTCCGTAAGTCAGTGTCGGGATTACCACACTGTCATGCAAGGACTTCTTCACTTCCATACTGACCACCCTATTTCTTGTTACTGCTTTCAGCGTTCCTACAACCCTCTTCCCCTGTTGCACCCTCTCCCGCACTTCTTCATCCATAGTCCCATCTTCACTCAACACACTGCCCAGATACTTAAATGAGCTGACAATCTCCATAGCCTGACCTTTCTACTTCACCTCACACTCTGTGGCTTCACACCTTTCGAAGACCATAACCTTGCTCTTCCCTGCATCCACAATATGAACTGTAGTAAGTACTTCACTATCGACCAATCTAATTACACGCGGGGAAACGGGTGCAAAATTATTGGTAAATCTTTTAACTCACACAAAGCTAAAAATGTCTTCTTCAATCGAGTTGTCAACTTATGGAATGGGCTTCCCCGAGACTGCAGCACCGTTGATTCATTTAAACTTCGCCTAGACAAATATCTTGCATCAAACCCGCGACTGACTGCGTTTGTAAATGAATAACTTTGTTTTATCCTCCCCTCAGTTACTAACCCATCTGTCCCCTACTAACTTCCTAATCCTGCCACGGACATTAGTTCCAGGGCAGAAGTTCCCTTTCCAATGTTCCCTTACCCACTCTAAACCACTGTTTGGACACTTGATCCTCAGTGTTTTGGAAGACAAGCAGGCTAGAAGGGTCACTATATCTGTTGTTGCTTGATTTCCTTTGTACTCCTTTGTATTTACCTTCAGATTCCATTTTTCACACACTGTTCCAAACATTTTTACCAGACCCTGCAACTCCCATTCATTATCGCTCATCAGAACTGTATCATCAGCAAACAGCTGTACAGGTAGCTTCCGCTCATTTCCTTTCCTTATCACCAATACACCAACATCCACTGGTCTTCCTTGTATTTCTTTCATGACTCCATCCATATATACATTAAACAACCACAGGGACATCACACCCCCGTTTCAACCCAACTTTCAGGTCAAAGAACTCGCTCTGCTCATTCTCTACACGTAATGCCACCTTTGCACCTTCATACATGCTCTAACACTGCTTTCAGCAACTTGCCATCTACTCCGTATATTCTGAGTACTTTCCGCATACCTTCTCTATCCACTCTGTCATAGGCCTTTTCCAAGTCCATTAAGGCAACATACACCTTTTGTTGTTTTTCCAGATATTTCTCCACAACACAATTCAGGTTAAAAATCTGATCTACACAGCCTCTTCCCTTCCTAAAACCGCCCTGCTCGTCACCTATCCATTTCTCCGTTCTCGCTCTCACTCTCTCAATCACTACCCTACTGTACACCTTACCTACTACGCTTTGAAGACATATTCCTCGGTGGTTACCACACACTCCTCTTTCCCCTTTGCCATTATATAGGGGGACTATTATGCCTGTCTTCCAGTCATCAGGTGCACTCCCCTTCTCCCATGCTACTTTGCACATTTTCCATACCCATTCGATCACTATCTCACCACCATACCTCGGCATTTCCCTACACACTCCATTCATTCCTGGTGCTTTTCCCAACTTCACTCTTTTCATGGCTTCACACACTTATATATACAGTATATATATATATATATATATATATATATATATATATATATATATATATATATATATACTAGCAGGGGTACCCGGTGTTGCCCGGGTAATCACCATAATCACCATCACTACTACTACCATAATCACCCTCATCAATCACTACTACCACAATCATCACAATACTACTACTACCATAATCACCGGCCTCGACCTCCCTGTGCCTCATTAAACGGCGACCTCGATTTCGGCCGCTAAATGACCTCCGATTTTGGATCTGACCTCATCCGTACCCCCATTTTGGGGGGCTGCGAACAACTTTCGTTCCATACACCTTTTCGATCGGAGGCCTCCTTCTGCCCAAAATGGCAATTTTTTTCGCAATTTTTTTCGCTCCCGTATACTACATAAGTTCTGCCAAAAATTTTATTAAACAAAAGTGTCTCTGATTTCCACTAAACTCGCCTAAAACCATCTCCAAAGCCTGGGCTTTCCAACAGTGCCCCACACTCCCACCTGGCACCAAAACTGTGGGAGGAGTTTAGTAACAAAGGTCGGGTAGGTTGGGTAACTGACAGACAGACAGACAAACATTGACCTTTATTTATTAAGATATACAGTATATATACTGTATATATATATATATATATATATATATATATATATATATATATATATATATATATATATACAGTATATATATATATATATATATATATATATATGTATATTTTTGTTTTTTTTCTTTTTTAATCCAACTACTCCCTCTCTGGCATAGGCTGAAAGCCTGTACATTCAACCGATGCACATTGAACGGTGAAGCCTGTGAGTTCTCGTTGCAGTCTAGGGGGTGAGACATTTGAAGCACTTATAGCTGCAACCATCTCCTGCCATCTTGCCTTCGCATGATGCATGGCGCTTAGTTGCCACTCACGTCTCGAAGCAGCCCCATATCTGAAGCTGCCTTGCTTCACTGTCTCACCTCCTAGACCCTCTCTCAGAACACCTCCTATTGAGCAATGAACTCACTAGGCATTGTCCTGTAGCCTATTTTGAATATGGGAATATTCATACCGTGCTATTTAAACAGGGAACAATGAGGGTATTTATTTGGCATGTCGGTGAGCATTGTGGTAATGCACTGATACTAGGTACAACACAAATTCCATCCCAAATATATATATATATATATATATATATATATATATATATATACAGTGGTCCCTTGCATTTGGCGATTTAATTAGTCTAGCCAAACCATCGCCAAAAGTGTATTTCGCCAAACGTAGATAGTACTTTAAATGGGAAAATTATCCATTAGTCTTTGACGAGGCCCGAGTTCACCCTTTTCAAACCGCCCGCCATGCGCATCGTCGATCGCCGACACACTCGGCGCCGTCTGCTTACTCTGTTTTTGCTAGAAGACATAGGCCTAGCCTATATATCTCCACAAAGAAATGACCTAACCTAGGTTAGATGTATATCAGGCAGCAGAACTCATTGTTATCTTGTGAATAGTCTTATTGATAAGGAATAACCACATAACCTTAGCAACAAGTTGCTAAGTCACTAGCTAGCCAGACCAAGATATGGTCTAACCTAGCTTAGATATATATCAGGAGGCATAAATCACTTTTACCTTGTGAATGGCGAAGACTAGAATTTTCTATACCAACTGCTTTTCGAATGAGCAAAATAATGAAATTGGTTTTGGATCCGTGGTCACTTCTTTGATTAATTATCGATTGGGCCCCTGAGTCAGCTGATGACCGCATGTGTGTTTGTGTGTCGTGGAATTTTCGGCACAATAAACAAAGCAAAACACAAGAGATATGAGGTTCACAAATTGGTTTGGTCAAGATTACTCTGGTAATATACGTTTATGAAATATACCTGGGATATTCTCGCTATCCAAGCAGCTCAGTTAGGGTTTTGTGAGTAGGCCTAAGCCTATCTATAGCCTAGCCTCGGCCTAAGAGTAACTCTCAATACGGCGCTATACTGTAGCCTACATGAAACATTAACAGCAATAAAAAAGACAATACTGTAGATAATAGATAACAGATTTTATTTACCGTGAATTATTTAGAGCTAGGCCTGGTGAGACGAGCTTGCGGGCGGTGCATTCTGGGCCGACACAATTCTGTGACATCAGCATTCTCGCCAAACGTGTATTTGAAGTGCCAAATTCGGATTCTGGTACCATATCCAACCTATCGCCAATACTGTGTTTCGCCAAGCTGAAACCCGCTAAACGCGAGGGACCACTGTATATATATATATATATATATATATATATATTGTTACGAGGGGAGGCTGGGGGAAAACAGATGCTCAAATAGCCTAGCCCACAGCACAATGCTATAGACCTGAACCCAACACTGCCCACCGCACTAAACCAACCCTGCAACAGACACGCTCTTAATATCTGACTCAAACACCAAGACATGCAGGTTCTCTAGAAAAAATGGTTATCTTCCTCTTTGCTCTATTAACCCTTAAAAAGCGGCTCACCACTTAAGTCGAGTTAAATAAAGCTGGACTATGTGGCGGCGCTCGACATAGGTCGAGTGGCAATTTCAGCACGTAATGTGGCTGAGAGAGAGAGACAAGTGGTGGCAGGAGACTAGCGAGCGTATGACTGCTCCAGACCACCGCGGCGAACCTACTGACACAAATCTCAGCTCCCTCCTCCCTCTCTCACTCGCTACATACTCAATTATGTACCGAAAGTACCGAATTACCTGCTTTTTGCACTCGCGTTGCACGGTTATTGCAAGAAAACTATCCATCATACAAGGATCGTTATGGTGTCATTCGAAAGCTCTGTTTATGCCCTTTCAGGGATAGATACTTGTTTTACGTTCTGGGTCTTATTTAGGCATGAAAATGATCACGTAAACATCCCTATTTTGGCTAAAAACACCCCGCTGGGCGGTACACATAAATAAACCGCATAGGCCGCTCGTAAGGTGTTAAAGCAGTAACAAGGAGACACAAAAATATCTATTGTCCCCGAGTCTAGTCCATAGTGCGTGTAGTATGCAAGAGAACTTTTAAGGTTATTCTATACTGCACCAACATTACCTAACCATACCACTACTAGACTCCCAGAACACTCTATATCATACCCAATCACTTAGGAATTGAGAACAAT
This sequence comes from Paralithodes platypus, assembly GCA_032716605.1. Taxonomy (NCBI): domain Eukaryota; kingdom Metazoa; phylum Arthropoda; class Malacostraca; order Decapoda; family Lithodidae; genus Paralithodes; species Paralithodes platypus. The sequence goes on along the minus strand of CM064488.1, from coordinate 26,288,979 downwards.
ACAGAGCAAAAACCCATGGAAAGTCCAGTGCAATAAACCTCTGTGCCAAGCCTATTATCCCTAGCCTATGTCCTAATAATACACCGAGTGGCTCTCTTCAGCATAGCACGGCGGCGGTATTGTAAGGGGTAAACAACTTTAATGACTTAACCCTTACAACATCACAACATCATCTGGGGTTAGCTTAATACAAATGAGTGCAATGGGGACAACCTCACCTAGTAACAGGCTCCACCCCTAGTCCCTGACTGCACTGAGTGTATTGCTGCTAAAATCTAAACAAGGCACAAGGGTTGATATCCTAGTAGGTTGGAAATTAGCTGCCATCCTTAAAGGGTTAAATAAGGCCCGAGTTGGAGGATGCTGTGTGGTGGAAGGAATAACAAAGTAGCCTATTATGGCAGTATACAGGCCTCCTCACCACCCAACAACCTCGGTCCTCAAGGGCTCAACATATGCTGGATCAACAGGCCAATCCCCAAACCACTCGAGACATCAACCAGGAATAATATGCACACATAATGATGAATAACAATGCAGCAAAAGATAGGAAACTAATTAGAAGGAAACAGGTGGAAGCTTATAGACTATATTTGTCAGAGAGAGGAATGCAGTCTCAACTAAATAAACTCTAATAATTAAACTACTAAGATTAAAACAAAAACAATATCCTTAACTCCCTCCGACATATTATGTTCCAATAAGTCCAAGGAGGCGCTTGACAAGTATTTTGGGTCTTGAATTTGGCTCATGAGTGTTGTCGAAGCCTTACATTTTTCGCGATTTCCATCCACCAGAATGCTGTTTATTGTGATGTATCATATATCAATGGAAAGAGGAATATTTATAGTACATGATAAAATAAAAAAAAATGTAAATAAATCGAAATATGAAAGTGTAAATGAGTCCGGAATACAATTATTTCCCATGCAATTGTCTTCACACCGTCCTAGCTCTAAATTGTGAGTGATGACCATATATTTTTTTTGCTCAAATAATAGTATTTTTTCTCCTCTTACCAAATCTGAAAACAGAAATTGTTTATCTTCAATAGTTCTCAAGCAGTGACCGAAAAAAAAAATATATGATTTTGATTTATATGGTTTATAACATTTTCAATTTATTTCGTTGCTACGAAGTGTATGGTTTTAAATTTAGGCTGTATGAATACGGCAAATAATGCTGATGAGTATAAAACAAACTAGAAGTTCCTAGGACAAATACTTTTTGCGCTATGAATATTTGAAATGAAGAGCCAAAATGCGAATATTTACGCTTCACCCATCTCTGTTCCGGCGATGCTAGCCGGGTTCCGAGATGTTCCCCACCTCGTGGTTGCGTTATTTGCTCGGATACGTATATAACTGTATATATCACCGGAATCGGAAAATTGTGCTCTTTCCAATGGTGAAAACAAAAATAATATAGCATAATTGGTTCGCGAGCTATGCACAATTGTTTCCATGCAGTGACCGAAAAAAAAAAATCTGATTTTGATTGATATGGTTTATAACATTTTCGATTTATTTCGTTGCTACGAAGTGTATGGTTTTAAATTTAGGCTGAATGAATACGGCAAATAATGCTAATGAGTATAAAATAAACTAGAAGTTCCTAGGACAAATACTTTTTGCGCTATGAATATTTGAAATGAAGAGCCAAAATGCGAATATTTACGCTTCACCCGTCTCTGTTCCGGCGATGCTAGCCGGGTTCCGAGCTGTTCCCCACCTCGTGGTTGCGTTATTTGGTCGGATACGTATATAACTGTATATATCACCGGAATCGGAAAATTGTGCTCTTTCCAATGGTGAAAACAAAAATAATATAGAGTAATTGGTTCGTGAGCTATGCGCAATTGTTTCCATGCATTGTTATTGTTATGAAAATATATGAGAATGTTTATACAGTTGTATATCTTTGCCACAATATACACCCTTTCCAACGAGAAGGGAAATGGCTCCGGGGTTGACACTGAAAAAACAAAATAAGAAAGCCAGGTAATCTTCAGGTAATAAATTCAGAAATAATTCTATTGTACACGTAAATAAAATAAAGTAATGTATATATATATATATATACACAGTATATATATATATATATATATATATATATATATATATATATATATATATAAATTATATATATACAAGGTGTCAAACAAAATATAAAGAATGGTAAATGGTAATGGTAATGTATGTGTGTGGATATATTTATATATATATTATATATAGCATATATATATATATATATATATATATATATATATATATATATATATATATATGGTGTCAAACCAGAGAAATATGTGCAAATTTCCAAGCCACCCAAAGAGGTACTGCACTGGACTCGTTATTTTTTTAGAGTGGTTTCCCCAGGAGGCCTATATCCACTGTAGTGCAAAATGTAGTAGAAATTGATTTTTTTTTATTTCATTTTTTTTTATGATGATGATGATGATGATGATGGTGATGATGATGGGTGAATGAAGGTGGGCCCCGAACCTCGGAAGTGATGATTGAATGAATGAATGAATTATATATGGGGGGAGGGGGGTATAATGGGGGAAGAGGGGGAGGGTGTATAATGGGGGAGGGAGGGGGCATAACTTAGATAAATACATAAATACGAATTATATATATATATATATATATATATATATATATATATATATATATTATATCAATCTACGATTAGAAAAATAAAATAAAAAACAAATAAAAAATAACCTTCCCACTCCCCCCCCAGAAAAAAAATATATATATATTTAATATATATATATAATATATACTTATATATATATATATATATATATATATATATATGGGGGAGGGGGAGGGGGGCAGGGGAGGTATAATGGGGGAGGGAGGGGGGTATAATGGGGGGGGGAGGGAGGGGGAGGGGGCATAACATAGATAAATACATAAACAAATTATATTATATATATATATATATATATATATATATATATATATATATATATATCTACAATTAGAAAAATAAAATAAAAATAAAAAATAACCCTCCCCCACCCAAAAGAAAAAATAATAAAAAAAAAAAATATATATATATATATATATATATATATATATATATATATATATATATATATATATATATATATATATATGGGGGGAGGGGGGGGGAGGGGATGGGGGAGGGAGGTATAATGGGGGGGGGGGAGGAAGGGGGGGGGAGGGAGGGAGGGAGGGGGGGGGGGGGGAGGAAGGTATAATGGGGGGGAGGGAGGGGGAGGGGGCATAACATAGATAAATACATAAACACGAATTATATTATATATATATATATTTATCAATGGGGAGATATTATTGGGATGGAATTTGTGCTGTACCTAGTATCAGTGCATTACCACAAAGCCCACCGAAACGTCAATAAAATACCCTGGTTGTTCCCTGATTAAATAGCACTGTATGAATATTCCCATATTCAAAATATGCTATAGGGGTGCAATGCCTGGTGAGTTATCTGCTCAACAGGTGGCGTTGTGTGTGTGTAAGTGTGAGAGTCCGAGTGTAGGTAGTGAGACAGTGAAGCACGGGAATGAGGTGGCTTCAGAGATGGGGTCGTTTCGGGCCATGAGTGAGCACCGTGCCTCATGTGAAGGCAAGATGGCAGGTGCTCGTTGTACTCTACGTGCTTCACATGTCTCACTCCCTAGACTGGAACAAGACCTCACGGGCTTCACTGTTCATTGTAAAGCGGTGACTGTTAAGGCTCTCAGCCTATGCCCGAGAGGAAGTAAGTTGGAATATAGAAAAAAAAAAAAAAAAAAAAAAAAAAAAATATATATATATTATATCAATCTACAATTAGAAAAATAAAATACAAATAAAAAATAACCCTCCCCAACCCCTCCAAATTTTTTTGTTTTTGTTTTGTTTATATATATATATATATATATATATATATATATGGGGGGGGGGGGAAGGGGAGGGGGATGGAGGGGAGGGGGGGAGGGGAGGGGGCATAACATAGATAAATACATAAACACGAATTATATATATATATATATATATATATATATATATATATATATATATATATATATCATATATATACAATTAGAAAAATAAAATACAAATACAAAATAACCCTCCCCACCCAAAAAAAAAAAAAATAAACAAAAAATTATATATATATATATATATATATGGGGGGAGGGGAGGGGGGAGGGAGGTATAATGGGGGTGGAGGGAGGGGGAGGGGAAGGGAGGGGGGGGGGAGGGGAGGGAGGTAGTATAATGGGGGGGGAGGGAGGGGGAGGGGGCATAACATAGATAAATACATAAACACGAATTATATTATATATATATATATATATATATATATATTATATCAATCTACAATTAGAAAAATAAATAAAAATAAAAATAACCCTCCCCCACCCAAAAAAATAAAGAAAAAAAAAAAAGAAAAGAAAATATATATATATATATATATGTATATGGGGGGAGGGGAAGGGGAGGGGGAGGGAGGGGGGGGGGGGGGAGGGGGGAGGGAGGTATAATGGGGGGGAGGGAGGGGGAGGGGGAGGGATGGAGGTATAATGGGAGGGGGAGGGGGCATAACATAGATAAATACATAAACACGAATTATATATTATATAATAGATAATAGATTATATATAATTATATATATAATAATTATATATATATATATATATATATATATATATATATATATATAAATATAAATATATATATATATATATATATATATATATATACTGTATACAGTATATATATAATTATATATAATAAGAGTTTGTGGTGGGGGACATTTATGTTGGGTATAATAATAAATAATAATAAATAATAAATAATAATAATAATAATAATAATAATAATAATAATAAATTATAATATAATAAAGCAAAAAATATAAATGAAATACAAATATAAATACTTTTTTATGGGTGATCCCATACACAGGAATAACAGGTATAATAATAAATAATAATAATACAAATAATAAAATAGGCCTAAACACAAAAATAATAAAAATAATAAAATGGTGGTGGTGGTGGTGGAGATGGTGGTGGTGTTGGTGGAGATGGTGGTGGTGTTGACACAAATTGGGTTTGGTTCATTTTCTGACCTGGCCCACGGTCAGAAAAGGGACCCTACCCTATTGGTGTCAACACCACCACCATCTCCACCAACACCACCACCATCTCCACCACCACCACCACCATCTCCACCACCACCACCACCATCTCCACCACCACCACCACCCCGACCATCACCACCACCACCATCATCACCACCACCATCACCACCATCTCCACCACCACCACCACCACCATCTCCACCACCACCACCACCACCAAAAATGTTGACTGTACTTACTCACACTGCTGAGATTCCCTCGTGGCCACCAAGCCGTATATGTAGAGTGCTTTTGCCCATAAAAAACTTACCTCCCAAGCACTTTCCACCAATAAATTATCGAGCAAAAATGCAAGCACTTTCCACCACTAAATTATCGAACAAAAATGCACAGGGCTGAGGGAGCATGGCGACATATGCTCGACCAGTAATGAAAGTGTTTTCACTAAGAAACACTAATACAAGGTAAGATACACTACTTGAACGGATAAATAGCAATATAATTGACTGATATTTATATGAAAGTGTTCCACAAACAAGCAAAACGTTTGGCAAAAAGCATGGCCCCTCCCTCCACCACCTTGGTCACGTAGCCTACACCAGAGAATGCTCGATCAGTAATAAAAGTGTTTTCACTATAAACACTTATACAAGTAAAATACACTACTTCAAGTGATAAATAGCAATATAATTGACTCAATATGGTATGAAAGTGATCCACAAACAAGCGAAACCATGGCCCCTCATGGAGCCCACCTTGGTCACGTACACCAGACTAGCAAAACACTTCACTAACATGGTTTTTATACCCTAAATAAGAATAACACAATAATCCATCGATAACCCAACGATATAGCACTTCGTTTGGGTTATATTAGGGCGGTAATACCAGCCAGGCTGGGCAAAATGGAGGCCCCTTGGTTTAAAGGGCTGCACACATCCACCTACTAGGCTGGCTGATGGGAAGAAACTGACTCTCTCTACCACCGCGGGGCCCTCACAGGGACGCTAGGGGGTTGCTAGATTTTTCCACATGTACATCTAACTTATCGGACTTACCAGCCAAAAAACCGGCTCAATTGCGTCATAAACTTATTTTCTAGCAATATAATAAGTCCATATGACGCGATCGCGTCATATGAGTTTTTGGTTCACTCTGCCATATGACTCGATCGCGTCATATATGTCTGGGAGAGTTAATATGACTCCAGCCCTGCTCTGCTTCGATCTACTAAGAAACAAAATAGATAAATGCGGTATTTAACGGGAATGTCAAGAAGCAAGCCAACACTGTCAGACAAGGATGTTATCACAGCGAGAGGCGAGACTGGAGTGAAGTTCTTGCACTCGCTCTAGTTCCCACGGCCAGACAGAGGGAGGGAAGGGGAGTGCCACGCACCGCCAGAATACTTAATTATCTCAGGCAGCCTGTGCTCTCATTAACAACAAAAGTAATAAAATAAATATGAGTCATCATTGTGTGACTTATGATAAACTGCATTAATCACACAAGACTAAATAAACTAACTAATTGATAGGGCTAACAAGACGGCAACATATCACAGGGCGCCACCAAGGGCTCACTCGTGGGAAAGAAAGACAGAGACTAGCCTCTCGCCAGGCCCCTGCACTATAGGCCTTGTACTTTTTTTTTTTTTTTTTTTTTTATTAAGGTGACAGTTACAAAGTGGTGTACAATCTATCTTATTCTAGTTACATTGTAGTTTATCTTATTGTACCAGTACCTCCCTACAATCAACCTAGTTGTTCCCCAATTCGTCCCTCCGCCACGACCATTTCAAAGTCCAAGTCTCTCACTCTTGTCCTCTGTAGCGGGGAGGACCTTGTACCCCTGAGACATAGGAGTGCAGACCTGAGAAGAGAGAAAGAGAGCCGGCATCTCATCCATGTTATGACTTGGCTTCTATGCTGGCGCTTTTTCTCCGATATTTGTTCAGCTAATCTGGCATAGAAGACACTTGCAGAAGGTCCCATACCTCCCGACGATGAGAAGACCAGAGGAGTAAAGCTTCCTTGATCCCTGTTCAAAATTCTTTCTTCATAAGCGCGTTTTTTCTCACTTTCGTTTCTCAAGTATGCCGCCTTGTGTCCTCGCTCACGATATGTTTGTGCTCTTGGGTTGAAGATTCTGATGTCGAAAAAAGCCCGTTGTCCCCTCGTCCAAAAACCTCGAGCACTTACGTCCACTCTTGCTTCATTTGAAGTATTTGCAGTATTGTGGGCCAAGCGCTGTCCGTCCATAGGCAGAAGTTCCGGTTCGATTCTGACATCATGGCACACCTCGTCCAGCATTTGTGCAGTGATGTCTCGTACTTCATCATGCCGGATAGAGATGAATCCTCCTTTCTTACAGGTCATACAGTGGTCTGGGTTGTTTATTTCACCGCATGCAGATTTCAGCGGCAGGTTCGCAACTGGCCACCCATACCTCAAGGCTACGGCATCATTGAATTTTTGTTTATTTAAGCTGAAGCCTTTCTCCTTTATTGGTAATGATGTGAGCCAATTTGAAACCCCCGTGTCTTGTGCCATCTCAACTCTCATTTTCAGTTCTTCCCTACATCTGGTCTTAATTTGTTCTAGGCTATGTTTCTGTCTGTCTTCTCTGCTCTTTGTAATTTCCTGTCTTACATTTCGTTGTTCCTCTTCGTCCACCTCATCATTTTCATTTTGCTCCCGTATTTTTTCTGTCAGAGACGTAGTAAGTTTAAGGGAATTTTGGTACTCATGTAGTGCCGCCTCCACTGGGTTTATGATCCCCAAACCTCCGAACCTTGGCGGAAGAGCTAATAGATCTCTTAGCTCTTGCGTGACGCCTTCCATCTCTGTTAAGGCTGGTATGAATGTTCCTCTTGTACTTGTAACTCACTCACAAATGATATACTGTAGGCTACAAACTCATTTGGGAGTGACACCCTCACACCCAGGGGGAGTCTGTTGGTGCATCTTGAAACAACAGACTGCTCACACTTCAAATAACACTACAAGACATTATTATACAACTACAGTCTTTTTTAGTATTTTTATAGTTTTTATATTTTTGTATATAAATATTTTCTTCTATACAGAAACACAGCAACTCCTACTTTACGACCCTACGCTGGGCTACATACGGCAACCAACAAGCACTAGACGTAAACATGCTAATCAAACCAAAGTAGGAGGCTACACCAACACTGACTGAACGGCGAGGGTTCTCTTTAAACCATACCCTCCCGTGACAAACAATCAGCCATAATATTATCAGTGCCCTTAACATGCCACACATCCAAACTGTGTTCCGGCAGCAAAACAACACCTGACACTGATAAACTGCCCAGTCCATCACAAGACTGCACTTCTCTTCGCTATCTCCGGCAACGGGACCTGCCAATAACCATTCACTATTTCCACCTTAGTGATAACCGAGGCAGCCCCTATGGGGTCGTCAACTCTGGGTAATGGATAGGCGCTTGTCAGGGATAACGCACTAACACTACTGCAATCAACCAAAAAACGGATCTTGCCACTCGGCTCAGGTTGCAAAGTCACTGGCAAAGACCACTCACGATATCCCTTAATCCTCAGACCCTTCTCCAACATGTAGTCCAGCTCTGCGGTTAAGACAGGCTGTCGAGCAGGATTTATATGGTAGGGAGCCAACTCGAGCTATGCACTGTCTCCAGCCTCTATGTTGGGTGCCACCCCAGACATTAGGCCTGGAGAATCAACAAACATGCGGAAGTACTGCCACAGCCTAGTAAATAACTCCTCTTGGCGCTTAGGAACAAGAGGTTGCAACTTATCTCGAAGAACAACATTCTCATTGCCCTCCCACAACCCAGCCGGGACCGCAGCCTCTAAACTATAGTCTCCCTCCTTCTCCACCTCCGTCCCTAATACAGCCAGGACATGAGAGAGACAATCTGTACCACCTGTGCAGTCACTCCCACAGTTCATAAGTGCCAAGGCTTCCCCGCCGATACCATACATGCGCACCCCCGCATTCCTTGCAGCTACACATGCCTGCGCAGCATCACCACCTTCAGTGCCATGGCCAGATGCAGTCGGTCTATGATAGGGCTGTTACATTTTACTACGGCAGCATTGGGAGGCTATGCGACGGTCAGGCGTATCTATTACATAGTCAACCTCACCAATCTCCTTAATGTCCTGATACTGACCACAAAACTTAGCAGCCATGGGCCGACCCTGAACTGACAACCGTGCCAAAGCCTCGTCGCCCACCTTGAACACCCTAGATTTAGCCTGTTTGTTACAAGGGTCTCTCATCTTCGTGTTCATGCTGCTAACCGGGATAGCCTCTGGGTATCTAGTGGTAGTATCAATTAAATGTGCAAGTATTTATCTCCCGAACTGGTGGGTAATAAGGGGCCAACCATGTTAACTATGACAGGAGTCAATGGCGGTTCAACTGCAGGTGTAGGGATCAAAGGTGCCACGGGTATTCCTGGGTGGGGTTCTCCAACTACCTTACCAATATGACACATCAAAAAAGAAGCCACCGATGCATGCATATTAGGCCACCAAAACTGAGAATGTAGCCCATCAGTAGTCTCACATACCCCTAAATGACCCGCCAGTGGTGCCACCTGTGTTAGCCTACCCAGCCCTTCCCTGAACTGGGCCGGCACCACTAACTGCTCCTCCCCCAAACTTGAGTTCGTATCCGGCTTCCACTGCCGATACAACAATGCCCCCTTTACAACAAATTTCTCTGCTTGACCGTTCTTCCCACTAGTCATACCAACCTTCTTAAACAGGAGGCCCAGACTAGGGTCCTCTTGCTGCAACTTGCTCAGTTTGTTTCTAGGTAACTCCATCAAGGCAGTTACCTCTGACCTCTCAAAAATATCAGAAGGTTGAGTCGGTTTCACTTTGTCAGACTCCTCGTCCGGCACTAGGTCACCTCTACTAATCTCGGTAGCCTCACTGGGTTCAGCCAAGCCCACAGTTCCCTCCGGACCAGTTTCATCTAGTCGTACATCATGGGATGGCCCGCACTCATGGCTGTCGGCCCCCGCATCCACTAAATCATCCACCTGTTGTGCCAAATGTGCCACTGATTGGGTCACTGCACCAACAGGGTAGATAGAGTCCGTGTTATCTTCTTGCAAACAACCACCACCAGGGGGTACAAAAGCAGCCTCAGCGACGACTATAGGAGGCGGGAAAACTACATCCCCTGCCAAGTCAGTCCCGAGCAAAAAGTCCACCCCCTCAACTGGCAGAGTGTCCACCATGGCCACCTTACACTCGGCAGTCCATAGTGGGCACTCTAGGGTCACCGGGACTAAATCACAGAATTGTTCACTGTTGATTCACCTGCACATTACAAACTCTCCCGTGCTAATAGGTCCCCCTGTCAGGTTGCAACACATGGATTGTTGCGCACCAGTATCCCTAAACACCTTGACAGGGTAAGTCTGCTCCCCAACCCGTACAAATCCATCATGTATGAATGGCCGACACCAATCAGGGGAAGTCTGGTTATGCTCAGGTGGTGATACCATCTGGGGCGGCAAAGTGCTTACTACCCTGCTTCGCGCTGGCCAACACTGCCCCCCAAACTCACCAGTACCTGGCTTGCCTTTCACAGGCACCTCCCCTAGTGTCGCCACCAACTGGACAGCCTTGGGTTCCTGGGTAGCCTTCCATTTAGCACACTGAGGTATAATATGACCCACTTGTTTGCAAAAATAACATATCACTTCCGTAGAAGCTTGCTGGTTGTCAGCCTTGGTATAATGATGTGTCTTATTTGTGGTACCTTTGGGTGATGATGGGCGAGCTGATACTGTGGCTGGTTGGTGCACAAGTCGGTCTCTCCCGTCACCAATGCTCCCCATGCATGTGCCACGCCGGGCTAGTGCAAAGTCATCAGCCCAAACTGCTGCTTCCCTTATTGATTTAAACCGCTTTACGTTAAATTTTGTCCCAATGTCCTTTTCAACTATGCTGGTAAACTGCTCCATCAGCCAAACCTCACACGCCGCCTCAAAAGTACCAGCCGACTCTGAATGCAGCCACTTAGCTAGAGTATCGCGCAGGTACCTGGCGCATTCCACGTGCGAGTCCCCCTGCTGCTTCCGAGCCCCCATGAAGGCCAACCTGTAAGCCTCAGGATGCAGCTCGTAGGCTTTTAACACAGCCTCTTTAACCCGGGAACTGCGGGGAGACTCTTAAGAGTGAGTGAAAAAAAAAATCAACTTTTGACATCGAAAAAAAAAAAAAAAATAAAATAAAAAAAAATATATATATATATTTGGCCCCTGGGCCATGCAAAATCTCAGTCCTCTACCTCCCTTCCTTCCCCACTTTCCTCCTCTCCTTCAGTTATCACCTATTTTCCCTGTTATTCCCTTATTCTGAGGTATATTTTCGTGCTAACATTAGCGAGTTGCAAGGAGGGTGTTGTCATCACTGATGGCAAGCGAGTGCAAGAGAGAGAGAGAGAGTATCGATCGACTGTGTCTCAGTGGCCTTGGGGGAAATTGGCGGGAAAGCAGCTTGCCTCACCCATACATTATACAACTCGCGGGCTATATCTCCGATTTTGACCATCCAAACGCTGTTTTCACTCGTTTTAATGTTGTTTCAGGTTAATACCTTTATAATCAACCCATAATAGGCGCATATGGATAAGTATTAATGCTATTAATGGCACAATGAATATTTTAGTGACGGAAACACCTCAAATACGTCAGCACAGGGGGACGTTTCCAATTACCCCCATGCGCACTTCAGAGGTTAAGTACATCATACTCTAGCTCCTGCACTTCTAGGCGATCGTATGCATCAAGAGCCTTGCCTTTTAAAACATTAGACACCATCACTGCCCAGCTCTGCCTCGGCCACTGACACTCGTGGGCCCTCTTCTCAAAACGCAAGAACCACTCTGTGACCTTGAGTGCATCGAAGGCCGGCACGAGTTTCAGCCGTCGATACAACGGAAACCTCTTCTGCCTCCCTATCCCTCTGTCTTTCTTCTCTCTCGGCCTGTATTCTCTTCTCCTCTATCTCCAACTTCCTCAATGCAACTCTCTCTTCTCTATCTTTCCATCTCTCTTCTCTCTCTCTCTCTCTCTTTGTCTCTCCTCTCTCTTCTCCTCTATCTCCATTCTCTTGAGCTGCAGCTCAACCTCTGGACTCCTTCTCGACCCTATCGGAGTTATAGGAGGAAACTGGGCATAAGGGGGAACATTGTGCTGAGCATCCACCGTATGAGTGGCAGTGAAATGCTGGGGTGTGGCCAATGACACAGTGGGGGAAAAAGGAGGATACTGAGGATTGCTAGCATAACTTGAAACAAATATACTGGCCATAGGGGCCTGAACATAGCACTGGCAAACAGACAACGCCGTAGCAAAAAGACACCAATGCTATAGACCTGCACCCAACACTGCCCACCGCACTAAACCAACCCTGCAACAGACACGCTCTTAATATCTGACTCAAACACCAAGACACGCAGGTTCTCTAGAAAAAATTGTTATCTTCCTCTTTGCTCTATTAAAGCAGTAACAAGGAGACACAAAAATATCTATTGTCCCCGAGTCTAGTCCATAGTGCGTGTAGTATGCAAGAGAACTTTTAAGGTTATTCTATACTGCACCAACATTACCTAACCATACCACTACTAGACTCCCAGAACACTCTATATCATACCCAATCACTTAGGAATTGAGAACAATACAGAGCAAAAACCCATGGAAAGTCCAGTGCAATAAACCTCTGTCCCAAGCCTATTATCCCTAGCCTATGTCCTAATAATACACCGAGTGGCTCTCTTCAGCACAGCACGGCGGTGGTGTTGTAAGGGGTAAACAACTTTAATGACTTAACCCTTACAACATCATCTGGGGTTAGCTCAATACAAATGAGTGCAATAGGGACAACCTCACCTAGTAACAGGCTCCACCCCTAGTCCCTGACTGCACCGAGTGTATTGCTGCTAAAAACTAAACAAGGCACAAGGGTTGATATCCTAGTAGGTTGGAAATTAGCTGCCATCCTTAAAGGGTTAAATAAGGCCCGAGTTGGAGGATGCTGTGTGGTGGAAGGAAAAACAAAGTAGCCTATTATGGCAGTATACAGGCCTCCTCACCACCCAACAACCTCGGTCCTCAAGGGCTCAACATATGCTGGATCAACAGGCCAATCCCCAAACCACTCGAGACATCAACCAGGAATAATATGCACACATAATGATGAATAACAATGCAGCTAAAGATAGGAAACTAATTAGAAGGAAACAGGTGGAAGCTTATAGACTATATTTGCCAGAGAGAGGAATGCAGTCTAAACTAAATAAACTCTAATAATTAAACTAATACGATTAAAACAAAAACAATATCCTTAATATGACTCCAGCCCTGCTCTGCTTCGATCTACTAAGAAACAAAATAGATAAATGCGGTATTTAACGGGAATGTCAAGAAACAAGCCAACACCGTCAGACAAGGATGTTATCACAGCGAGAGGCGAGACTGGAGTGAAGTTCTTGCACTCGCTCTAGTTCCCACGGCCAGACAGAGGGAGGGAAGGGGAGTGCCACGCACCGCCAGAATACTTAATTATCTCAGGCAGCCTGTGCTCTCATTAACAACAAAAATAATAAAATAAATATGAGTCATCATTGTGTGACTTATGATAAACTGCATTAATCACACAAGACTAAATAAACTAACTAATTGATAGGGCTAACAAGACGGCAACATATCACAGGGCGCCACCAAGGGCTCACTCGTGGAAAAGAAAGACAGAGACTAGCCTCTCGCCAGGCCCCTGCACTATAGGCCTTTTACTTGTAACTCACTCATAAATGATATACTGTAGGCTACAAACTCATTTGGGAGTGACAATATACAGTATATACATATATATAGGGGAGGTGTGGCAGAGTGGTCTTGCCACTGGACTGGTAATCCAATGGACCCGGGTTCGAATCCCAATATGGGAAGATATTATTGGGATGGAATTTGTGCTGTACCTAGTTTCAGTGCATTACCGCAGCACACCGAAATGCCAAAAAAAAAAATACCCTCATAGTTCCCTGATTAAATAGTATTGTATGAATATTCCCATATTCAAAATATGCTACAGGGGGGCAATGCCTAATGAGTTAATTGCTCAATAGGTGGCGTTATTTTTCTACAATGGTGTTTGGCTAGTCCATCCACTTAGGTAAGCAGTAGGGGTTTGTATCAGGTTTATTCCCCTAGATAGGTTGCCGACCAAGGCTGACAAGTCCTATCCACCCGGATATTTATAAGGTTGTCTCCCCTAGATGGGTTGCCGACCAAGACTAACGAGTCCCATCCACCTGGACCATCCACTTACTTATGCCTAATATCATAATCTCTTCTAAGGATGTACTCTTGGCCCTCTCTGGGCTTAATACTAAGAAGGCGTACAGACCGGATGGTGTTCCTCCTGTTAAACTCAAAGACTGTTCTTCCATGCTGACTCCCTGCCTAGGCAAACTCTTTCGTCTCTGTATATCCTCTAACGTCTTTCCTTCTTGCTGGAATGACCGCTCTCAACCCTCCAACTATAATTCAATTGCTCTAATTTCTTGCATCTCTAAAGTTTTTGAAACTATTCTTTACTCAAAATTTGTTAAGCATTTATCTTCCCAGAATCTACTTTCAGATCGCCTGTACGGTTTCATTAACCTCTAAGCTGCGCAGGTATGGCATTTGAAAGTGCCCGCGGTGTGAAGGCATTCTGATTAATTCCTCACTAAAATCGTCAATTTACCGTATATGTAATTAATACTTATCCATATGCACCTATTTTACTTTTAATGTGAACATATGAACATGGGAAAGCATTAAAACAATTGGTAACAGCAATTGGCTGGTGAAAATTGTATATTTTAGCCCCGCGGTCGTAATCTGGCCCAGACCGGCGAGAGAGAGACACCCTCTCTCTCTCGTCTCTCGCATAGCACTGAGAGGCCAGAGGAGGGTTGGAGGGTCGGATTTACACTCCACCACCCTCCTCTCTCTCTCCCACTAAAATACTTGATAAATATCGGGAATAATAGAGAAAATACCTGATAATTGAGGAGGGGGGAAAAGGGGGGGTGGGGAGACTCTTGTGTAGGAGTGGTAGCAAGTAATGGAGGGAAATTATCTCACCTAAATACAAATTGTTTTTTTTTTAGTGCCACCGGGGGAGTTTAAATGTTTTTTTTTTTAGGCCTATGATCTTATGAGTCTTCCCGCAGCCGCCCAGTAGAACATCTTATGAGTCTTCCCGCGGCTGCCGGGTTAAGGGCCGCTCTACTGGTGATTGATGATCTTCTTGCTTATCTTACTAACTTTTGGTCATCCTCCTTTTGGGACTTCGGTGAGACTTTTTCTTTTGCTCTAGACATATCGAAAGCCTTCGATAGAGTCTTTAATTTCCAAACTACACTCATTTGGTTTCTATCCCTTTATCTGTGCCTTTGTCTCTAATTTCCTTTCAGACCGCTCCGTAGCTGCAGTTGTGGATGGCCATTGTTCACTTCCTCAACCTATCAACTCCGGTGTTCTTCAAGGTTCTGTCCTGTCTCCAATTCTTTTTCTAATATTTATCAATGATCTCCTCAACTGTACCTCTAGTTCTATCCACTCATATGCTGATGACTCTACCTTACAATATACACTAGTTTTCACATCAACCCAGCATGCAGCATCTAGCTCATTACAAGTACATTTCAACTATCACGGTGATACACAGATCATTAGAAATAGACTCATTGGACCTGTTACAGCACCTCCATTTCAAGATACACTTTATACACACCCCTACCGCTGCCTAAACAGACTTTCCTCAATGCCTTACCCATAGGAACTTTCCCTACCAATGCTTCTACTACCCATGACACCAAAAGTCTTCCTACTGCCTACCACCTCGTCCGCTACCATGTCCCTCCCCCGCCGACCACCCCAACATTCAAAGACGCCAAGAAACACAACCATCTGAGCCGGCAGAGTACTAGTGAGATCACCTGAGCGTCTGGGTAAAGGTGGTACCTTTTCATCCTCACTTCCCAGTTTAACTTTATACTCCCCTGCCAACAACCACTTTTCCCTTAACACTAGAGGCAGTATTCAGTCACCACATTACACTCTTCCTTATAGTAATTACGATCCATCGGATTTACGAGGCTTATGAGATGGTTGAATGAAAGAGGAAAGTAATTCTGATTGGGCGGTCGTGAAGCCCATACAACGGTAGTCCCGATTGGTCGGATTTTGTTTGAACTGAGACTATAGCATTTTCACCACAAAATGAATAAAGTATGCGTTCCTTGAAGTCAACAGGATCGCCACCAGAATCCCATTCCCATGTACTCAGAGCATGGTTATGATACACCACCACCACCCCTCAAAACATATAATAATAATATCACATGAACCACACAACTGATATTCAGACAACTGGACCTCCTTCCTCCAACACTGGAAGCCATGCTTCATCATCTCCATTTCCTATTAATATATTATATTACCCTATTTTGCTATGTTCCCTATTATGATGCTATGTTACCCTATTATGATGTTATGTTACCCCATTATGCAATGTTATGCAATCATGATGCTATGTTGCCCTATTACAGTCTGTAATGTTATCCAATTATAATGCTAATTACCCTAAATGACATTATACTCCCCTAATAAGCTATGTTATGGGGAAATACTGGAACAAGTGGATTGTTTTAAATATCTAGGAGGAGTGATAAGCAGGGACGCAGGTATGGAAATGGAGGTAAAACAGAGAGTATGTGAAGGAAGGAAAGTTTTCGGAGAAATTCGAAGTATGTGGAAGGTGAGAAATCTCAGAATGAAAGCTTAAAGTGCAATGTATCAAGGGATAGTTGTACCACCAATGATGTATGGGGCTGAGACATGGGCTCTGAAGGCAAAAGGGAGAAGAAAGCTGGATGTAATGGAGATGAGCTGCTTGAGGAGTATTTGTGATTAAGTCAGAATATGTACAAACGTTTGAGGATAATTTAGACAAGGCTTGGAGTAGACAAGATCTATATTTTAACTATAAAGACAAACCAAAGTATGATAACATTTTATTGACTGCCACTGTCACAACCACCACTCTTGGTGTGGGTCCACAGCTGAATGCACAGGTCTAGAATGGCCTCTTCCAGAACGTCTACTGTAAGATACTGTAAGATGTGAAGTGACTCGTAGAGACAGATTGAGGAATGAAGAGGTACATAGGAGAGTGGGAGAGCAAGAACCTTTATCAGCCAGAGTGGACAGTAGGGTGCTGTGCAGGTATGGCCATGTTGAGCGAATGGCAGATGTAAGGCTTACAAAGTCAGATACAAGGGGAGGAAGACCTCCATTGAGATGGAGAGATTGTGTAGAACAAGCGTTGGAAGATAGAGAAATGACTATAGAACAAGCAAGAGAAGTGGTAATAAATAGGAATGAATGGAGAATGCTTGTGAATAGATGAGTGATAACACGGTCATTGGGAGAGGGGTCGGGCGCCAATTGGACTAGATAATAGTCCGTCAGGCGCCGCGCCCGGGGATCTGGTATATATGAAGGGTTATGCCTGGATGCGAGGTGGGCGCGCATGGTGGTGTGCTCCGCTGTGTGTCTGCCTGCTGAGACCATAACCTCTCCTTGAGGTCTGGGACAAGAGGAGTGCTGGAGGCCCTTAGTGATCCTTGGTCTCTGGGTCTTCTCTTGGGAGACTTACATGTGTGTGAAATAATATTATTTATTTTTGTTGTCCCTGTTCGAGCTCTGTCTCGAGTCGGCCACCCCCAGCTTTGGGGTATGTGCCTGAGTATATACATACATACAGTACATACATACAATAAGCTATGTTACTCTATCATGACGTAACGCTACCCCTATATTCCGTAACATTTCAGGGCAAGTGTATAGTGGTCGGTTGTGACGGTGTGGTGGGGTCCAGACTACGGGAGGACCAGTGTGGAGTGTGTCAAGGGGATGGGTCCACCTGCGTCACCCATCACTACCAGTACCAGCAAGTGCCCCCGCCTGGTATGTGGTTTCTTTGTGTACATTTTTTATTTGCCTTAGTTTGTCCTCTATTACCCTTTTCTGATAGAACTTGAATTTTGAAGATGCCAGAATACAATTGCCCATATTGACAATGCCTTAACCTTTAGAAGATCCGATGACGCATTGCTTTTCTGTTTTTTAGCTATTATTAGACGATATTATTCAGATTTGGAAGGGTATATTGAAACCAGAGGGTTGATTGAGAAAGTATTTACCCTCATATTTCTGACAGAACCTTTCTAAGCTGTATTAAAACATCTAATAATAGCCAGAATCAACTGTCCTAATGCGTTGTAATCTTCAAAGGGTTAAGGTCCAGTGTGGGGTGTGTCAAGGGGATGGGACCACATGGGTCAGTGGTCACCCACCAGTACCAGGAACTGGCCCCACCTGGTATGTGGGTTCCTTCTATGTTGGCAATGACAAAATAAAAGAAATAAGAGAAACGAACCATAATAACTCCCCCAAGCGTGTGCGTGTTTGTAATGTGTGGGGTAGTGTGTGATGTGTGTATCCTATGTGTGAGGTAGTGTGTGGATGACAGACCGATTATGAGTTGAGTGTTCCACGGGGATATTACCTACCATCCCCTTCCCTGTAAACACGTGCAAATGAAAATGTTTAACACAAATTAATGAAATAGTATATAGAAAAGATGGAATTAACTCTCCAAGCCTTCAGCAATGTTGCGATAACTTGCACTAAGAAGCTAAGTTGGCGATTGTTAAAGCTTTGAATTTCAAATTATTATTTTTTGAATGGTTAATATTTAACCATACACCAATATGACTTCACTGCAAATGCTATAATATATAATACTCAATATCACACAATAACACTGTATATACACAGGCATGGGTGGCCTAAGGCTGCTGAGCTCAGAATTAAATGTCCCGAGGCCTCGCGTTGCACCCTCACTCAGCCCGGCCAGAGACCAAACTGTAGTCAATGTGTGCTACCATGCGGTATCACAGGGTGAATCAAAAGGCTTGTCATATAGTTCCATTGAACAAAACTGGGGGCGAATATCTCTAACAAATATGACACGTATCAGACAAAAACATAATTGTTGGCGAATATTTCAAGATTTATGACTGCAGGAATTAGAGTCATCTTGCCCTTAGTACACCACTGTGATGACTGATAGCGTCATTGTGCACCAAAGGGTTAAGGGTGGGTGAAACAACTGCTTCATCAGAATATTCGCCATTCTATTGAGAGCCAGTTGTTGCAAAGGAATTCACTAGCACTCCGAATACTATAAGCAGTCGTCCACGGATAGAATAAGATACCGAGAAAAAAGAAAGTTCTCCCACAAATGAATAAGAAAACTACAGAGACAAAAGGACAAACTGAAACAAAGCTAAGAAAGAAAACGAAAGGAGAAAGACAACAAAGAAAATGTCCCACCAACAATCAAAGTGAGACTAAAGGAAATGCGGGAACCAAGGACTACCAACACCACGACCCTGCAGAAGACTACGAAGTTACCTCCACCAACACGACGCCCAGCTGATTTGAAGAAAGATAAAAGAGACGAAGAAAAGAAGAGAGGAGAAGACAACGTCACCAGAAAACGTGCCCAAGGAAGTAACACGTGTGACGACACAAAGGGAAGCAAGAGTAGCAGAAATCGTGATAGAATGCCCCCCAACACCAGGGAAGACTATTTCCAGAACTTCAGCTTCTACACAACAAGCAAAGAAGAGAAAACTAGTGTTTAGCCAAAAAGAAAAAGACTCCTACCAACAGAGATATTGATGATAAGCACCTACATTGTCCCATGATATTAACCTACCTTACTTATGCCATTCTACTATACTAAAAGCTAGTTAGATCACAATTATTATAGTTCCTAAGATGTTAGTTTTAAGTCCCTCTATTACTACACTGTTATACTGATAACTTAAAACGACATTGTCTTTTGTGCATACTATACTAATGTTGACCAAGACATATTGTCTCTGCATTATTAATATAAGGATTGCCAACCTACAATGCCCTTAAACTATGATAATATTAATCATGAGAACGAAATACAAATGTTCCTATACTAACATTATGTCAAACTTTTGTTGTATGATTAGCATGGTCAGCTAAAATACAACGATACTCCTACGATACAGAAACTATATACTTATGCTATAATAATATACTAAAGAGTAGATACAACCTATTTCTTATTTTTTCCCACCACATATATTTACAATGCATTCTATTACTGCACTGTTACAATGATAAACAAACCACATTGTCTTCCCTAAGATACCATGTTCACTATATTCCAAATACCTTGTTATTACCCTTGCGCATCCTAGCCTTCACTTGTTCCACTCCTTGTAACAGGGTAGCTCGCCGCCGTGATACTCTTGGACAACCTTAAAAATTAAATATATAAACTAGAACACTTCTACTTTTGTATTAATCTGATTGTAATTTCTTATGTTAAAATTAATAAATGATTAACTGAAATATCTCATATTTTCTATGCCATAACAATTATCATTCTTATACTCTATTAACCCTTAATTAGCGGCTCACCACATACGTCGTATTTAATAAAGCTGGACTATGTGGCGGCGCTCGACATAGGTCGAGTGGCAATTTCAGCACGTAATGTTGCTGAGAGAGAGAGACAAGTGGTGGCAGGAGACTAGCGAGCGTATGACTGCTCCAGACCACCGCGGCGAACCTACTGACACGAATCTCAGCTCCCTCCTCCCTCTCTCACTCGCTACATACTGAATTATATGGGGAAAGTACCGAATTACATGCTTTTTGCACTCGCGTTGCACGGTTATTGCAAGAAAACTAGCCATCATAAAAGGATCGTTATGGTGTCATTCGAAAGCTCTGTTTATGCCCTTTCAGGGATAGGTACTTGTTTTACGTTCTGGGTCTTATTTAGGCATGAAAATGATCACGTAAACAGCCCTATTTTGGCTAAAAACACCCCGCTGGGCGGTACATATAAATAAACTGCATAGGCCGCTCGTAAGGTGTTAATATACTAAAGAGTAGATAAAATAAATTCTTATTTTTCCCACAGCATTGAATTAACATGTTTCACTACCATACTGTTATAACGACAAAACCCAGCTCCATTGTCGAGATTAAATACTAATTTCACTATATTCCCAATACCAGATTGGGTTGACTGCGCATCCCCACCTTCACTTGTCTGCCTACCACTCCTTGTAACGGCCTACGCTTGCGGTAGATACAAACCCCAGAATGTTTCCCCCATGTACTATTGTTCTTTTCTACGGAGAGCCATATTCTCTTGCTCTCTTTTTCTGATTTTAATATAAGCCTCTATTACCATCATGCTATGTCAACCACAGTCTCTATATAGTGCTCCCTTATAATTGAGTACTATAATAAAAACTATAACAGACGAAGTCGCCACCAGCATAAGAAGGACTCCTCACAACAACAGGAGGATGCGCGCTCGCGCCTTTGCTGTACTCATGGGGTGAAAGGGTACCACGCAGTAATCGCCAATAACATGTCAGTGAAATCTAGAAAGAGTAAGCAATTCTGAGCTTCTCGATCACTGGCATTACCAAGTTGAGAATCCTCAGGATTACCCTCCCATTCAAGGAGATAGACGGCATGCCGAAAGTATACTTGTCTGTAGAGTTTAAACCCTATTGAGGGATCCTTGTTAGTTGTACCATACCATCAGCTAACATAGACACCTATAATAGGCTGCACCTTGAATAGTAAAAGGTTAAAGTATCCAGGCATACCTACACTTCAAAGATTTACTATTTGAAACGCAACCACTGCATCCTATCAGAGGATCTTTGTTACTAGTGGCATACCATTAGTTAACATAGACGCCTTTCTTAGGTTCTGCTTTAATAGTAGGAAGTTAAGGGATCCAGGCATACCTACCCCTCAACACTCTACTATTAAAACTGCACTCTGACTCTTCACAAGGGATCTTGGCATACCACGGTCACTTGTATGGGAAAGGGCTTTGCGAGACACCTTCACAGGCACTCTGCATATAAAGTCCTAGGTGCATTTCGTTTGTTGGCATACCACCAGACAAGTGCAACTAAAAGGTTTAAACACCGCTCCCCTACCTCTTCACGAGAGATCTTGGTATACCACGGTCACTTGTGAAAGTAAGGGCTTTGTGAGATACCTTCACAGGCACTCTGCATATAAAGTCCTAGGTACAGTTCGTCTGTTGGCATACCACCAGACATTTGTAACTAAAAGGTTTAAACACTGCACTCTACCTCTTCGCGAGAGATCTTGGCATACCACGGCCACTTGTGAAAGTAAGGGCTTTTCGAGACACCTTCACAGGCACTCTGCATATAAAGTCCTAGGTGCATTTCGTCTGTTGGCATACCACTAGACAAGTACAACTAAAAGGTTTAAACACTGCCCCACCTACCTCTTCACGAGAGATCTTGGCATACCACGGTCACTTATGAAAGTAAGGGCTTTGCGAGATACCTTCACAGGCACTCTGCATATAAAAGTCCTAGGTGCAACTTGTCTGTGGCATACCATTAGACTTTGCAATTAAAAGGTCTAAACACCACCCCAAGTCCCTTGAACCTCTTACAATGGTCAGAGGCAGTCGAGAAAGATAAATACCCCGTCTTCTCGCGTAAGCCCGATATAGTGCTATTTTTTCATAAATGAGGCATTATATTTAAGACCCCAATCCATTAGCACCTGAACAGGACTTCATCACCGGTTGATATAACGGTCAGGATAGTCGAGTATCCCTATGCTGTAGGGTCTATATACTCACGTTAGTCCGATGTGGTGCCCAACTATTTAATTATAGTTACGGAGCCACATTTAAAACCTCAAACCCATCAACCCATCTGTAACTTACTTCACACGACAGGCCCACCTAGACAGCCGACGGAGACCCAGAAGACTACAAGCTGTTAGTGAATTCCCAGTGCATATCGGAATCAGTATTGGAAAATTGTACTAAGTCAATGCCAGTGACGAGGCTAAATAATTCAGAGTCTATCAGTATCAACTCTGTTAAATTACACCAGTGCGCAGGTGTCTAAGAAAATAGTTAGAGTCCACACATATTGACTCTAGCCTAATTCGTACAAGTGTTAAATAGTGAGAGTCCACAAATATCGACTCTTTCATAATAATACTCCAAGTGTTAAATAATTAGTCCACATATTGACTCTACCACATTTGTACAAGTGGTATATAACTAGCGTCCACAAATCTTGACTCCACTTTTAAGATTCACACCAGTGCGCAAGGTGAAATGTAAGAGCAGAGTATTAGTACATTTAACTCTATATATTGTCCTCGTCATTTATAAATTACTTACAAATATCTTACTTAGATATAATGTCATTATTTAGGTATTCGGCTACCTCTCAATACATTTTCCATAACGATACGTAAATCAGTTACTGTATAACGGATTATCACTAAACTAACCTATTATACCTGAGCTCCATCTAGATCCTCGATCATGCTGGAAGTATAGTGATTCAGATTGTATTTATGTTATTGTATCGTGTTAATATATTCTTTCTCAAATACGTGTATGTAGAGATTAAGTGAAATAAACTGTTCTATAAACTATATTTCGGTATTATATGAATCCTCTACTGTCTTCTTTGCATGTATTATATGAACTCTGAAGTCCCAGTTTTGAAAGAACTCACCTCAACCAATAGCTAAACCTGAATAAAATCAGGGCATAACATAGAACCTAACCCCTTCTGTACTGGCAACACATTATATATTTTCTTCTAGCTATATTTATACTATTTTGGTGTAGTTTAGGAAGGATCTGTGGTAGTACTAAGGGTTAAGTGAGATAGTTCGAAGCCTGTTAATTGCTGGATAAAATTGTCGAATAGTAGCCAGACTATAGTAAAAAAAGAAGTAGGCGGTACAGTAAGGGTTAAGGCACGCCTGCCTACTCCAGGTTCCTGTTTACTTCTAGTCTTTTTCTAACGGATTATAAACCGAATACCTAAGCAGCTTATTTATGTATACTAAATGGAATAATATGGAACCATGTCACCGCATCTTATTAACAGTAAATTTATAATTACCAACATATCCTGGTATATAATCCTCGTAATAACTGCGTAATCAAGATATTGCAATTTACTGTCAGCTGAAAATAAGACTATAGGTGAACGGAAGCATAGTATCAAGGAATCTAACATAGAACTTCTTGTGAGCTGAATTATGAAGAGGAACCTAAGAAATCTAAAAAATAACAGAATATTTTAGAATCAAAGCAAATTGAAAGCTAATTTCGTACTATTTTTAATACATTCAAAGTTTATTCAGAAATATTCAAAGGAAATACTATTGCTACTTATATTTTTTACTTTTTATCTGAAGTCCAAGACCAGCTTACCTCCTTCAGTATACCATGAAGCATGCTTTCAATTTAATCTGGTGTAATAATTTCACCCCTACAATACCATAGCATATTAGATTAAAAGCACCCCTCAGTATCACGCATTCTGGCCAAAATAATTCATCATCAGCGAGACAATACCCTCCCACCACGAGAGTTGGTGGGTGACTGATTCCCCTGGCCTTGAGCAGCTAGGCCTAGGGAGTAGTATGAACAGTGTTGTCAACACCTCACAGCAGTGCCTCCAAGTCTTGTTAATGGCTTCCGCTCACTACTAGCACGAATAAGGGTCGCATATTACTGACGGATGAGAGCCGTTGCTGGTACTAGTGCAACCCTATTGTACTGATGGGTCACTGCCGACACTGGTACTGGTTGAATTAATTAGCTTAGAGAGACCACAGGCCGTAGCACAGTTGGTAGAGTACTCGCCTACAAACTGAAAGGTTAAGGGTTCGAGGCTCGGGCCAGCCAATGTGCGTTATTGGCAGACGACAGTACTGTGATGGACGGCGCGGTCTAGCACTTACTGGCAACTGTCCACTTAATTAAGTCCCTGAATGATAAGGGCATCCAGCTCTTGAGCAGGGAGTGCATGGTGATACAAAAAATGCAGATTCCAACCATTGTATAATTATCTATTTTACCGGTTTGATTGTTTTAAATCTATCTTAACACTCTCATGTTCAGTTAAGTATCTTTGAAACTTATTACCACTACCGTTCACTCATGCACCATTTGCGCTACCGTGAGACAATACACATGTATTATCGCTCTGTTTTAACCCACATTAATATCTCTACATGCAATGTATTATACATCCAAAGATAGAGCAAAACCCATACTATTATAAAACTGGAAAAAAATCCCTTAACCCATTCAGTACCGGTGACATTCTTCTTATTTTATTCTGGCAATGATTAGAATATATTTGGCTTAGGAAGACGTCTGTTCATTAAATGGCTACAGACTATCTCGATCCTTTCACTGACCATATATCCTTCCTAAGCTTCATAGATCATCTAAATGTAGCTGCAATCAAATTGAAAAGATGTCGTCAGTACAGAAGGGGTCAAAATCAATTTCACACTGAGAATCGATATACAGTATATGAAATCTTTAATGGTTTTCGTAGTTTACACCGTCATCATTTAGTTATAAGGTGGGCAATATTTGTTATATCAGAAATTAAAAGCATTTTCCTGGCTCAATTTATCAGAATTTATCAATTATATTTTTGTTAATGGATAAATTAATTGGAGATCAGTATTTGGTGAAGGAAAATTATGCATCAACCAAAACATTCACTCTAAAGCAATTTTCAGCTACTACAATTATTTTTAGTACAATCTATTATACCTCAATAGATTGGAAAGGTTGATCTACAATATTACCATAGCAAAACCCACAAAATAAATTTTGATCGATAAAAGTTATGTGGACCGAAAAAAAACTATTTCCAACATCCTTTCACTTTGCACCTCATAAATATAACTGTTCAGGTTTATATATACTGTATATATACATGATATGACAAGTATTCAATCGGTATTTGTCTATCATTTAAGTATTTTATATGAATATAATACAAACATATACGATCCCAATTCTTAAACTCTCTTAGGTACACAGTAGGGTACATTTTCTGGTTTCATTTTGTTGTAAGGTGTTTTAGAGTTATGAATAATATCGATACTATAGCTCATGGTATTAGGAAGAGAATAAAACAAACCTCAAGTCCCTACTCCCTTTATCTGATTATATATGATTATTTACAAATAGGCCGTCATCGGACAAGAATATTAACACTCTTAACCCGGGAACGGCGAGAACACTCTTAAGAGGTTGTGGTGGGGAAGGGCAAGGAACCTCTTAAGAGGTAAGGCCTAAAAAAATCTTTTAAAAGGCCCCAGTAGCACTTAAAACAAGTGAAATGGTGATTAAGTGAGATAATTCCTCTCCATACCTTGTATCACTCCTCCACATCTGTCAAAATCCCTTCCTTCCCCCCTTTCCCCCCCCCCCCCTTCAATTATCACCTATTTTCCCTGTTATTCCCTCATTCATTGGTATATTTACGTGTCAACATCTCAAAGCTGGTTCTATGGTGACGTCATGTGACTACCGAGTGTGTTGCGTAAGGTAGGGTGTGGGTGAATGAGTCAGTCAATCTTCAGGCCTCGCAAGGGGAGGGTCTGCCTCGCTCTGCTCCACAATTCATTAATGGACCGGCCGACTATAATTCGCGATTTTGACCATCCAAACACTATTCCCACTTGTTTTATTGTTGTTACATGTTACTATCTTCATATTAAACATAAAATAGGCGCATATTGTGACGTTAACCACTCCGTTAGAACCGCATGGCTTGTCCTACAGTGACTCGCTAGGATCGCCAGGGCAGTGGATGGGGCTACAGTTTATGTATTAGAGTGTGCTTTATTTCATATGAAAGCTCGTGTCATGGGCAGTCCAGAAAGGCTCTTTGTTTTCACCCATGTCAAGGCTTTATATATTTAATTGTAAAGTATATGTTTTATCATTAACTAGTAATGATGGGATCTGGGAGAGAGAGAGAGAGTAGAACAGAGTGAGAGGGGGGCGCCCAGTGTTTTTGTCCCGCTCGATGACGTCACGGCTGGCTGCCTCGGGGGTTGGTGGAGAGAGGTCCTTACCATGCTGCAAGCTCTCTTGCTAGTGGCTAGAGGACTTGTACCCGCTTTTTTCCCACGCGCCTCGAGCTAGTGCGAGTATATATACAGTTCCTCGCCACTCTCTCCCTCAGATCTGGTTTCTAGAACGCACCCATCTTTTTCCCTTGCTATCTGTCCCCTGCTCCGCACCTGAGAATCTTTTCCTCTGCCTACCTCTCTCTTTTTCATATCTTTCACCACCTTTTTATTAATATTATACCCCCTCTGGTTAACTCTGCAAAACCAGCTTAATGCTGGCCAGTTGTATTGTGCGTTAAGGTCTGATATAACCCATGTATGTTAGTTGTTAAGATAAGTGGATCACGAAGCATTGGTTGGCATTTATATTGTTTAAGTACCGCGTCCTAGCGTCCTATAATTATTAGTGTTCTGCTGGATTAGATAATGCTAGACTAGGAGTCTGATATTATAAGGTATTGTTTCCTATGAGTGCTGGCTTTAGTTAAAAGCTGCACGACATACCTGAGAACTGGAGTTGATTGAGTAAATTCTAGTCTGTGTGCCATTGAGAGTAGAGCATGCACGAATGAGGGCTTTTTGCCTATACCATTCTGCACTGTTCTAAGCTCGTTGTTTGTCTTTGAGGTACGCCAGGAGAACGCTTAATACTTCGGTATTAAGGTTTCTCAAGGGAGCTACCCTTCCCTATAACGTAATATTTGACGCACAGACTTGAGATTTGCACTAGGCTATGCGGCATGCCATGCGCACCAGTATCTCGTATCATTGACTCTAGCTAGACTTTATCAGTCACCGTAGACATTAAGTATATTAACCTAATTACTTTTTTTATGCATACCCATTTATTATTACACAAGCATTTCGCAGCCTAGTTTGATGTATTGAGACACAAACGACTTAGGCTCTTTTTGTTGATAGGAATACTGCATTGTCGTGGTGATTATTATTATTGTTGTAGTGTTTAGGATATTCTTGGCTCCGACGACATTATATATTCTGCCTTTTTGTGTGCATAGCCTGCACGAGCATTGTTCCACTGCCTGCCTTTTTGGATTCCATTTCCGATACGAGCATCTTTATAGCATCTAACATTTAAAGAAGATTCCTTGTTAGTGTTGAAGGATTTTAGTGCACTTTCTTTCATGCAGGAGTGCCTGACATTTATTGATTAAAGTAACGTAAGCTGTAACTTCTCTTACCACCTTACTTTGCATACCATAACCAAGCACCTTCGGTTATAGGTAGTAATAGGCTGTTTTCACATAACATTAAGCCTAGAGTAGACACACATTTATTGAGAGTTTGATAGCCTATTATTGCATATAGAACTCTGTAGAGTATTTGTGTTCTTTGTTCACTGGGAATATATATCAGAGGTTGGATTTAGCGCTTTCCGTTGTAGCATTTATGCCATTACTAGTCCAATGAATAAGAGCCCTGATATATTTAAACCCCAGTCGTAACAAATGGCGACCTTACCTAGGATTTGGTGAACCTACATTTATTAAGCAGGGAACATTTGTTGTTTTGGGGAATATTTTGCGGGATCAGCAGGAATATTTTTTTTTTGCAACATAGTATAGCACTTGAGTATTTCCGAGAATTGTTGTGTGTATATTGAGGTATAAGAGTTTGGGATACTTCTTTTCTGAATATTGTGGTGAGAAATTTTTGTGAGCATCATGTCTTATACCGGGTCAGAGGAGAATGGAGACACAGTACGTAATGTCGAAACTGAGGAACAGCAGCATGATGAAAGGGTTAATCGGGTGAACTGTGAGGAGGATGCTAGGATATTTTTGCAATGGCCAGTTACTGCCGAGCGGTTGGAGGGTATGGATCGGTACTGTCTTCAATGCCTGGCCACAGCTATCGGTCATGCGGTTACTAGCAGCATGACCAAGGATAACTTGATAACGTGTGTACTGGGCAGGGTGACTGGTGAGCGAGATGGGTTGAGTGCTCAGAGCCCTTCGGCCATGCTTCCCCTACACTCGACTCCCAGTCATCCCAGTCCTTTGCCGACCCCGGGTACGCTTCCGCAGTTGGGTGGTGACTGGCAGGGTGGGTTGCCCCTGGGGGGACCACCGGTGATTTCAAACATTGTAGCACCTTCACCTCCTCAAGGGTTAACTCCAGAATTATTGCTTCAGCTCAAATTAGCTAAGCTTCAACAGCAATTAGAATTAGCCAAGATAGAAGAGAGAGCCAAGCTAGCAAAAATCCAAGCTGATTTAGAGTCGACTAGGTACTGTGCCGACATGGACGTAGAGAAGTCGCGAGTAGAGGCAACGGGACAGCGACTTGGGGCTGGTAACCGTGTTCATGAGCAGTCTCTCTCGCACTTATTGAAACTGGTTCCGGTGTTTGATGAGAGTGGTGTAACAGAATTTTTCACACGCTTTGAGAAGAAGTGCCAGGAACACCAGTGGCCAGAGAATAAATGGGCAGCACTTGTATCCTCTAGATTAATAGGCAAGGGTCTTAAAGCCTACGATGCGTTACCTTTGGAGTTATGTATTGTGTACGAGGATCTCAAGGAGGCTGTCCTGAGGGCTTACGAACTGAAACCAGAAACGTACCGTTTGAAGTTCCGGGGTGTAACTAAGGGAAGAGATAGCACCTTTTTGGAACACGCCCGGGACTTGTCCGATGCTATGGGGAACTGGCTCCGATCTGAGAAGGTCACAACATTTGATGAAATTAAGCAGTTAATGATGTTGGAGCAGTTCTTTAAGAGCACGGGCGGTGATCTAACTTTGAACTTAAAGGAGAAAAACCCAAGAACTCTAGTCGAAGCAGCAGAAATGGCTGATCGACGGCTGTCGTTGATTCGGGGTTGCGGGTCCTCGCAGAAGTACAATGTAAGTGCTAAGGACCGTTATCCTCCCCCTCCCCGGAACAATGACACATTTAAACAGAAGAGCCATGAAACTAAAACTGAATCCAAACCTTACACCACACCGTATGTGAAAAGTCAGGGGCCTTTTACATCACAGTATAAGCCGAAACCGAAATTTATGTGTTTTAGTTGCCACCAGGAGGGTCATAAGGCAAATGAGTGCCCTAGTCGACCTCCTCCGGCAGCCGTGTGTTTTGCTCACGGCATTGGAGTGTTCAAGAGGACATCGGAGTTTGTTAGAGGCATTTCTTCCGAGGTAAATACACTGCCAGTGCAGAAGGATCCGGAAGGCTTATTCCCTGTCCGTGATGCCTTTAGTGACCACAGGGGACTCGGTTGTGTGGAGTGGGGGGGTAGAAGACATGAGGTGAGAATTTTGCGTGACACTGGGGCATCGCAAACACTGTTGAGAAATTTCACTGGTAAACCTGTCAATACGGCGCGGGTGGTTGTGGTTCAGGGAGTTAATGCGACAAGGTCATACCCGCTTGTAAGAATGAAGGTGGAAGTTGATGGTGTGACTCGTGACCTGGATGTAGGAATTGTGGAGAAGTTACCTGTATGGGGCGTTGACCTCCTTCTCGGCAACGACTTTGCGGGACCTACTTCTGAGGCTCCACCCTTAGTCGTTGTCGAGAAGCCGGCCGACGTGAGTAGGGAGGAGCAGGAGTGGGTTGAGAAGTGTCCGGGGCAGCCTATGGCGTGTGTTGTCACCGGAGATCCTGCATCCAGGGAGTCACATTCTGGTCAACAATCTTTAGATCAGCGGAGGAAGGGTACCGAGAAGGGGTTGGAAGTTGATGCGGTTGAGAGTTTAGTATCAACGGCCCTTCTCGGGGACTCAGTATTAGGACCAAATATCGAGTCTGGAGAAGACCCAGTAACTGTTCCTGAAGGGGCAGAGGATGGGCTTAAAAAGACGAAAGAGTTGAAGGAGGACAGTGATGCACAGTCGGGAGATGTAGCAACAAGGTACCCTGACGTGTACCCTATGAGAAATGGGTCGGCGAAGACGGTGGTCCGATGCTTGCTAGTGTATTTTTCCCGGTATGGTTACCCGCAGGGGATTCAGTCAGTCCAGGGACCCAACTTCACTTCTAGCCTCTTTGTCCAAGCAATGCCGCAGCATGGGATTGTTGGGGTTGTGTCATCTGCATATCATCCGGAGAGCCAGGGTGTGTTAGAGCGATGGCACTCAGCCTTGAAATCTGTGCTTCGTTGTTGTTGCTTTGAGAGTGGGAAGGATTGGGATCTTGGCCTGCCATGTGTTTTGTTTGCTGTACGGGAGGTACCTGGGGAGAGTTTGGGATTCAGCCCTAATGAGCTCGTCTTTGGACACGGTGTCAGAGGGCCTCTCCCTATGGTTGAAGAAGTATGGGAGGGCGCAGAAAAACCTTGTTCTATGCTCCAGTGTGTCCTCAACATTCGAGAACGGATGTTGCGCAGTTTGGAGTTGGCTGGCCGTAATTTGACTAGCTCTCAGGCCCTCAGGAAGGACAGGTACGACCTCAAGGTTGAACTCAGGGAGTTTCACGTGGGTCAGGAGGTGTTGATTCTACTGCCCCTTGTAGGTCACCCCTTATCCGCGAAGTACACTGGTCCTTATAGGGTGGTGGAGGAGCTATCAGACCTGGATTACTTGGTAGCCACTCCAGACAGACGGAAGCGCAATCAGTTATGTCATGTTAATCCCATGAAGGAGTATGGGAGGCACCCCCCTGAGCCTCTCACTGTGCCTGTGATGACGTTTAGCAGTCAAGGTGGAGAAGGAGAACGGGACAGTCAAGCTCAGGTGGAGGATAACTGGAAGGATAAGAAGTTCAAATGGGCGCCTGAGTGTGAGGTGTTTAGGGAAGTAAAACACCTGTTGTGCACTCACCCGATCCTCAGGGCCCCTGACTTTAGCCTACCTTTCCAACTAGCAACGGAGGCTAGTGGTGTGGGGGCTGGTGCCGTCCTTGTGGAAAAGGACGATGATGGGCTGGAGCATCCTGTTAGTTTCTGCTCGGAGAAGTACAATTCGGCCCAGGGAGCTGCTCTGTTGTCGAGGAGGAGCTGCTGGCGGTTGTACTTGCTCTGAGGCATTTCGAGGTCTGTGTTCCAGCCTATGGTCCGGTCGTTGTAGTTTACCCAGATCATCACCCTCTCAAGTTCTTGGACCAGTTTCACAATCGGAATATGAGGCTGACCAGGTGGTCACTAAGGTTACTGGTATATAACCTGGACATACGCCATATTGCCGGTTGTAACAACGTGGTTGCAGATGGTCGTTCAAGGGTATATGATCCTGGGTAGATTGACACACGGGTAGCCTCCTGCTTTAGTTTGAATGGTATTTTGTGCTTGGTGCTTGTTGGCTCGCGGTTGTAGCCCAGCGTATTGGGTCGTAAAGCAGGAGTTGAGCGTTTGGTATAGAAGAAAAAACTAGGTTTGCCCCTATAGTGCAGCCGAAATAAACAAATTATAAACATAAAAATCAAATAAAAACTCTTTCTTTGATAGTTGATTTTTTTTAGTATGTTATAGCAGTAATTCTGAGTTGCACTCCTCTCAGAATGGTGGGCTAGAGAAGCTCGCTCTTGAGGAGCATAACTACATATAATTTAACCTATGGTGTTGGGGAGGGTTATAATTTTGAAAAATGTTTTGTTGAAGAACTGTGCCAGATATTTTACTGCCGCTGGGTGATGGGAAGTGGAGATATAGCATGGGTTCTAACCATCAGATTTTTGTGAGCCTTGGGGCCTCTGAGAAAAATCTTGGGGGGGTGTGACGTTAACCACTCCGTTAGAACCGCATGGCTTGTCCTACAGTGACTCGCTAGGATCACCAGGGCAGTGGATGGGGCTACAGTTTATGTATTAGAGTGTGCTTTATTTCATATGAAAGCTCGTGTCATGGGCAGTCCAGAAAGGCTCTTTGTTTTCACCCATGTCAAGGCTTTATATATTTAATTGTAAAGTATATGTTTTATCATTAACTAGTAATGATGGGATCTGGGAGAGAGAGAGAGAGTAGAACAGAGTGAGAGGGGGGCGCCCAGTGTTTTTGTCCCGCTCGATGACGTCACGGCTATCTGCCTCGCGGGGGTTGGTGGAGAGAGGTCCTTACCATGCTGCAAGCTCTCTTGCTAGTGGCTAGAGGACTTGTACCCGCTTTTTTCCCACGCGCCTCGAGCTAGTGCGAGTATATATACAGTTCCTCGCCACTCTCCCTCAGATCTGGTTTCTAGAACGCACCCATCTTTTTCCCTTGCTATCTGTCCCCTGCTCCGCACCTGAGAATCTTTTCCTCTGCCTACCTCTCTCTTTTTCATATCTTTCACCACCTTTTTATTAATATTATACCCCCTCTGGTTAACTCTGAAAAACCAGCTTCATGCTGGCCAGTTGTATTGTGCGTTAAGGTCTGATATAACCCATGTATGTTAGTTGTTAAGATAAGTGGATCACAAAGCATTGGTTGGCATTTATATTGTTTAAGTACCGCGTCCTATAATTATTAGTGTTCTTCTGGATTAGATAATGCTAGACTAGGAGTCTGATATTATAAGGTATTGTTTCCTATGAGTGCTGGCTTTAGTTAAAAGCTGCACGACATACCTGAGAACTGGAGTTGATTGAGTAAATTCTAGTCTGTGTGCCAGTGAGAGTAGAGCATGCACGAATGAGGGCTTTTTGCCTATACCATTCTGCACTGTTCTAAGCTCGTTGTTTGTCTTTGAGGTACGCCAGGAGAACGCTTAATACTTCGGTATTAAGGTTTCTCAAGAGAGCTACCCTTCCCTATAACGTAATATTTGACGCACAGACTTGAGATTTGCACTAGGCTATACGGCATGCCATGCGCACCAGTATCTCGTATCATTGACTCTAGCTAGACTTTATCAGTCACCGTAGACATTAAGTATATTAACCTAATTACTCTTTTTATGCATACCCATTTATTATTACACAAGCATTTCGCAGCCTAGTTTGATGTATTGAGACACAAACGACTTAGGCTCTTTTTGTTGATAGGAATACTGCATTGTCGTGGCGATTATTATTATTGTTGTAGTGTTTAGGATATTCTTGGCTCCGACGACATTATATATTCTGCCTTTTTGTGTGCATAGCCTGCACGAGCATTGTTCCGCTGCCTGCCTTTTTGGGTTCCATTTCCGATACGAGCATCTTTATAGCATCTAACATTTAAAGAAGATTCCTTGTTAGTGTTGAAGGATTTAGTGCACTTTCTTTCATGCAGGAGTGCCTGACATTTATTGATTAACGTAACGTAAGCTGTAACTTCTCTTACCACCTTACTTTGCATACCATAACCAAGCACCTTCGGTTATAGGTAGTAATAGGCTGTTTTCACATAACATTAAGCCTAGAGTAGACGCACATTTATTGAGAGTTTGATAGCCTATTATTGCATATAGAACTCTGTAGAGTATTTGTGTTCTTTGTTCACTGGGAATATACATCAGAGGTTGGATCTAGCGCTTTCCGTTGTAGCATTTATGCCATTACTAGTCCAATGAATAAGAGCCCTGATATATTTAAACCCCAGTCGTAACAAATGGCGACCTTACCTAGGATTTGGTGAACCTACATTTATTAAGCAGGGAACATTTGTTGTTTTGGGGAATATTTTGCGGGGATCAGCAAGAATAATTTTTTTTGCAACATAGTATAGCACTTGAGTATTTCCGAGAATTTTTGTGTGTATATTGAGGTATAAGAGTTTGGGGTACTTCTTTTCTGAATATTGTGGTGAGAAATTTTTGTGAGCATCATGTCTTATACCGGGTCAGAGGAGAATGGAGACACAGTACGTAATGTCGAAACTGAGGAACAGCAGCATGATGAAAGGGTTAATCGGGTGAACTGTGAGGAGGATGCTAGGATATTTTTGCAATGGCCTGTTACTGCCGAGCGGTTGGAGGGTATGGATCGGTACGGTCTTCTATGCCTGGCCACAGCTATCGGTCATGCGGTTACTAGCAGCATGACCAAGGATAACTTGATAACGTGTGTACTGGGCAGGGTGACTGGTGAGCGAGATGGGTTGAGTGCTCAGAGCCCTTCGGCCATGCTTCCCCTACACTCGACTCCCAGTCATCCCAGTAGTTTGCCGACCCCGGGTACGCTTCCGCAGGTGGGTGGTGACTGGCAGGGTGGGTTGCCCCTGGGGGGACCACCGGTGATTTCAAACATTGTAGCACCTTCACCTCCTCAAGGGTTAACTCCAGAATTATTGCTTCAGCTCGAATTAGCTAAGCTTCAACAGCAATTAGAATTAGCCAAGATAGAAGAGAGAGCCAAGCTAGCAAAAATCCAAGCTGATTTAGAGTCGACTAGGTACTGTGCCGACATGGACGTAGAGAAGTCGCGAGTAGAGGCAACGGGACAGCGACTTGGGGCTGGTAACCGTGTTCATGAGCAGTCTCTCTCGCACTTATTGAAACTGGTTCCGGTGTTTGATGAGAGTGGTGTAACAGAATTTTTCACACGCTTTGAGAAGAAGTGCCAGGAACACCAGTGGCCAGAGAATAAATGGGCAGCACTTGTATCCTCTAGATTAATAGGCAAGGGTCTTAAAGCCTATGATGCGTTACCTTTGGAGTTATGTATTGTGTACGAGGATCTCAAGGAGGCTGTCCTGAGGGCTTACGAACTGAAACCAGAAACGTACCATTTGAAGTTCCGGGGTGTAACTAAGGGAAGAGATAGCACCTTTTTGGAACACGCCCGGGACTTGTCCGATGCTATGGGGAACTGGCTCCGATCTGAAAAGGTCACAACATTTGATGAAATTAAGCAGTTAATGATGTTGGAGCAGTTCTTTAAGAGCACGGGCGGTGATCTAACTTTGAACTTAAAGGAGAAAAACCCAAGAACTCTAGTAGAAGCAGCAGAAATGGCTGATCGATGGCTGTCGTTGATTCGGGGTTGCGGGTCCTCGCAGAAGTACGATGTAAGTGCTAAGGACCGTTATCCTCCCCCTCCCCGGAACAATGACACATTTAAACAGAAGAGCCATGAAACTAAAACTGAATCCAAACCTTACACCACACCGTATGTGAAAAGTCA
Organism: Paralithodes platypus; assembly: GCA_032716605.1. Lineage (NCBI taxonomy): Eukaryota > Metazoa > Arthropoda > Malacostraca > Decapoda > Lithodidae > Paralithodes > Paralithodes platypus. The sequence goes on along the minus strand of CM064488.1, from coordinate 26,252,726 downwards.
GGGGCCTTTTACATCACAGTATAAGCCGAAACCGAAATTTATGTGTTTTAGTTGCCACCAGGAGGGTCATAAGGCAAATGAGTGCCCTAGTCGACCTCCTCCGGCAGCCGTGTGTTTTGCTCACGGCATTGGAGTGTTCAAGAGGACATCGGAGATTGTTAGAGGCATTTCTTCCGAGGTAAATACACTGCCAGTGCAGAAGGATCCGGAAGGCTTATTCCCTGTCCGTGATGCCTTTAGTGACCACAAGGGACTCGGTTGTGTGGAGTGGGGGGGTAGAAGACATGAGGTGAGAATTTTGCGTGACACTGGGACATCGCAAACACTATTGAGAAATTTCACTGGTAAACCTGTCAATACGGCGCGGGTGGTTGTGGTTCAGGGAGTTAATGCGACAAGGTCATACCCGCTTGTAAGAATGAAGGTGGAAGTTGATGGTGTGACTCGTGACCTGGATGTAGGAATTATGGAGAAGTTACCTGTTGGGGGCGTCGACCTCCTTCTCGGCAACGACTTTGCGGGACCTACTTCTGAGGCTCCACCCTTAGTCGTTGTCGAGAAGCCAGCCGACGTGAGTAGGGAGGAGCAGGAGTGGGTTGAGAAGTGTCCGGGGCAGCCTATTACGTGTGTTGTCACCGGAGATCCTGCATCCAGGGAGTCACATTCTGGTCAACAATCTTTAGATCAGCGGAGGAAGGGTACCGAGAAGGGGTTGGAAGTTGATGCGGTTGAGAGTTTAGTATCAACGCCCCTTCTCGGGGACTCAGTATTAGGACCAAATATCGAGTCTGGAGAAGACCCAGTAACTGTTCCTGAAGGGGCAGAGGATGGGCTTAAAAAGACGAAAGAGTTGAAGGAGGACAGTGATGTACAGTCGGGAGATGTAGCAACAAGGTACCCTGACGTGTACCCTATGAGAAATGGGTCGGCGAAGACGGTGGTCCGAAGCTTGCTAGTGTATTTTTCCCGGTATGGTTACCCGCAGGGGATTCAGTCAGTCCAGGGACCCAACTTCACTTCTAGCCTCTTTGTCCAAGCAATGCCGCAGCATGGGATTGTTGGGGTTGTGTCATCTGCGTATCATCCGGAGAGCCAGGGTGTGTTAGAGCGATGGCACTCAGCCTTGAAATCTGTGCTTCGTTGTTGTTGCTATGAGAGTGGGAAGGATTGGGATCTTGGCCTGCCATGTGTTTTGTTTGCTGTACGGGAGGTACCTGGGGAGAGTTTGGGATTCAGCCCTAATGAGCTCGTCTTTGGACACCGTGTCAGAGGGCCTCTTCCTATGGTTGAAGAAGTATGGGAGGGTGCAGAAAAACCTTGTTCTATGCTCAAGTGTGTCCTCAACAGTCGAGAACGGATGTTGCGCAGTCTGGAGTTGGCTGGCCATAATTTGACTAGCTCTCAGGCCCTCAGGAAGGACAGGTACGACCTCAAGGTTGAACTCAGGGAGTTTCACGTGGGTCAGGAGGTGTTGATTCTACTGCCCCTTGTAGGTCACCCCTTATCCGCGAAGTACACTGGTCCTTATAGGGTGGTGGAGGAGCTATCAGACCTGGATTACTTGGTAGCCACTCCAGACAGACGGAAGCGCAATCAGTTATGTCATGTTAATCCCATGAAGGAGTATGGGAGGCACCCCCCTGAGCCTCTCACTGTGCCTGTGATGATGTTTAGCAGTCAAGGTGGAGAAGGAGAACGGGACAGTCAAGCTCAGGTGGAGGATAACTGGAAGGATAAGAAGTTCAAATGGGCGCCTGAGTGTGAGAAGGTGTTTAGGGAAGTAAAACACCTGTTGTGCACTCACCCGATCCTCAGGGCCACTGACTTTAGCCTACCTTTCCAACTAGCAACGGAGGCTAGTGGTGTGGGGGCTGGTGCCGTCCTTGTGGAAAAGGACGAT
>CM064488.1:26218326-26245826 GCA_032716605.1 Paralithodes platypus | reverse complement strand
GATCCACAGTCACTCCTCTATTTTCCGACGCTTGTACTACACACCCTCTCCATCTTAATGGAGGTCCTCTCACCCCTTCACCTCCCCTTGCATCTGACTCACATATTCTCTCTGCAAGCCTCTCACCCTCCACCCACTCAACACGTCCGGACCAGCACAGCACCCCTTTGTCCATTCTGGCCGACAAATGTTCCTGCTGCCACACTCTCCTACACATCTCTTCATTCCTCAATCCGTTTCTAAGAGTCATTCCACACACTCCCCAAGCAGCTCATCTCCATCACATCCAGCTTTCTTCTCTCCCTCGCCTTCAGAGCCCATGTCTCAGCCCCATACATTTACAACTTGGTACAACTTTCCCTTGATACACTGCACTGTCAGCTTTCATTTCGAGGTATCTCACCTTCCGCCCACTTCCCATTGCTCCGAATACTTTCCCTCTTTCATATACTCTCTATTCCACCCCCACTTCCACACCTCCGCTTCTGCTTATCATTCTTCCTAGATATATAAAACACTCAACTTGTTCCAGCATCTCCCCATCCAGCCATACATCTAGGTTCACCCTACGAGCACCTCAATTACACGCCACCACCCTACTTTTATTGACATTGATCACTGCTCAGCTTCCTCCTCCTACAAACCACACCAAACTCCTTGACCACTCGCTGCAGTTCCTCGTCAGAATCCGCCACCAACGCTGCATCATCAGCAAACAGCAACTGGTTCAACTCCCAATCTCCACCACTCCCCCATACCAAACCCAATCCTCTACCCACAGTTCTCATTTTCACCTCCCTCACCACACCATCCACATACACATTAAACAGCCACAGTGACACCACACAACCCTGTCGTAGACCCACATTCACCTCAAACCACTCAACTCACCATTTCCCACTCCAACACATGCTCTGCTCTCTTCACAAAAACTCTTAACTGCTCCAAACAAATCTCCAATTTCATAAATCCCCAGCACCTTCCGCACAGCTTCCCGATCCATACGACCATACGCCCTCTCCAAATCCATAAAAGCCCACAATACCTCCTTATGCTTCTCTAAATACTTCTCGCACAGTTGCCTTACTGCAAACATTTGATCCACACACCCTCCCCCATCCCCAATACCGCACTGCTCCTTTCCCATTGCATCCACTGCACCCTTTACCACCCCTTCTATCAACACCCTGCCATTCAGCTCTCCAACAACTGACACAAAAATAATACCTCTATAACTTGAACACTCCTGCCGGTCTCCCCTACCCCTGCACATCGGCACAACACATGCACTCCTCCAGTCCAGTGGCACCTTTGACACAACAAAGCACACATTGAACAGTCTCACCAGCCAATCCATAATTTGTTAAACTAGATATTTAGTCATTTACAAAGCACTCAAATTTTGCACTATGAAAGTTAAATGATAAGTTACAATATGTGAATACAAGTAACAAATCAAAAAGTAAAGTTAGATGCCTTGAAATTGAGCATATAGTTTATCACTGTAATGTTAGGAAATGTATCTTTATCCCTTTCTGTACCAGCGACGTGTTTTTAAATTTTATTCTAGCTATATTTAGAGGATTTTGTGCAGTTTAGGAAGGATCTGTGGTAGTAAAAAGGGTTAAGCGAGATGGTTTGAAGCCTGCTGGAGGCTCTATTGTAACTGAATACAATTGTCTAATAGTAGACAGAATAAAGTTAAATGGACATCGCCAGTACAGAAGGGGTTAAACTGAATTAGCCACTAAATAAACACGTAACATTTAGCCGCTGCATTGTACAGTTACAGTATTTCTAGTTCTTAAACACTGCAGATTAACCAGACTAGTTCTATGATGCATCAAAGAACTACGTCACAGGAAAATCACATACCAAAACACCAAGAAGCAAAACAATAATCCAGAGGGTGACAGGCTGGTCCTATCCAGAGTGAGGTTTAGCATCCTCTACCCTACCTTAGCCATTTTTGCCTGTCTCTTTTACTGCACTACTTTTTCTTCTAGGTGCTGGCGAGGTAGCCCGATTGGGTGGCACTGCAAGGGGGGCGGCAGACGGTGGGGGCATTGGCCCGGGGGTGTAAGACCGTGGGCTGATGATCCCCTCCCCCGCTGCCCTCTCAGAGACAGATCTCATCTTTTTTTCCTTGCCCCTCAACTTTCTCTTCATACCTGTTGAGGGTATGGGCCCCAGGAGAGGCTACCTAACAAAGTATTCTTCGTCGGACGTTTCCAACTATTCAATAAAGACAACAACAACACGTGCGGGTTGTGGTGGGGGTGGCTCAACATCATTCAACTTAAGGGGAGGTTTATAGTTTCCTCACTAGACCTCCATCAAGCTTAAAAAAATACTCCCTTGACCCACCATCGAGATAAATTTGTACATTTTTCGGTAGAAAAATGTCTCAGCCAAAGACCGTTCCTACTAAATTGCAGGCTTTCTATCGCTCGCCAGCGAAAAATTGAAACCTAAATGGCACGAAAGGTCTTAAAACTTACAGAGATAGGGCGAAAGGTCTTAAAATCACCAAACTAATTGGGAAAGCACCTTCAAATCTCATACTAATAAGGCTAAACATGAGGGAGATGGGGTCCAGAACACCCCTTTAAGTGAAAATCTGCCCTTAATGAAAGCAGCACCTTCCATGTTAACATCGTCCCGTAGTTTTTGGGGTACAGGTCTCCCTCACTGTCCGATGCCCCAATTTAGGCCTATACGTTTTTAGGTGTTTGTGTTTGGGCTTTGGCTGGTCTGAGAACGCATCCCCATTTACTCCATTAATTTTAGGGTTCGCTATACAATTTTTCTATTTAAGATCGTGTTTTCAGGAACGTAAGCCAATCGTAAATTGAGAGAGACCTGCTGTTTAGGGTACACTCGGATGCTATAGTTTCTAGCCCACTCTTAAGAATCTGTGGAACCCCTCTGTTTGTCTTTATGCAATTATAACTATCTTGTTTGATTTTTGGATAGAACTTGCTCTTTAGTAAATAGTATATATATTTTTGTAGTTGATGTATAGAAAATTATATTAATAAATTTGTTTCTAAAGATATACTTCCATATTTAGAAATGGGTGAAGTCCATGAATACTTATGAGTGGGCTTGAGACTATGTCATCCGAGTGCACCTTCCAGTAAGCTGATCCTCTCGGAGTCTGAACACACAACACGCATCCAGAAAAGTCTGTGCCGCACTTCGGAACGTACTCCATAATGTGGCACAGACTTTTGTTTCAACTTTAGTTAGTTAGTAGGTTGAAATAGGACTTCAGTGGCTATCAACTTTACTGGATTATTTAGCCAGCACACTGTAAGTCAAGAAAAGTTAGTTGGTTAAAATTGCACTTCAGAGGCTATCAGTCCTACTGGCTTATTAAGGGGAGGTATTTAGTTTGTTTCCTAGACCTCCATCAAGCTTTAAATTACATCCCCTTGAGTCCCTTTCAAGATAAATTTGTACATTTTTCGGTAGAAAAATTTCCCGGCCAAAGGCCGGTTCCTCTTAAATTACAGGCTCGCTATCGCTCGCCAGGATAAAATTGACACCTGAATGGCACGAAAGGTCTTAATATGGGGTGAAAGTTCTTAAAATTGCTAAACTAATGGGGCAAACGTTTTATAATATCAAAAGCAATGGGGCTTAACATGAGGGAGAAAGGGGTCAAGAAAAAAATCCCTCAAGTGGAGATCTCCCCTTAAGCCAGCACTCTGTAAGTCAAGAATAGCGTCAGGACTGGAGCCCATTTTCAAGAACTCCAGTCCCTTGTTCAGCTTTAGTTTTCCGTGTGTTGTTTTCTGTTTGGGAAGTCACAGGCTCAAAACCTGGCCCACAAATGGCTAACCATGTGAAACGTGCTTAACAAGAGGATCTTTCTGAATCCTCGAACTGCTTAAATGAAGCCACGAAATGTAAATGATAGATAAACAATTTATGGGAAGATTCAATTCACTCGGGATAGCTTCGAAAGCTTAAGGTCATGACTTACGTCTTTGAGTGTACATTCAAAATTAATTGTTTGCCATACTTTCCAGAGTACACACTGATTGCCACTTTGCCCGCCGGCGCCCACAGCATCATGGTCCGCGAAGAAACGCCCACGGCAAACTTTCTGGCTGTGTCGTCTAATTCTTCAAGAACCTCCTCGTCATCCCCGGCTTTCTTCCTTAATGGCCTTCGGAGTCAGGAGCCTTCTAAGTCATTCATTGGTAAGTCCAATATTATGTATATATTATTATTGAAATACAAATGGTGGGAACCAATCACTGAATAGCATTTGCGCAGGAAAATTATAGAAAAGAGTGTCAAGAATATCACCAAAACCTCCCCCAAGTGGCAGCCAATGAGCGGTCGGGCTTTGATCCTGTCGACATGCAAATTAAACAGGACGGAGATCGCCTAACTTCTAACTCGTTCCTATATTTCTTATCATTTCGTATCATTAACTCCCGTCCACTCACCAACTCTCTGCAATCTCTCTCTCTCCGCCGCAATGTTGCATCTCTCTCGCTATTCTATCGCTACTATAATAATCAGTGTTCCTCAGAGCTATCCCAGTGCATACCACCTCCTTTACGTAGGGCACGTGGTACCCGTCTTGCAACTCAATCCCACCCCTACTCTGTGCAACTCTCCAACCCAAGAGTGAAACGTTACTCTCAAACTTTCTTCTACTCAACATCTGAGCTCTGGAACTCTCTCCCAGAATCAGTCTTTCCCTCTTCCTATGACTTAAATTGCTTCAAACTCCGTGTGTCCAGGCATTTTGGCTCGAACGTCCCTTGATTTTGGCCCTGTCACTCTTTCAACTATGGGGGAGGCACTCGCTATAGGCAGTTATGCCTTTTGCCTCCTTCAATCACATAGAAAAAAAAAAAGAAAAAAAAATATACCTCCCGCACTATATATCCCGGCAAAAAGCACCCTAGCCACTGTGCCAGCCTTATGCTCCCGTCAGCCACTTAAAAATGTAGGAAATGCATTGCCAGGGTAGCCTACTATTGGAGTGAAATAAAACATGAAGAGGGGAAGCGACAGAATCAAAGCTGCCGCACGGCTACCTGTACGCTCACCAAGCCGGCTCGGCCAATCAGCGAGCCGCCTAGCGTGAGGCGCGGGTATATAAGAAGGATGGCGTGGCCTGGGACTTCACTCTGTGACACTGTAGTCAAGAGCACATCTCTCAAACGCCGCTCCCACCCAACCTCCTTTCCTCTCCAACCACCATGGAGGGATTGTGGCTGGGATGCATCCGGGTCATCCAAGCACTGTGGAAGAGCCATATTTAGCACCAAAGGAGAATGTTAGCAAGCCTAGCCTTCGTTCCCATCCACCTCGAGTATCCGAAAGCGTGAACTCATATATCCCTCCTACACACCACATCACAAGCCATCCACAGCCAGAACCAATTGGTGGAAGACAAGGACAAGTAAAGCGGAGTTTACTGGCCAGCATTGAGGTGGTGAAAGGAGGAGAAGAAGGAAAAGACAAGACAAGAAGAAATATTTTGTATAAGGGACCTAAGGCCCGCAAGTTTATACTGAGAAAAACAAGATGTTTGACTAAGACTACCGGGTCAACCCCCTTTAAAATTGATGTGCCTTATTGGGCAACATATAATAAGAAAGACTTATTATCGATGAAGACAATTGAAATTATGTAATAAAATATATATTGAGTTGAAAACTAGCTTTCAATTGGTTAGTAAAGCGAAAGCTATCAGTTAGAACTAGTGTTAGGATCTGTTAGCCAGATAAGTAGTAGTTAAATGTGTATGGTGATTTCCTAAGACTTTTTGAGAGTTTAACTAAGGTTATATAATCAGGTGCGAAGGGTTTAACCTGCAACTGTCGAAATAGACTACTATGGATTTCAAAGGCAGCGTCACACTGTTTTTCGCAAATATCTCGCAAATGAATTGTTGTATCAGTATGGTATTTCAACACAAAGCCTGTTACACCCCGACCTAATTTATGGCCAATATAGCATTTTGCTATATGTGTTACGTTAGCAGTTTACTCGTGAATATTAAGACGAAGCCGGGAGGTCACGTGTACACATTCAAAGGAATGTGTAGTATTCGTCTTGGCCCCCCCCCCCCCAACACCCCCCAAACCACTCCTTAGCTACCCCTAAATCTCCCCCTCCTCACCTTCCTTAGCCCTCACCGTCTCCCCATCCACACCCCCTCCTCACTCTCGTCTCCCTGCATCTCCCATCAATATATTATACGGTTCATGTTATGCACTGTACTTGTAGCTACTCATATTATGTCAGTATATATATAGATATAATAATTATAGTGTATGCACTAATATTCATGCAGCTTACGATATTATTGAGTACGTAAACAATGGGTAGTGCAAATTGTTATGGAGGCAAGACGTATTTCACACTGTTAATTACTGTATAACCGGATGTTTGTGCACATGTGGTAGAAGGACAAAGAACACGTTCTATTGGTATTACCTGTGGTCTGGACCTATTGTGATAACTTGTTGTTATTTGTGCTAAATACTGTGCATTCATCATAAAATATAAACATGGTTAAGTTAAGATATTAATATTTTGTTAACTTGTGTCTTTGATAACCACATCATCACCTATAGACTGCATATACTTCTCTCCATCACTGCATCTCTCATTGTAGCCTTATCAAATAAATTTATAGTACCAAATATACTGCATATATTGTGACGTATCATTAGCACTATTACATACATTACATTACTGTCATGAAGTAGATGCATTATGATCGATAAATATATTGTAGGAATAAAATGAGGCAAACATGACAATACTGTAAACCATTTATTCGCTATCACTGCCCATGAAAACATCGTCATCCTCCCCTTCATCATCGCTGGCGACGTTGATTATTACAGGTTTCACGCTCTCGTGTATGTTGTCGGACTTCCAGTACCCCTCTTCAAAGTTCCTGGAATGTTGAACAGCACCCTGCCACATGTCCTTGTTTGCCAATAGCCGCGCTTCTGCCAACCTGGCCTGTAGATCCGCCCGGGTAAACCGCTGGAGGGAGGACCGCACATGGTGCTTCATGGTTCCCCATACTTGCTAAATGGCGTTGAGCTCTGGGTGACCAGGTGGCAGCCGTACGACCTCGTGGCCCCACTCACGGATGGTGTTGTCGACCTTGTACTTGGGCTGTGGACGGTTCTGCTGGCAGAGGAGCAGCAGCTCAGGTCGTGTGGCAACAGGTTGGGATGGAAATCCTGCGGTGCTCCAGCCAGCTGATGAGGTCCGCCTTCTTGGTGGCTGTGGTAGGGCATCGACACTCGTCCATCAGTTGGCTGTGGTAAGGTGCATTATCCAGCACCAGTACAGATGGCTCTGGCAATGACGGCAGGAGGTGTGTTGTTAGCCACCGCAGGAACAGTTCGCCGTTCATTTCCCCATGGTAGTCACCCCGGGTTGTCTTGGCCGTGTAGCACAGATAGGACCCGTCAACAAAGCCTTCGGCTGTGCCACCTGCGACCACCACAAATCGCTCCCCTTCTCCTGGTGGTACCTGATGACTGTAGGTGGTGCTGGTGGCAGGCTGTGTGGTATCCACCCACTCCCTGCTGTGGCCCATCCTGGTGGTAAACCAAGTCTCGTCAACATACACCACCTTCCTTCCCTTCCTCCGGTGATGCTGGAGAGCCCGGAGAGCAGCAATCCGGCGACACACCACGTCCAGAGATTCCCTCCTCACATACATCTTTCTCTGTGATGTCTTGTATTGGAATCCCATGGTGTGTATGAGCCGCCAAACTGCCGTCTCAGAGGTATCATTCGGGATAATACCAGCTGTCTTGAGGTCCGTCGCTATTACACTGAGTGTAAGATGTTGTCTGTCGGCAAACTTGCGGTGAATGTGGCGGCGTATGGCACCGACAGCAAAGTTGTCGATGGCGGCAGGTGTAGGCGGTGGTGCAGGTGTGGAAGCGGAGGACGTGGTAGCGCGTTGGACCATCTGCCTCACTCCTGCCGCAGTCATGCCCATGGTGTGTGCAACTCGGTGGTAAGGCCTGTGTGGATAATGATCAATGTTATTATTTTATATAGGCCTATTGTATTTCGTCTATCCTCTCTCTAAACATGATATTGCGATACAATGCAGTGTATGTCTTACTGTTATAGAAATGATATTATATAAATTATCATGCATAAAATTGTATGTATGAAACGTGTACGTATTACGTAAAACGGACACGAGGTATATAATACACAACATGGTCTCTTACACAGGAATATCTATTACCATAAACACCATTCCAATAAAAAATTTGGTTGCTAACTATAGGAATAATTAAAAGGTGGGGAGGTAATGGAAAATTATGTTGTGACGTAACATTTACCCACGTCCTCATCACCAATACTCCCGCCCGCTGGTGCAAATGTTACAGTAATGTTTAGGGATGCACACTTTGAGTTGAAGTACAGCCTCATTGGCACCCAGCATGAGGCCTCGTTCACCCTCAATGGTAATTGTTGCCTCACGGAGAGACGGATTGATTGTCAGCCACAAGAACATATCATGATATCTGGCTCTGTGCTCCTTAAATACACAATTTAAATAATGTACACACTGACGTGGGTGTGGGATAGGCCCTTTTGACAGCTGGACCAGCCTTATGAGTAAATACATGGGAAAATATAATTTGCCTTCTCATATTCCCTCAAGGGGGTAGGGAGGATCAGCAAGAACTACAGTACATAATATATATACTGTATGTATATATATATATATATATATATATATATATATATATATATATATATATATATATATATATATATATATATATATATATATATATATATATAAAATACAAATACTCACACATTCCCCCCAAAAAATAGATTCACCCCAGATACTAATACAGTATCTGAGATAAGTCCTTCCAGGATTGTCGTTTTAACAGAAATTTCACATTACTCGGTCAAATGTGGAAATATGGGAAGGCTACTGACTGACTGAATATCATTTGCAACACTCAATATCTCTGTCATGATAAAGCATTGGAATTTATGTATGGATCCAGGGATGCCATTTGGCCGGATTATATCCATTCGGGACCATTCAGCCGTCTGTTTTTAAACGTTTACCCCTATCCAGGTGTCGAATTTTAGCTGGCGAGCGATAGCGAGCCAGCATATTTGAGGTTTTTTAGACAGCAGGCGAAATTTGTAGATTTTTTGGTAGAAAAATTTCTCCGGCGAAGCCGGACTTTTCTTCAGAATGCTGTAGAAAAATTGTAGTCCTCTAAGAGTATATGGCAATAGTTCCAGCTGATTGGTGATTGTGATTGTTACTGTTAAAACCATGGTTCCTACGGCACAAATACTGGTCGAAAGCACAGTGAGAACGCTTATTTTGCCAAAACAGCTGAAATACAACGTAGATACTATAAATATAGACAAAGCCATCTACTTACCTATTCAAACGTATGAATGTTCTACCGCGGGTCATCTCCCTGTTGTACAAGGTGGCAAGGCGAAGGACAAATGCTGTCCTGCAGCCACGGGGGCAATGGAGCAACATGCTGGACATCGTTGTTAGTGGTCGTGCCTCGCGCCTCAATAAATATTCACCTGTCATTGCTACAGTCATAGCCTCGGAAACCTCACCTGTTGTGGGGATGGGGGTTGGCTCTCGTCAGAAAGTGACGAAGGGGGGGGGGGGGGGCAATTACAGGAGGCGGAATGTATTCAATAAAGGTACACTTTACATATCATGACACGGTTCAGAACACACGTAATAACATACGATTCCGTTTATTTGGTTTACTACACATGACTGCATGCATTGGCCTCCTAATACACACATACGGCAAAACAGCCATTACCAAGGGGATTATGCCTTGCTTTCATGCTCGTTCGCCCCACTTCTCGTTTCCATGCCCAGACATAGCAGTAACTGTATGAATAATAGCAAACTATGATACTTAAATACATCATTATATAGTATTTAATGTACGTAATCACAATAACCTAAGTATTCACGATAACATAAACCGTATACTACAGCTTTGAAAGAGGGAGGGTGAGTGGGAGTAATGAGGGAGATGGGGAGAGGGTGAACTATAGTCCTACAGACCCAAACAGGCGGTTATGGGCGCAGTCACCTACCCTTACACTGGTGCCGGTTGTCCTTTTGACCCTTTCTGTACGATAACCTTTCCAAATTACTCTCGCTATATCTTTCTCCCTCCCTCCACCTCCCCCTATTCAAGGTACAGTCGCGCTAATAAGAGATGTCTGGGCACCATATATGTTTTGATCAATAATTAGTATCAGCAATATCTAAGCTTCATTTCTTCATATCGAGTAAAATATACAAACATGTTCCTACACTTACCCACCCTATTCAACATCTGACAGACATTGATACAGCACAGAGCAAGCCAAACGTAATGCCAGCTGGGACATGACTTATTAGCGCGATCGTACATTGACCTTGCCCTGTGTATGAGTGAGAATGGGAACGCACTTATCATATAGCTCTCTCTCTCTTATATATATATATATATATATATATATACCATATATATATTACCATTTTATATTTTGACTTTGTTTCCACACCACCCAAGAGGTAAAAGTTTCGGCGCGTTTTTTTTAACACCTTACGAGCGGCCTATGCGGTTTATTTATGTGTACCGCACAGCGGGGTGTTTTTAGCCAAAATAGGGCTGTTTACGTGATCATTTTCATGCCTAAATAAGACCCAGAACGTAAAACAAGTACCTATCCCTGAAAGGGCATAAACAGAGCTTTCGAATGACACCATAACGATCCTTGTATGATGGATAGTTTTCTTGCAATAACCGTGCAACGCGAGTGCAAAAAGCAGGTAATTCGGTACTTTCAGTACATAATTGAGTATGTAGCGAGTGAGAGAGGGAGGAGGGAGCTGAGATTTGTGTCAGTAGGTTCGCCGCGGTGGTCTGGAGCAGTCATACGCTCGCTAGTCTCCTGCCACCACTTGTCTCTCTCTCTCAGCCACATTACGTGCTGAAATTGCCACTCGAGTTATGTCGAGCGCCGCCACATAGTCCAGCTTTTTTTAACTCGACTTATGTTGCTCGCCGCTAATTAAGGGTTAAAGAGGTTCCCCTGGAGGCCTACTCCTCTATATTATTCTTTTCAAAGGTACACAATGTTATTCAGAATACTCATCAGAAGATGTGAGAGTAATGATGAAAGAATCTATGAATTTATCAATCACCACATCTTTGTTTGCATCATCTTCTTGTAGATTTTCCGCATGTTTAACAACCTTTGTCCAGTTTTCCTCTGTGATGCTCTCAATTGCTTCGCGGGCGAGTGGATCCAAATCGACGACCTTGAATGTGTTCCTCCTTGCCACATACCCTTTCACCTGAGCCCATATTAATTCAATTGGGTTGTACTGGCAGTGATACGGGGGAAGGCGCACAACCTTATGGCCATGGTTTGATGCCATTTTATCAATTACATAGCTGACGTCTGTGGTGTGTTGCTTCACAAGGTGCAGAAGCTCAGCCTTGAGGAGATGTGTAGACACTTTAACTCCTTTCTTCTGCAACCATTCTGTGATTGTGGCTTTATTATTTGAAGACGTTGGGGGTTTATCTATTTTTCTAGAGTGATATGATGCATTGTCCATCACAATTATTGAAGATGGATGAATGTTTGGGAGAAGTTGATGCTCAAACCATTTTTCAAAAGTCACAGCATTCATTTGATTATGATAGTCCCCATCATTTTTTGCCCTGAAGATAAGTGAAGCATTGGGAATAAATCCATGTTTTGTTCCAGCATGGAGTACAATCAATCTGCTTCCTTTCCCTGTTGGCACCTTCACTCCCACAGCCTTATCCGAAGTGTTGTCAACCCAACATTTAGGAATTGTGTAATTCTGGTTAATCCAAGTCTCGTCTAGGTAGACAATGTTTTTGTTTGAAGATACATGTTTCCTCATTTCTCCCAAAAACCTGCAGCGGGCATATACAACATCACTACGTTCCATCAGAAATCTTCTTCCGTCAACCTTTGCATACTGGAACCCAATTTTCTTGAGAACCTGTCTTAACGTTTCTCGGCTGCCGGGGTAAGAAAGGTTCTCTTTAATTTCTTCATGGATTTTTTCCAGTGTGGGAATCTCTTTTCTTTCGTAGAAATTGAGCACTGTTCTTCTTAGAACACCTTTATTGAATCCATCAAAAAAATCTGTAATGGGTGTTGTGCGTTGTCGTTTCTTGGGTGACCTAAATTTGGGCGATTTATTATTTTCTTCATTAATTCTTGCTTCTTTCGTTATTCTTGAAATTGTTCTTTCACCCAGTTTTGTGGCTGCAGCTGTCCGGGAAGTAGCTTTTGTTACGGCAATAAAAGGGCATCCAAGCTCCTTCTCTTTCTGGAAGTATTGGTGAACGTTATAGGCCATCTCTTTTACCTGACTATGCAAGTGTGTGGGGCGATTTGGAGAGGCTTCCATTGTGGATGGTGGCAAAGTCAGGAATGAACTGATTTAGTTTAGACGTGACAGTACTAATTTCGTGCGCCTGGCAGCGCGCCATCACGTCATGTTTTTGTATAGTTTAAAGGGATAATCTGTGAGGGAGTTCTTTGCCCAGAAACCTGACAACGTCGCAGTAGCTACGGTGCCAATTTGTGTACAATGTCCGTTGTATTTACTAATAACACGCGAATTAATTATAAAAACAAAGCTTTTTTGTACATGTAGAAATTGCCAGAGCATTTCAAACCGACTTAAGGTACTTAATACCGAAAATAATATATTTTTGTTGTAAATAATTATACATATGGCACCAATGTAAAGGGAGTAACCGCGGGTAGGACCGCCTGTTAGGATCTGTTTAACTATAGGCACTGGGGTAATGGTCTGGGGGTTGGTAGGGGGGTTGGAGGGGTTAGACAGTACCCCACACTCGTCTGAATGTGTACAAGACCCTAGAGGCGATGAGTGGATTAGACTTAATATTCTTCAGTAAACTTCTGACTAAACACTTATGGCAATGTAATATATTATCTATAAATTAGGTCGGGGTGTAACAGGCTTTGTGCTGAAATACCATACTGATACAACAATTCATTTGAGAGATATTTGCGAAAAACAGTGTGACGCTGCCTTTGAAATCCATAGTAGGTATATCAAGGAGCAGAGGAATCTGACTCCAAACAAAGAATTTGGGCATTACAATAAAAATACCCGCAATCTATGCAGGTTTGTAATTAGGGTTGTATGTAGACTAATTTAGCTTGAGAAATAGTTAAGATAAAGGTATAAAGACCTGCTCATTTGGAAACTTTTCTGTTAACAAAGGAAAATGCATTATTATTATAATTTATAGATTTAACCTCGTCAAAGCATGCTATCGATTGCATGTGATAATTATCTATTAATGAAGGAATAATAACATACATTATCCACATGACACAATGCGTATATAGTTGTATAAGCATTCTGTATTTAGATGTTTAATCCTATATGTTTCTTCCCTTCAGTTTTTAGCTAGACTTAAAAGAGCCACAAACCTTGGCCTTGTTAAGGTGTGGTAGGGCCAGTATACTGTATATACTTCGGTATTGGTGGAGGGGTAAGAGGCTATATCTTATCACTCGCTGGCATAATATCTAGACCTAGTACTCTTTATTATTTTCTTGTCATTCCAGAAGAGGCTTGTGTTGATCCCAGCCAATCATTATTTTGTCATGTGCATTGGTTTAGTTAGGGGTTCAGACTATTAGGGTGCCTGGTTTGAAGTAGAGGGTGGATGACTTTATTCGTCTTCAGTTACAGGGAGGAATACTTCGGCCCAGGCAGGCTAATAGTCCGGACAAAATAGACTTTGGCGTTTTATATTTGTGTTACACTGCACTATAGGTAGGCTGTGGTTGTCTACTTGGGTATTATTTCTCCACTAAGCACTAGCACTGGTACAACTATAATAACCCGTTGAGTTGAAGTCGGCTTAGGACGCCTCAACGCCACAGCTAGGAGTGTCAGTTGTTTGCATTGTTTGTATAATGGAACCAGTTGGGGGATTGTCTGCACCTTTGGTCCTCCGAGCGCCTGGAAGTTGAGTATGAGCTCTGATCTGTTGCGATAGGCTGTGTTACGAGTTGAGGCTACAGAGGTGCTGTGTATTCAATTATCTGTGTTAGTACAAGGACTAAAAGCCTCTACTGTCAGTCGTAACGTTACACAACCATACACAGTCCAAGGTTTATTAAGGGGGTAGTACTTTTTTTTTGGTTTATGTGTATATTTATTTATATATATTTCAGCTTCCTCGCCAGACATCCATCAAGCTTTAAAAAATACTCTCTTAGTCATTCTCTCGCTTCCCATACGTTCCATATGGCCGAACCATCTCAAGGTGTTCCTTTTCACACTTTTCAGCACATCTACATTCACATCACACCTCTCTCATACTTCCTCATTCGTCTGTCTATCCCTCCATGTAAATCGCACGCACTTCTCAAGTAACTCATTTCCACCCCTCTCACTCTTGGTCTGAGTCTCTCCACCAATGTCCATGCTTCGCTCCCGTAAGCCAATGCCAGGATTACCAAACTGTCTTGCAAGGTCTTCTTTACTTCCATGCTGAACACCCTATGTCTTGTTACTGCTTTCAGCATTCCTACAACCCTCTTCCCCTGTTGTACCCGCACTTCTTCATCCATATTCCCATCTTTACTCAGCACACTGCCCAAATACTTAAATGAGCTGACATTCTCCATAGCCTGACCGTTCAACCTCACCTCACACTCTGTGGCTGCACCCCTGTCAAAGACCATAACCTTGCTATTCCCCGCATTTACTTTCAGATTCCGTTTTTCACACACTGTTCCAAACATATTTACCAGTCCCTGCAACTCCCATTCACTATCGCTCATCAGAACTATCTCATCGGCAAACAGCAGTACAGGCAGCTTCCATTCGTTTCCCTCCCTTATCAGCTGTACACCAACATCCAACATTCAATACACAAATAAATGATACTACGTTACACACGTTACAGTGATCCCTTACAGACGATTGTGGAATGTGTGAAGCCTCTGATCCCTTCTACTCGAGTAAGTTTAGTGTATAGATGACACATAATTTACACATAATTTACACATAGTTTACACATGATTTACACATTATTACACACATGATTTACACTTTATTACACAAATAATTTACACATTGTTTACACAGGTGAGGGAGCCAAGTTTGTGTACAGCAACAGAGAGGAGAGAGAGTTGCTGAGAGCCAGAGGTCCCTTGCTTAGTCCCCTGTCTGTTATGGTGAGTAGAAAACACATAATTGCGTCTTTTTACCTATTATTCTGGCTCAATTTAGAGGATTCTATACAGTTTAAGAAGGACCTATTTTATTCACAGGGAGCATTGAGATAGTACTACCCTTACCTAGGTTATTCAGAGGATTTATTGAGATAGAATAGCCCCTACCTACAGTACAGTATATATATTATTTAGACGGTTAACTCAGATAGTATTACCCCTACCAATGTTACTCAAGGGTGTATTGAGATATTATTACCCCTACCTATGTTATTCAAATGGTAAGATAGTATTACTCCTACCTATGTTACTCAGAGGGTTTATAGAGATAGCATTACCCCAACCTGTGTTACTCAGAGGATTTTAAAAAGATATATTACCTCTACCTGTGTTGTTCAGAGGGTTTATAGAGATAGTATTACCCTATATGTTATTCAAAGGGTTTATAGAGATAGTATTACCCCTACCTATGTTATTCAGAGGGTTTATAGATATAGAATTAACCCTACCTATGTTATTCAGAGGGATTATAGAGATAGTATTTACCCCTTTGAGTCCTAGAGTTGCTGAGGTACCGTTGCTTAACTCCTTAATTGTCTGTTATGGTAAGTTAAGATAACAAAAATACCTAATGAGGTCTATTCATCTTTTCTTCTGGTTCTAGTATGATGATTGTATACAGTTTAAGGAGGACCTATGTTTTTCAGAGTTTGTATTGAGATAGTATTTACCCCTTCAAGTTCTAGAGTTACTCAGCTCCCCGTCTGTGAAGACGGTGTCACACGAGCTCTTTTTCCGTCAACGTTTATGGACAATTTTTGTTTTCTCTATGTGAGTGAGGGAAACAAAAGGCAGAACTGCCTGTGGCGCATGCCCCCCCCCCCCCCCCCTCCCCAGAGTTGAACGAGTGGCATGGCCAAAATCAAGGAACGTTCGAGCCAAAATGCCTGGACACACGGAGTTTGAAGCAATTTAAGTTATAGGAAAGGCTGATTCTGGAAGAAAGTTCCAGAGCTCAGCTGCTGAATAGAAGGATTGAGAATAACATTTCACTCTTGGGTTGGAGAGTTGCACTGAGTAGGGGTGGGATTGTGTTGCAAGATGGGGGATACGTGCTCTACGAAGCTGGGGTGGTATACACTGAGAGAGCTCTGAGGAACACTGATGTTTGTAATAGTGGTAGAATAGTGAAAACAAATGCAACATTTCGACTGCAGAGAATTGGTCAGTGGATGTGAGTTAATTGTAGTCTGGGATCTTAAAAATTTAGTTTTATTAGATATCAGCCACCTAACATAACCTACCTTCAGTCTAGTTTCCGAGTCTAATGTGAAAGAGCCTCAAAATATTACGAGAAAAAACTGGCTCATCGAAAATTGCCGGAAAGAGCGTTCGTGTAACACTGGCTTAATAAATTATATATCCAGGGCTTTGTTTGACCCAGGCATTTTCCAGCAATGTACTTTAGTTTGTCCCCTAGGTTAACAAAAAAGCCTTCCCAGACTTCCTACAAACTAAAAAATGCCCACACAAGCTAAATTTGTATTTATTTCAATACAAATTTTCCGGCCGAAGGACGATTTCTTCTAAGTTACAGGCTAAGTTACTCGCTTACAATAAATCAAATACATAATGGGGTGAAGTGTCTTATTATAACTAAACTATTGGGATGAGAAGTCTCAGAACCGCCAAACTAATAGCCCAAAACAGGGAGGGTCCAGAAAGTCCCTTATTGGTAATAATACAGTTAAGAGGGTAGCCATTTTGACTTGAAATATTAGTAGCATGGCCATTTTTATTTGAAATTTTAGGAGTGTGGCTGTCTTGACTTGAAATATTAGGAGTGTGACCGTTTTGACTCTAAATACTAGGAGTGTGGCCGTTTTGACATGATACAATAGTGTGGCTGTTTTGACTTGAAATACTAGGAGTGCGGCCGCTTTGACCTGTAATATTAGGAGTGAGGCCGTTTAGAGTCTAAATAATGGGAGTGTGGCCGTTTAGAGTCTAAATAATGGGAGTGTGGCCGTCTTGACTATATGTTACGATTGTGGCCGTTTTGACCTGAAATATTGGGAGTGTGACTGTTTTGACTTGAAGTATTAGGAGTGTGGCCGCTTTGACTAAATATTAGGTGTGGCAGTTTTGACTTGAAATATTAAGAGTGGCCGTTTTGACATGATGTATTTTGAATGTGGCCCTTTTGACATGATATAATAGGAGTGTGGCCGTTTTGACATGATATTATATGAGTGGCCGTTTTGACATGATATAATAGGAGTGTGGCCGTTTTGACTTGAAACAGTGGAAGTGTGGACATTTTGACTTGAAATACTAGAAGTGTGGCCATTTCGACTTGAACTATTAGGATTGTGGCTTTTGACTTTTAATATATTATAGTAATGCTTTATAATACAGTATGCTTATCCTAAATGTTTTGAAACTATTCTGGCTTCCAAATTTCTTAAGCATTTCTCTTCTCATAATCTGCTCTCAGATCGCCAGTATGGCTTCCTTAGAGGTCGCGCTACTGGTGATCTTCTTGCATATCTTACTAACTCTTGGTCATCCAACTTTCGGGACTTCGGTGAGACTTTTTTCTGTTGCACTAGACATATCGAAGGCCTTCGATAGAGTCTGGCACAAATCTTTAATTTCCAAACTGCCCTCCTTCGGTTTCTGTCCCTCCATCTGTGCCTTTGTCTATAATTTCCGTTCCGGCCGTTGCATAGTTGCGGCTGTGGACGGCCATCGCTCATTTCTTCATCCTATCAACTCCGGTGTTCCTTAGGGTTCTGTCCTATCTCCTATTCTCTTTCTAATTTTCATACATGATCTTCTCAACTGTACATCCAATCCCATCCATTCATATGCAGACTACTCTACCTTACACCACTCAATTAGTTTTCCAGAACGCCCCAGCCAGCAGTCCCTCAAGAGCAAACGTAATGAAGCCATAAAACACTTATCTTCTGATCTAGCTACTATTTCCAATTGGGGTAGAGAAAACCTTGTTGCATTTAATGCCTTGCAACACAATCCCACCCCTACTCTGTGCAACTCTCCAACCCAAGAATGAAATGCTATTCTCAGACTTTCTTCTATTCAACTGCTGAGCTCTGGAACTCTCTCCCAGAATCAGTCTTTCCCTCTTCCTATGACTTAAATTGCTTCAAACTCAGTGTGTCCAGGCATTTTAGTTCGAACGTCCCTTGATTATGGCCCTGTCACTCTTTCAACTCTGGGGGGGAGGGGGGGGGGGGCACTCGCTACAGGCAGTTATGCCTTTTGTCTCCCTCATTTAAATAGAAAAGAAAAAAGTAGTCAACAGGTTGACTTTGGCTGCTACAAGTGTACCAGTTCCTCCAAAATTACAGGCTTGCTATTGCTCGCCTGGAAAAAATTGACACTTAAATGGCTCAAATGGTCTTAATAATAATATAGAAATGGGGCGAAAGGTATTAAAATTGACAAACTAATGGGGCGAACAACTTAAAATCATAAAATTAATGGGGCTAAATATGAGTGAGAATCGGGTTTCAGAATAACCAAATGCCTCTCCTTCAGGGGGAGGTAGTTGTTTTTTCTCCCTCATGTTTAGTACCATTAGCTTTGAGATTGTAAGACGTTTATTTCACTAGTTTGTCGATTTTAAGAAATTTCGCCCCATTTATTTTTTCATTATAAAGACCTTTCTTGTCATTTAGGTGTCGATTCTTTCTTGGTGAGCGATAGCGAGCCTGATCGGACTTTGGCCGGATAATTTTTCTACCGAAAAATGTACAAATGTGTCTTGAAGGGGAGTCTAGATGGTGTTCTTTTAAGCTTGATGGAGGCTTAGGGAGGTTACTATAGGATACATAAATAAATAGATAATAGACCAAAAAAATCAGCACTACTCCCTTAGTAATGAGTTAATGTCTCTCCCTACAGATCCACGATACAGTCGCTGGTTAAATCCACGAAGTAATCCGGCAAACATCTTAGAAATCTTAAAATTAATGGGGCTAAACATGAGGGAGAAAGGGGCCCAGGAAAAAAACAAAATGCCTCGCCTTAACCCATTCAGTAGTGGTGACATCCAATTCATTATATTATGGCTACTATTAGACGATTTTATTCAGTTTATATAGGGCCTCCAACAATTAACAGGCTTTGATCTATCTCACTTAACCCATTTTACTACCACAGATCCTTCTTAAACTGCACAAAATCGTCTAGATATAGCTAGAATATAATTATAAAGACGTCGCCGGTACAGTAGGCCTTAATAATGAGTTAATACCATTATGTCTCTCCCTTCACATCCACGGTACAGTTGCTGGTGAGTCTGTGCGGATCACCACCAACTACCTCGAATCGAACTACTGAATCGAACATTCAGTCAAATTTAATCCTATAAAGAGCAATATCATAATATTTAAATCTAACCTTCTATTGAAATCAAAGCTACCTAAATTCCATTTGTATGAAGAAATTATAGAAGAAGTAAGTAAAGTAAAGTATCTAGGACACTATATTTCAAGTGATCGCTCAGATGATGAGGATATGGGTCGTCAGCGAAGGCAACTTTACATGCAGGGAAATTCAATATTAAGAAAATTTCATATGTGCACATGGGATACAGAAATAACATTATTCAACTCCTACTGCTCACCAATGTATACAGCACAACTATGGTGGAACTATAAGAAAATGACAGTGAATAGACTAAGTATCTCATATCACAATATCATGTAAATGTTTCTGGGGCTCTCAAAATATGAGAGTACAAGTACGCTATGTGCCTATATGAACTTACACTGTTACCAATCACTCATTAGAAAGCTAACATATAAATTCATTCAGCGCCTTAACACTTCTGAGAACAGTATCATTAAAATGCTACAAACTCCTAGCATAGGCTACACCTCTAGGATCCAGGCACACTGGAGGAAGTTGCTCTATATTTAACCTTAACCCGGGAACTGCCGGCAGACTCTTAAGAGTTCCCCCGGCGAACTGCGGGAAGACTCTTAAGAGTCAGAGAAAAAAAAAATCAATTTTAAACATCGAAAACAAAAATAAACAAAAATTGCCCTTGGGCCATGCAAAATATCAGTCCTCTACCTCCCCTCCTTCCCCACTTTCCTCCCCTCCTTCAGTTATCACCTATTTTCCCTGTTATTCCCTTATTCTGAGGTATATTTTTGTGCTAACATTAGCGAATTGCAAGCAGGGCATTGTCATCACTGTTAGCAAGCGAGTGCAAGAGAGAGAGAGAGAGTATCGATCGACAGTGTCTCAGTGGCCTTGGGGGAAATTGGCGGGAAAGGAGGTTGCCTCACCCATACATTATGTAACTCGCGGCCTGTATCGCCAATTTTGACCATCCAAACGCTGTTTTCACTCGTTTTATTGTTGTAACAGGTTAATACCTTTATAATCAACCTATAATAGGCGCATATGGATAAGTATTAATGCTATTTATGGTAAAATTAATATTTTAGTGATGGAAACAGCTCAAATACGTCAGCACAGGCAGACGTTTCTAATTACCCACAAGCGCAGTTCAGAGGTTAAGTAATGATTTCAGGTCTGCTACTCTACAGAATTAGCATACCGGTACTGAACATCATAGTGCAGTACAGTACCGATATTCCTATACTGTACTGTAGCAATATACTGTACCGGATGCTAAATGATGTGAGGCATGGTACTGTACACAATTAGGACAGTGGTTTTGGTAACACAGTAGTTTGATGACCACTGTTTTTGGTTGAGGCAGTGCTGTGAACTACATGATAGCAAGCTGGGTATTATTTAATTTCTTTTTATTTTATGTAGCCTATGTACAGTAGCTTATATATATTTATGTTACTGTAAGGTATATATGGACCCCAGTATGGTCCCGTCTGTACTGTGTGAGTCTGAAATAAAGTATTATTATTATTATTATTATTACCTCACCCTGGCATACAAGCACTCACCAACATATCAAACTATTCTATCCACACAACACAATACCAGACATCTGGAAGCACGGTGTCATCGTTACATTCCCCAAACCCAACAAAGACCCCACGCTACCCTCCTCACACTGCCCCATCACTCTCCTTTGCACCCCCTCCAAAGTCTCAGAATGCCTCGTACTACAACTGACCACACACGATCTACCCCTAGCTCCAACACAACATGGCTTCAGGCCACTACACTCCACAAACTCTCTTCTTACAGACTTTACACAAAGAGCTTTTGACGGCATCAACTCAGCTAGACCACCACACAGAACACTACTTGCCACATTCAACATTAGTAAAGCCTTTGATGTCATCCCCCGCCACAACCTAACAAGCAAAATTTACAACACAAACATCCACAGCAACCCTCCTCACAAGCTGGACAGACAAATTCAGAAATGCCCCACTCCTCACCATAAACAACACTCCCTTAAAACACACAATCCTAGGTGTAATATATGATACTTTAATGACATTCAAACAACATATTACAAACATAAAAAACAAACTGACATCCAGACTTGACGCTCTCAGGCCACGTGCCCACACACAATTTTGACACAACAAAGAAACTACCACCACAGTATACAAACAATATATAAGATCAGTGATGGAATATGCAAGCCAGGCTTCTAACCTAGCTGAAACACATCACAAGACCTTTGCAGACCATTCAAAACAAAGCCATAAAAATATCACAGGCTGCACAGCTACTACACCTACAGATCACCTACATCAAGAAACCAAAGTCCTCAAAGTCAAAGACCACCTGGACATGAGAGGCACTCAATTCCTGGCTGCAGCCTGGACATGAGAGGCACTCAATTCCTGGCTGCAGCCTCCACAAACCAACACCATCCACTACACTACATGGCAGCACACCCACAGACATCAAGGAACATCAAAACAACACCCAGAACCCTGTCATCTCTCCCCCCTTCCCACCCCAAACCAGCTTCCAGAAGTACATCCATACTCATATCACTCACCGCTCCATCCAGTGATTCAAAGACAACACGCAGCTGCATGCACGACATCTCAAAATCCATCTTTCTGAGTCCTCCCTTCCTTGCGAGGACAGAGTCATCCTGGCCAGACTGAGATTTGGGTACCATCCAGCTCTTCTGAGCTATCAGAAGAGACTGGATGACTCCGTCGGTGACGCCTGTTCAGAATGTAACACAGCCCCCCATATTATTAACCCCTACTGTACCGGAGGATACAATAATAAAATTCCTCCCCAGTCCCAAGCAATGTGGCCAAAATGGCAAGATAGAACAACCTCCCACCACAAAAGATGAAGGAATACTGGCTCTCCCAGCCTGCAGAGGGTTGGATATAAGCTGAGAAGTGTTGCCAACTCGAGAGCAGTGCTAAAACGGTCATGGTACCAGGCACTGCCTGATACTGGCAGTTACAAGGAAAGTACATTTCTGACGGCTCCCTGCCGTCGCTGGTACAGAAGGGGTTAAACACATCATAGAAAACTGCATTTCACACAATCACTTATGCCAACAACATAATCTAAACTCCTGGAGAGCCCTGTGGGAAAGCCCGATCTCAGCCATGGCTTTCCTTAGGGACTCAGGGCTGTTCGGCCAGGCGGCCTAGGGAACGACAACAACAATAACAACAACAACCTCACCCAGATGAGGCCTTAATAATGAGTTAATACCACATGTCTCTCCCTACAGATACACGGTACAGTTGCTGGTGAGTCTGTGCAGATCACCACCACCTACCTCACCCAGATGAGGCCGGAGCACCACCAGTGGGAAGTGGGACCCTACACGGCCTGCTCTGTCACCTGCGGCGGGTAGGTTCTGTCGTCCGGTTAACCCCTTCTGTACTGGTGACGCCTTTTATTATATTCTGGCTAGTATTAGACTATTGTATGCAGTTAACCTAAGAAGCATGATAGGCCTCACGGAAGTGAGCCCATGAAAATATACCCCAAAAATGCCCCACAGGCACTCAAATGGAAGCAATATGTAATTAGGTACTATAATCACTCTCTAGTACCTCCTTCCTCTCCCCTACATGTGTCCTCCCCCTCCCTCTCCTTCCCCCCCCCCCCTTTCTCCCCCCACTTCCCTCCTTCTCAATTATTGGCTATAATTCCTCTTATTTTCGCCATTCCTCCCTGAACTGGCAGGGTCAGTTTGCCTCCAGCAGGCCCAGGAAGCTTACCTATGTTGCACTCTCTCCCTCACCTCCCATCACCATCTCCCGCCACATGTTTTTCACTAGATGTTTTCTGTTTACACCTATTTGCTGGTCTTCACAGTTCATATTTTCATCATATAAGTAAAATAAATATAGATGGAACAAAATAATGCTTTATATGTTAAATATATCAAATTCTGTCAGAATCAAAGTTTTTTTTACGCATACGAGGCACTTTTAAAAATATCAATGTTGCACTCCTCGGGTTAAAGAAGCACCTATAGCACCCCCAGTGGGAGACCAGACCCTACACGGCCTGCTCCGTCAACTGCGGCGGGTAGGTCCGGTAATGGAGTTAACCCATTCTGTACTGGCGACGTCCTTCTCGTTATATTCTGGCAACTATTAGACAATTTCATTCAGCTTTGGAAGGATCTCTAGTTATTGAAAGGCTACACACAATCTCACTTAGCCCTTTATACTACCACAAATTCTTCATAAGCTGCACAAAATCGCCTAAATATAGGTAGAATATTATTAACCCGGCAAGCGCGATAGGCCTCACGGAAGGCTTCCTATAGGGAACGCGATAGGCCTCACGGAAGCAGGACCATAAAAAAAGCCTTCCAAAAAAAAAAAGGGTGTATCAAAACAAAGGATTTTGTCTCTAGGTGAGATAATTCCCCTCTAGTACTCATCCATGTGTTTCTCACCCCTCCCCCTCCCCTCCTTCCCCACCTTATTCCCCCCTCCCCCCCCTCCTCAATTATCACCTATTTATCCACTTATTATCATCATTTATCGTTTATTTTTCTCTCCCGCGATAATGTAGCACAAGTGGGTTGCATAAAAGATCATTATGCAACACCCAGACACCGGCACACACCGCCCCGCTCGTCTCAGTTGACTCCCAGACAGCGAGAGGGGAGGGCTGCCTGTGTCTCTCTCTCTCGCCTGAGATTATGACCGGGTGGCCAATATCTTCGTTTTTCACCACCCAAATGCTTTTCCCACTTATTTTAGCACTCTTGAAGGTTCATATATACATCATATATGTAAAATAAAAGCATACCGAAAACAAATAATGGTTTATATTGTAAATATAACGAATTCTGTCAGAATCCAGGGCTAGAAATGCACAAATAACTACCCTAGCACCTAGGTCTATATCGCGCTTGTCAGGTTAAGAATACGTTGCCAGTACAGAAAGGGTTAAGGGGGGATGGGCGTATTTATTGGCTTATTTATATATTTGTTTATATTATTTGGTTTTTAGTTTCCTCCCTATGCTTCCATCAAGCTTATAAAAACACCCCCAAGACCCCCCTTCAAGATAAATTTGTATATATTTCGATAGGAAATGTCCCAGCCAAAAGCCGGTTCTTCCTAAAAATACAGTTGCTATCGCTCGCCAGAAAATAATCGACTCCTAAATGGCACGAAAGGTCTTAATATTGACAAGAAAATGGAGTGACAACTCTTTATATCGCCATACTAATGGGCCAAATGTCTTAAAATATGAAAACTAATGGAGCTAAACATGAGGGAGACGGGGGATCTAGAAAAAATAACCATCCCCCTTAAGGATAGTTTTTTTTTTTTCTGGCCCCCATTCTCCCTCATTTTTAGCTCCATTAGTTTTTGAGATTTAAAGACGTTCGCCCAATTAGATTGGTGATTTCAAGACCTTTTGTGCATTTAGGTGTCAATTTTTTGTCCAGCCTTTGCCCGGGACATTTGTCTCCTACAAAATATACAAATTGATCTCGAATAAGGGTCTTGGGAGTATTCTTTTAAGCTTGATGGAGGTCTTGGGAGGAAATTAAAAACATCTATCTATCTATCTATTGCCTGACGCCGTGATCCCCGAAGGGGTGGCCACGAACGAACCGCCCCCATGCACCTCTGTCCCCAGTCAGTCGACGCCCCTCCCCCCAACCAGCACCGCCTTCGTTCATGTAGTTCCTCACTCCATCCTTCCACCTCATATTCGGTCTATCTCTCCCCCTCCGTCCCTCCACCTCGCTCTCGTACACCCTCTTAGTCATTCTCTCGCTTTCCATACGTTCCATATGGCCGAACCATCTCAAGTTGTTCCTTTTCACACTTTCCAGCACATCTACCTCCACACCACACCTCCTTCTTACTTCCTCATTAGTCTGTCTATCCCTCCATGTAACTCCGCACGCACTCCTTAAGTAATTCATTTCCACTGCTCTCACTCTTGGTCTGAGTCTCTCAACCAACGTCCATGCTTCGCTTCCGTAAGTCAGTGTCGGGATTACCACACTGTCATGCAAGGACTTCTTCACTTCCATACTGACCACCCTATTTCTTGTTACTGCTTTTAGCGTTCCTACAACCCTCTTCCCCTGTTGTACCCTCTCCCGCACCTCTTCATCCATAGTCCCATCTTTACTCAACACACTGCCCAGATACTTAAAAGAGTTGACGATCTCCATAGCCTGACCGTTCAGCTTCACCTCACACTCTGTGACTTCACCCCTTTCGAAGACCATAACCTTGCTCTTCCCCGTATTTACCTTCAAATTCCGTTTTTCGCACACAGTTCCAAACTCATTTACCAGACCCTGCAACTCCCATTCATTATCACTCATCAGAACTGTATCATCCGCAAACAGCAGTATAGGTAGCTTCCACTCAATTCCCTCCCTTTTCAGCGATACACCAACATCCACTGCTCTTGATAGTATTTCTTTCATAACTCCATCCATATATACAGTAAACAACCACGGGGACATCACACACCCCTGTTTCAAACCAACATTCAGGTCAAAGAACTCGCTCTGCTCACTCTCCACACGTACTGCCGCCTTTGCACCCTCATACATGCTCTTCACTGCTTTCAGCAACTTGCCCTCTACTCCGTATATTCTAAGTACTTTCCACAAACCTTCTCTATCCACTCTGTCATAGGCCTTCTCCAAGTCCATAAAGGCAACATACACCTTTTGTTTCTTCTCCAGATACTTCTCCACAACACAATTCAGGGTAAAAATCTGATCTACACATCCTCTTCCCTTCCTAAAACCTCCCTGCTCGTCGCCTATCCATTTCTCCGTTCTCACTCTCACTCTCTCAATCACTACCCTACTGTATACCTTCCCTACTACGCTTAGAAGACATATTCCTCGGTGGTTACCACACACTCCTCTTTCCCCTTTGCCCTTATATAGGGGGACTATTATGCCAGTCTTCCAGTCATCGGGTGCACTCCCCTTCTCCCATGCTAGTTTGCACATTTTCCATACCCATTCTATCACTATCTCACCACCATACCTCAACATTTCCCCACACACTCCATCTGTTCCTGGTGCTTTCCCCAACTTCACTCTTTTCATGGCTTCCCACACTTCTGACCTCCTGATCCCCACCTCCTCCTCCACTACTTCTCTTCTTCTCCCTCCCATACCATATCCAGCTATGTTTGCTGGCTCTTCATTCCTTTCATTTAGCAACTCACTGAAGTACTCCCTCCATCTTTCGACTCTCTCTTGCTTCTCGGCTAGCATTCTCCCATTCTTATCTTTCACACCCTTACTGTTTCCCTTGCTACCTTCCCTAACTTTCTTGACTTCTTTCCAGAACAGTTTCTTACTCTCCCTCCATTTTACACTCAGATTCCTTCCAAATTCCTCATCTACTCTTCTCTTACTTTCCTTCACTACTCTCTTCACCACCCTCTTACTCTCCACGTACCTCGCTCGTTTCTGTCTCTCGGAATCTTCATTCCCTCTACTACCCAACCACTCTCTATATGCTTTCTTCTTTTCTTCCACAGCTATTCTTACCTCTTCTGTCCACCATGCTGTACCTTTCACTCCCCTCCCTCTTCTCCTCACTCCACACACCTCCTCACATGCTGCACAGATCTCATCCTTAAACACCTTGCTCATCTCCTCCACTTCCTCCATAACTTCCAGGTCGAACCCACCTAGTCGTCTTTCCACTGCTCTCCTGTACTCCTCCCTGACTTCCTCCTCCTGCAACCTCTCCACCCTCCTCACC
>CM064488.1:26133281-26218226 GCA_032716605.1 Paralithodes platypus | reverse complement strand
GAAGTAAAATGCCCCAGAACGAGAAGCCCACCACAGAAGCCACGAACGAACACCACACAGAAACACCCAAAGGAAAGGTCCACAGAACGAAAGGACCAGCTGACCGAGCCAGCCATTTCAGACAGGCACAAGCCCGCAGGGCTAAGCAGCTCCAGGCCGCACCCATTTACCTTTTCTAAACTGACCATTTTCCACACCTCACGTACACTACCCCTCGTGTCCTACACTCCTAACTACAAAGATGATGAACAGGAATATACATTCATATTAAAAACACCCATGCCCTGTCCCGACGTTGAGCCAATGCCAACACATCAGACAGCCATAATTATATCTATGTATGTTCTTACATCCGAGAAGTAGATGTTATATATCTTAGAAGTTAAAACACCCACGCTTGTCCCTAGACCTCTTATATCATTTCCCATGACGAGTATAGATAATATGTAACCCGCCCGTAAGTCGCCCCCTTGCATTGTTCCTCTAGTAACTAAGTGTCTCTAATATTAACTGCCACCAGTATTGATACGACATAGCGGCACTGTCCTTGTGTCGTATTGTGCCAAGTGCAGATCAACCAGGTTTCATCACCTTATTAGGACGACGACTATAATGTCGTCGTTCATCGATGTATGCAATCCTTAGTTTAAGATTAATATTAACATTCCCTAACATCTTGTCTTGCCAGACTAAGCTTCTGAAGACCCATCGCCCCATAAATCTATGTATTCAATCCTTAGGTTAAGTATTTTTATCCGCCATTGTGTTCACCTTTTTCCATTTACTTTTCCACCATTGTCATACGTCTTCCCCTTGCCTCGTTCGTATCCACAGTCCACACTACGCCAATTTACTTCGTGTCATGCACCTCTTACCCCAACCAGAGATTGTATAAGATAACCTGGTTACCAGTATCTGTCATAAGTACCCCGAAACAATAACTAAGTACCCCTCCGAACTGCCGCTGTTGTTAGTATATTTATATTTAATAGAAAACGCAGTTCCCAGGGCCAACTAATAGTATCCATAACCCCTCGGACTGATCACATAACTATCTTTTCCAGACTCATATACCACCCCATAGTTGCATTCCCCGGTAGCATTTGGCTAACGTATTCTACTGCCTTTCCAAACTCCAATATCAATTGTAGCCTAATGCCACCCCCACGCCCAGGGACCTTAGGGGCAAAATTTCCCTGTAGCCCTTGAACTCTCCCCCCCCCCCCTCTCATTAAGACACCCGCGCTTCTCGACTCTTGTCCGACCTAGCCTCTCTCTCATACCTCTTGAAGATCCTTGAATTGTCCGTTGCTAACGCTCTCCAACCTTTTATATATATACTATCCAGCCTACCTTCACTTAGTAGGCCAGAACAACATTAATACTTTACTAGCCCCTTGCATGCCATCTATTCTCTTACAACCAATTCACAACCCTGCACCCAATGGTCGTCGGTGCGAGGCTAGCCGCCTCGCCAGTAACTAATTTCTATTGCCATACTTCCAGATAAATGTGGCAGAGTTAGCAACCCAGTCTCCACCACATCCAGCAAACCCTACAATTAACAACCAGCCGAGTAAAACCAGCTAGCTAAGGCACCTTCGGTTTTGGTATTAAGGACACCCACATCTGTCTCATACACAGAGGGTTATTACAAACACTGGTGATAAGGCAAGCCCCTAGCCACAGCCGCCGGACGACTATCACAGAGAGATGGCACCCAGCTCCCCCTTTTTGCCCACCCGAGGAGGGAGACCCCCACCCCCGCGGAGGTATACCTGACCCCTGTTTTGACTTCCGAGTCATTGCCAGGTAGCACAGGAATTCTTCCTATCAATGAACTAACCATGCATGACTAACACCTTTACTAACCTCTATTAACTCACAATAAACCATTTACCTTTCTTGCATGCTCTGATCACTAAATTAGCACCTCAGCTATACCATAGAATGAAGATTGAACAATCTAAGAGAGACGCTCCTATCACAGCTGTCCCCATCCTCCTCGCAAAGTAGATCCAGTCTCTCTCCCCTAAATACTTCCAGTATAGCCAAAATAGTACCTCTTACTAAGGCTCAGTTATATGAAAATATAAAGGCTTTCCTATAGCCATGTGCCACAACAGTAAATACCATCTTACCTAGTCTCCATATCTATTGAGAGCTCAAATAAGTCCATAAGACTCGAGATCCCTACTGTCTACCGGGTCCAGAACCGAGCCTATAAATCTAGCTCCCGCCCCCTGTCAAATCAGTTGAAAGCTAGACACCAACCAGGGATCACTACCCTGCAGTTAACTTCTAGCTCTGCCCTTGTGTTGTTCCGGAGTGAGATTCCAGAGCCGGCAGACTCTGTGGCAGATGTGGATAGAAGGACCTGCCCACGTATTTAAGAACTTCACACATATGGGCCCCCTGGACGGCCGCGGAACCAGTCGTTAGCCCCCAACATCATGGACGCAAGATAACCAGGACCAGACCCATCAGATGCTACCCAAGATTCTCTTTAGCAGTACTACATATTACTGTGCTGTTTAGAGATTCACTAATTAATATTTCTACGAAGTGGCTATCTCTTTGCCCCAGTATAATTCATATAACCATTCAATTAGGAAGTGCTAAGCATATCAGTGTTCATTATTTAACAGGCGATACTAACTCTCGTAATCAACCATATGCCCAGATATTATTACCTAGAAGGAAACCCTAGTGATATCTGAAGGTTCGCCCACTGATTTGCGTTCTATGTATTTCTGAGATAAGAATATAAAACTTAGATCAGTACCCCCTGAGGTTACTAGAATTCCCGTGCTCTAAAATATGTGTGTCTAATCTAGTCTGTGAACTACTACTTGTGCACCAGAGCTACCAGTAATAAATCTAACAGTGAATATGATTCTATAAGTAACATTGATGGTCTTCGGTATATAAACCTGTTAAATTAAAGCCAGTGATCAGAAGATTAATACCTGAACGTTGGAAGTGGGAGACTAGGCTCCATCCAGATCCACTTATGCTAGTGTTGTTCGATTCTATTATATTGTCTTACACAAGTATTCTGCAGTGGTATATCAATAAACGTGATCGTGTAACTTGCTACCATGTGTTTCTTTGTGTTCTCTATTCCTCATATCTTGTATTGTGCATGCAGCCTTATATACCCAGTCAATTAGAACTCATATTACCCAAGTTAAACCTGTAGAAAAACAGGGCATAACAGTCCATATGAAGCTCGAGCGTCATAGGAGTTTTTTGGCATATGGTCCATATGACGCTCGAGGGTAATTCTGCATAACTACTACTCCTGCTATTTTATGTTTAATTTATTTTATTTGTGTATGTTAATGCTTTGTAAGTGTGTATTTTCTATTTAGAAAGTGAGGAAAGCCCAATGTATTAGCATTTGTATTATTAATTGTAATTCCGATACCTCAACAATCTAGGGGAGAGTTTGGGAATGCGGGGTTTTGGGTGGGGTCAAAATAGGAGTATACCCTGAGGATCATCTTACCAAAACGGTTAGAGATTAACGCAGGATTATGGAGGTCTGCAGAGCGCTGATTGGCCCAACCCGGCTGATCCCCCTTCACACCCAACCCTTCTCGTCCATATGCTTATCCAATTTTATCTTAAAGCTCCCTACAGTTTTAGATCCCACTATAGTACTTGGTAGTCCATTCCACCCGTCTACAACTCTGTTACCAAACCAATACTTGCCTATATCTTTTCTGAAACGAAATTTATCTAATTTGAAACCATTGGTACGAGTTCTTTCGCTATCACTGAGCTTTAGTACATTTGTCATGTCCCCTTTGTTAATCCCACTAACCCACTTGAACACCTCTATCATATCCCCTCTAACTCTGCGTCTCTCTAACGAATGTAAACCTAATTTCTTCAACCTTTCTTCATACGAAAGATTTCTAATATTATGGATCATTTTTGTCATTCTACGCTGTACTCTCTCCAATGAATCTATGTCCATTCTGTAATAAGGACACCAAAATTGGACAGCATAATCCATATGGGGTCTCACTAATGACAAGTAAAGTTTTAAGATAACATCAGCAGTTCTGTTACTCACACTCCTAGAGATGAACCCGAGAATCCTGTTTGCCTTATTACGAACGCTTATACACTGTTTTCTAGGCTTCAAATCATTGCTAACAAACACACCTAGATCTTTCTCGCAGTCTGAATTTTCTAATTCTAAATTAGCTAGTTTATATTTAACATTTGTTTGCATCTTCCCTATCTTTAATACCTTGCATTTGTCAATGTTAAACTTCATCTGCCAATTTACTGACCATTCATCTAAGGTATCTAGATCCCTTTGGAGGCACTCTATATCGCTATCTGAATCAATTGATCTCCCCATTTTAGTATCGTCTGCGAATTTACTTATCCTACTAGTTATACCTAAATCTAGGTCATTTATGTATATAAGAAACAACAGGGGACCTAATACCGATCCCTGGGGGACACCACTTTTGACTGCTCCCCATTCTGACTTGGTACCATTTATGCTGACTCTCTGCTTCCTACCAATTAGCCATGACCTAATCCATCCTAACAACGCCCCACCTATTCCATGTGCCTCAACCTTTCTCATCAATCTCTCATGAGGGACTCTGTCGAAAGCTTTACTGAAATCTAAATATATAATATCATATGACTTGTCATTATCTACTGCTTCATATACCTCTGAGAAAAAACTAAGCAAATTAGTAAGGCAAGACCGTCCCTGAGTGAATCCATGCTGAGAAGAATTGATTAAGTTAAATGTTTCTAAGTGGTTTCTCATTTTCCTAGCAATAATTGACTCTAGTAGTTTTCCTATGATTGAAGTGAGACTAATGGGACGGTAATTGGATGCTATTGATTTATCACCTTTTTTGAAGATCGGAACTACATTTGCAAGCTTCCAAGCTTCTGGAACTATACCTGTTTCTAATGACTTGTTAAATAGAAATGTTAATGGATAACTTAACTCATCTCTGCATTCTTTTAATACTCTAGCATATACCTCATCAGGACCAGGCGATTTATGAGGTTTCAGTCTGTCAATTTCCTTAACCACATCATTTCTACTTATAGTAACCGTACTTAACCTATTTTCTATACTATCGCTGTATACCTTACGGACTTCTGGAAACTGTGCCAAATTTTCATTAGTGAAAACGGAAAGAAATTGACTATTTAATGTACTGCACATTTCTAAATCACTTTCTGTCAATTTTCCTATCGAAGTTTTAAGGGGACCAATTACATCTCTCGAGAAATACTCGAGAAATACCGCCAAAAATACCCCTAAATGTGAGGAAAACTAACCTGGCATGAGGCCTTCCAGGAGGTTGTGTTTGAAACTGACGTCACACTTCACAGGCGAAGTGCATTGTGGGTACAAGTTAAAATGTATTGTTACAAATCGATATCCCTAAAACTAAATGTAGAAAAATTAGAAAGTAATAAATTCAGACAATAAGTATAACACTGGAAGAGACAATTGTAAAAGATAATAATAATAATTTGTTCGGAAAATAAATCACTAGGTGAAGCTCGACTCTCATTGGCTAATGAACATCCGGGAACTTCTGGGAGGAGCCTAGCATGTAGACAAAGTGTTGTGGACTGGACTGGACTGGCTGGACAAAACTAGGACTTAACTCTGAAAATTGTATAGGGGGGTGACAATGAAATTGACAAAATAAGAAAAGTATCCCTTATCCGCGCATCTGTAGGGTCCCTTGAGTAAGGCAAGATCAACAACAAATAATTACCTAAGACAGGAATCCCGTAATCGAGGAGTAGTAGCGGTGCAGTTAACCCGAAAATAATGCATGAGGAGGGCTGGGTAGGCCCATTAGTATTTTGTGAAATAACTTACATTAGGTTAGGCTATAGGCCTAGTATACTTCATTAGGTTATTAGGCCTATGAGAAAACAGGCCTAGGCCTAGCTTAATTTTATTTCACTGCTCAACATATTTGTTTTTGTTTTTGCTGTTGAGCTCTGCATATATTTAGGTAGGCTTGGGTTTAGTCAAATTGCTTTAGGCTAGGCTACATATTTTTACTTCTATTGGAAAGCACAGGCCTACACAATAGTACACATGTTAAAGAATTTAGCCTAGACTGAAAGAACAAACAAAAATAGGCTAGGCTAATTGCAGCTAAATAATTTAGCCTAGACTGAAAAAACAAACAAAAATAGTCTAATTGCAGTTTTGGTAAGAGTTGTAGTTGTGGGCATACCAAAAGCTTTGTTTATATAGCGTAGTCGCACGCTCGCAGTTAGGCCTACATTATCTTCTAATTTAACTGCTGGGGTAAAGCAGGGTGTCAAACCGAAGCAATTTTGTGTGGAGACTCGAATGAATATGAGAAGGAATACAAGAAAATTAACCTGGAATATCATTGTTTTGTCCATTTTATCACTTAAAAAGACATTATTTAAACTATAAACCATTATTTGATCTTAACATAGGCCTAGACAATAATAAAGACAAAAAATATTGGACTCAGCTCTCGTTTGACACCCTGGGGTAAAGCCACCCTCAATCCGCCGGCCGGTAACAAAACAATTTACCCAACGCCTGGCAGTGGGATACAATAATGGGTTGAGGGGGCTTTATCCCCCTATGACTTATTGTCATCATCATATATTATATCACCAGCAGGGGCAAATA
Organism: Paralithodes platypus; assembly: GCA_032716605.1. Classification (NCBI taxonomy): domain Eukaryota; kingdom Metazoa; phylum Arthropoda; class Malacostraca; order Decapoda; family Lithodidae; genus Paralithodes; species Paralithodes platypus. The sequence continues at coordinate 26,211,538 of CM064488.1, read as the reverse complement.
ACCACAGTCAAATTAGACGCGAATGTAACTACGAGCGTGCGACTACGTAAATAAAGGGGACGATAGACCCGCTAACACAACTCTTAACGCATTTTTTCCTAATGTATCAGATTTTTTTATATTTATGACCTCAACAGTTGAAAGATGACAATTTCATGGTTTATTTTATACAAAAATATTTGCTTTGTAACTTAGATACTCATATTTATGCTTATAATTGCAGTACGAGTGGGTTTTTTCTTTTTATATGTAGGCCTAGGCTAAACAAATGTTAGTTTCTGTTTTATAGGCTAAACTAGGCTGAATTTATGCTACTAAATATTAATTGGAGGGAGCAAATCTGTCAAGGAATAGCCTAGATGTGGAAATTTACAGCCAATTTGCTCTAGCCCTTTCTGAGATACAGAGGTTAGAGATCGTTGGATACAATAATATGTTGAGGGGGTCAATCACCCCCCCATGACATATTGTCATCATCATATATATTGCCAGCAGGGGGCAAATACCCTAGGCCTAGCCTAACTAAAACAAAAATCGCCGTCAAAATAGACGCGAACTTATATTAACTACGGCGATCGACCATTGCCCGCACCGGCCGTCCCCCGGTTATTGTTGAGGTCCTGAGGAACCGTATGACTTTGGCGAGCTCTTCCCTCCGCAGTCTCCGCATCCCATGTATCGTCGTACGGTACCACCTTCCCCTCCACATCCTACATCTGGTCGTCCTACATATGCCTCCTAAGCCTCGCCTCGTCCTGTCACTGAGCATGTGGATGGGCGTCCCTTTCTGGCTTCAAAGATGGATTCCTTCCGACAGCTCCTACTGGATTGTCTGGGGTTGGTTGATAAGGGCACCTCGCTTCAAGACATTGCTCTGGCCCTAGTACCGCGGTTTGTAGGTCTCTGGGTCGCCACCTGATGACCTGCTATTGGGTTGTTGCCTTTACAGTGTTACAGTTCTACGAATGACCTAGAGTGAAAGTGACACGGTGGTGAATTTTAACCTTAACTATAAACTAATTTAATTGTGACATAGGATCTCCGCGACTACGGTAGGGCCAGAGCGGGCGAGTATTCGCCTGAGGTTGCCCTTAACCCCCAAGACAAGACAAGACAAAATTCTAGTGCTGGTTTTACTCAGATTTTGTGAGTTTTAATTTAGCCTAGTCTAGGCCTAAGAGTTCAGAAAATTTGCAAAATGCACCCCATACTAGCCTACCCATAGCCTAATAGGCCTAGTGATTCTTTTTTGGCAGACCACCCACAAATTTTCATATAGCCTAGGCCTAGGCTAGCCTAAGTTCTGGAATGCATGTTGGAATAGCCTTCCTATAAACTGTAGGCTAGGCTACTTCCTTTTAATTTAAGTTTGATTCTTTGAAAAAACTATTAGGCCTAGACCAGGGCAGGAAAGTAACATTTAAAATGACGTGTAAAAAGTCGCCCATAAACGGCGGCCCGCTATGTTATTGTAATTTGGGAGCTTATTTCGTCTGTTGATTGACTTTGTCCTTAATTGGGGATCCTATGAATTAGCACAGATGATGATGACTTACCGTACATCACAATATGTGACGGGCCGACGTGGGGGGGCAGAGCCGCAGAGACCCCCTCAACATATTTTGTGTCCCACAGTAACTTTTAATGGGATGGATGTAGTTACCGGGTGTACGGTCGTCATGTTTACATAGGGCTATCGCCGCGGTTAACTTCGCGTCTATTTTGACGGCATATTTCATTTTATTCACTTCCTTTTATATTTAGGCTATAATCTAGCTTTGGCACAACAATAACCCTAACCTAGTCTTTCTTAAAGATTCTTCTAATCTTCCAGTAGCCTATAGCCTAATTTAGGTCATTTTTAAAGGCACACAATTTAATTGTTGGTATTTTAAACGACACTACTGCAGCATTATGAGAAACAATTTATTAGAGATAATAGGCAACAATAGATTCGCCATATTTTTCTCCATAGGCTATAGTCCGCATGGAGGATTTTCGTTATCGACAAATTGAAAAAATTCCCACTTCACAGACAAAATAGACAAATACACCAAAAAATCGGGGTGTGGGGGCGGCAGCCCCCACCCATAATAGCCTACTATAATAGGTTAGGTAAGGTTGTTAGGTTAGGCTAGGCTAATGTCCTTTCAAAGGGGTATAAGCCTAGTAAACACTAGGATAGCCTATAAATTTTGGCTCGAACGTCCCTTGATTTTGGCCCTGTCACTCTTTCAACTATGGGGGAGGCACTCGCTATAGGCAGTTATGCCTTTTGCCTCCCTCAATCACATAGAAAAAAAAATAAAAAATAAAATGGTGTTAAAGAAATTACAAATTACCTAACAGAATCTAACCACATAATAGAATGGAAAGACAGTGTGAAAGACCTTGGGGTATTAATGTCTGAAAATATGGGTTTCAAAGTACATAACCAGGTCAAAGTGGCGGCTGCGAAACGTCTAACGGGTTGGATTCTGCGTACTTTTAAAACACGCGGTGAATTACCTATGATAACGCTCTTCAAATCTCTAGTGCTACCGCGGCTTGAATACTGTAGCGTATTAACATCCCCATACAAAGCAGGTGAAATAAATGACGTAGAGAGTGTACAAAGAAATTTCAATTCGCATATAAGTTCGATAAAACAGCTACACTATTGGGAGCGTCTAAGAGCACTGAATCTGTACTCACTGGAACGCAGAAGAGAACGTTACCTAATAATATACATGTGGAAAATAGCAGAGGGTTTAGTACCAAACCTACATACTCCGATAGTCATGAAATTCAGTGATAGGAGAGGCTGGGAATGCGAAATCCCCCGGATGAATAACAGGGGTGCTATGGGCTCTCTGCGAGAGGGCTGGTTATCACACAGAGGCCCACGTCTCTTCAACAAACTCCCACGGCGAGTAAGAGACATGAGGGACATCTCGTTAGACAACTTCAAGAGAGCCCTAGATGTCGAACTGCAAAAAGTGCCAGACGAGCCCATCCTCGCAAGGGAGCGAGCTGTCGCTTCAAACAGTCTACTGCACCAAATCACCACCCATAACGAGGGGCGTCGCGCTCCTTGGTGCTGCTAGAAGAGTGGCGAACACATCATAAGGTATCATAAGGTAAGGTACCTGGTCAAGGGTAAGTCCTGCTGTAGTCAACTTGAATGCTACCTTAAATTGTAATATTAGACTAGGCCAAGCCTATAGATAAAATAGCCTAGCCTACTTATTTATTGTAGCCTATAATATAGGCCTAGCCGGGTAGAATGTAGAGTTCGGGCGTACCGCCACCATTGTTTACACTGCGCAGAGCGGTGACAGAAGCTTGCCATCATGTTCCTGTCCATTTTGAATGCCGTTGAATACGATAATATGTTGAGGGGGGAAAACACCCCCCATGACATATTGTCATCATCATATAATTTGCCAGCAGGGGGCAAATAGGCCTAACCAAAAAAAATTGTTGTCAAAAACTCAAAATAAACGCGAACTTACAGTAACTGCGACGATAGACCATGTAAACATGACGGCGGCGGCGGCGGTGGACGCTTGCGATCATGTTCCCGTCTATTTTGACTGCCATTGGATACAATAATATGTTGAGGGGAGGGCTTTGCGGCAATTTTGTTGGTTGTTTGCCCCCTACTGGCAATATATATGATGATGACAACATGTCATGGGGGCAAAGCCCCCCCCTCAACATGATATTGTATCCAATGGCATTCAAAATAGACCGGAACATTATCGCAAGTGTCCGACGCCGACACCGGCGCCGTCATGTTTACATATGCCGATCACCGTGGTTAAAGGCTGGTTCACACATAGCCGAGTCGGTGCACGAGTCCAACACGAGTCACACTCGTCGATTATCGCCGTCGCTGGAGGCTGAGTCGGCCGTGAGTAGCAATTGCTCCCGAGTCAAGGAGAGTGTAACACGAGTTAACTCGAGTCAATACGAGTCAACACGTGTTCATGCAAGAGTCTGTACGAGTAACTGAGAGTCAAAACGAGTGTAACACGAACCCAACACGAGTGTCAAAAATTTTGAAAAATAATGGCCACATTCCAGGGCACGTAAACAAAGAGTATGGACGAGTCTAACACGAGTCAACACGATTGTTATACGGATCAACACGAAAGACAACGCGTTGACTCTCGTTGGATCTCTGTTGCACACGTGTTGACTCGTGTTACATCCGTGTAAACTCGTGTAAACTCTCGTTGATTCGTCCTACATTTTTAAATAACAGCATTTCAAATGACACTTGCTCTATCGTATTACACTCGTGTTTTTTTCTCAGTGGATCGTGTTTACTCTTGTTTACTCGTGTTTTCACTCGTGTTTGAATCGTGTAAACTCTGGCATCATGGGGGCACCAAATTTTGGCACTCACATTCGTGCTTTCTACTCTTGTTGATACGTGTTGCATGTGTGTTACATACGTGTTGTTGCGTGTAGACACGTGTTGCTTCGTCAACGTCGAAATGATGACGAAAAGCGACGAATCACCAAAGAGTGTTACACGGGTTTACACGAGTCAACACGAGTTAACACAAATAATGAAGAGTTATTCAGAGTCAAACACGAGTTAACACGTATGTACACGAGTCTACATGTATTTAGGCCACACTCGTGGGTACTCGCCACGGGGCCCAAAAATGTCATGCATGCATGAAATTTTTGGATCCCGTGGCGAGTACCCACGAGTGTGTCGAGTAAACAAAGAGTATACACGAGCGTAGCACGAGTCTATACGAGTGTTGAGGAGTATCGACGAGTCATTGCTGAATAGCAAAATTTCATCACTCGTGTTGGACTCGCGCACCGACTCGGCTATGTGTGAACTATGTGTTCGCGTCTATTTTGAAGGCGGTTTTTTCGGTTATTTGCCTCCTGCTGGCAATATATATGATGATGACAATATGTCATGGGGGGGTGACCCCCCTCAACCTATTATTGTATCCAAAAGCAGTCAAATAGACGGGAACATGATGGCCAGCGTCCGCCGCCGCTCCGCGTAGTGTAAACAAGGCTGGCGGTACACCTGAACTCTACATTCTACCCCACTAATTTTCCAACTAGCATAACCGATGATTATCAATGATCAATCCCAGTCAGAAATGTCCATGCTTCCCTCCCATAAGTCAATGTCGGGATTACCACACTGTCATGCAAGGACTTCTTTACTTCCATGCTGACCACCCTATTTCTTCTTACTGCTTTCAGAGTTCCTACAACGCTCTTCCCCTGTTACACTTTCTCCCACACTTCTTCATCCATAGGCCTACTCACATCTTTACTCAACACACTGCCCAAATACTTAAATGAGCTGACATTCTTCATAGCCGTTCAACCTCACTTAACACTCTATGGTTGCACCCCTTTCAAAGACCATAATATTGCTCTTCCTAGTATTTACCTCGAGATTCCGTTTTTCACACACTGTTCCAAACATATTTACCTGACCCTGCAACTCCCATTCACTATCGCTCATCAGAACTGTGTTGTCAGCATGCCGGTACTGTACTGTTTGAGGCAACTTCCACTCGTTTCCTTCCCTTGTCAGCGGTACACCAACATCCGCTGCTCTTCCTTGTATTTCTTTAATGACTCCATCCATATACTGTACCGGTATATATTGAACAAACCATGGGGACATCACACACACCCTTGCTTTAACCCAACATTCAGATTAAAGAACTCGCTCTGTTAATTATCCACACATACTGACACCTTTGCACACTCATACATGCTCTTAATTGCTTTTAGCAAATTGCGATCTACTACGTATATTTTCAGTACCGGTACCGGTACTTTTCACATACCTTCTCTATCAATTCTGTCATAGGCCTTCTCCAACTCCATAAATGCAGCATACAACTTTTGTCGCATCTCCAGATATTTCTCCACCACACATTTCCGGGCAAAAATCTGAGCTACACATCCTCTTCCCTTCCTAAGATGACTACAGTATGCTAACCGTTTCCCCAGCAATACTGACTGAAAATGCCCAAATATATTGCATGTCCTCTTCAGATTTATCTAAAATATGTAAATTACACCAAATACCACTACAGTAGCACTGAAATCAATAAAACTCACTAACAGGATAAATAAATGGAAGAAATACTCCAAAAGATTAATATGTTAACCCTTTACCCAGCAATACTGACTGAAAATGCCTAAATAGATTGCATGTGCTCTTCAGATTTATACATACATACGTACATAACATTTTAAGACTGAGTGCTCCACACAGATGTGCAGTTTCAGTCTCTTTTCCTAATGGCGGCGTTCCAGGCAACCCTGTTAAGGGATGCTTTACTTGTCAAGTTTTTGGATTTGAGATCGGCACGTTTAGTCCGATCCCAGGTCTTACTCGGTCCACCCCTTGGTGCAGCTCCCTCCACAATCGCAGACCTGCATCTTTTCACCCAATTTTGTTCATCCATTCTCTCCACATGTCCATACCATCCCAGTTTACTTGTACGCATCTCCTCGCTAATACTCTTTATACCTAAACGTCTCTTCAGCTCATCATTTGTTATTCTGTTGACATCCTTTATCTGAAATATGTAAAATTACACCAATTACCAACTACATTACCAACAAATTTAATAAAGTACACTAACAGGATAAAGAAAATGTAAGAAATAGCCCTAAAGATGAATTTATCTATCTATCTATTGACGGACGCCTTGATCCCCGAAGGATTGGCCACGAACGAAACACCCCTATGCACCTCTGTCCCCAGTCAGTCGACGCCCCTCCTCCCATCCAGCACCGCTTTCACGCATATACTTCTTAACTCCATCCTTCCACCTCTCTCTCGGTTTATTTCTCCCTCTGTCCTTCCACCTCACTCGTACCCGCTCTTAGTCATTCTCTCGCTTCCCATACGTTCCACATGGCCGAACCATCTCAAGGTGTTCTTTTTCGCACTTTCCAGTACATTCACACCACACCTCTCTCGTACTTCCTCATTCGTCTGTCTATCCCTCCATGTAACTCTGCACACACTTCTCAAGTAACTCATTTCCATCCCTTTCACTCTTGGTTTGAATCTCTCCAACAACGTCCATGCTTCGCTTCCGTAAGTCAGTGTCGGGATTACCACACTGTCATGCAATGACTTCTTCAGTTCCATGCTGACCACCCTATTTCATGTTACTGCTTTCAGCATTCCTACAACCCTCTTCCCCTGTTGCACCCTCTCCCACACTTCTTCATCCATACTCCCATCTTTACTCTGTACACTGCCAAGATACTTAAATGAGCTGACAATCTCCATAGCCTGACCGTTCAACTTCACCTCACACTCTGTGGCTTCACCCCTTCGAAGACCATAACCTTGCTCTTCCCCGCATTTACCTTCAGATTCCATTTTTCGCACACTCTTCCAAAAATATTTACCAGCACCCTGCAACGCCTTTCATACGTCAGCAAACAGCAGTACACAAACATCACTGCTCTTCCTTGTATTTCTTTTATGACTCCATCCCTATTGTATATACAGAACAACCATCGGGACATCACACACCCTTGCTTGTACCAAACATTCAGATCAAAGAACTCCTCTGTTCATTCTTCACAACGTACTGATACCTTTGCACTCTCATACATACTCTGCACTGCTTCAGCAACTTGCATCTACTCCATATATTCTCAGTCCATTACTTTCCACATACCTTCTCTATCAACTCTGCAACTTCCATTCGTTGCCTTCCCTATACACCAACATCCACTGCTCATCCTTGCATTTCTTTTATGACTCCATCCATATACAATACAGTATATATTGAACAAAAACGGGGACATCACACACCCTTTCTTTAACCCAAAATTCAGATCAAAGAACTCGCTCTGTTCATTCTCAACACATACTGACACCTTTGCACCCTCATACATGCTCTTCACTGCTTTCAGCAACTTGCTATCTGCTCCGTATATTCCAAGTACTTTCTACATACCTTCTCTATCAACTCTGTCATTCCTTCCTTCAAGTCTTTCTTCTCCAAGTACATATATTGAGCATACAACTTTTCTTTCCTAAGATCAAAGATATGTTCTTCTCAACACACATACACCTTTCACCCTCAACAGATACTGTCAGCAACTTGCTATCTGCTCCTATATTCCAAGTACTTTCTACTATTATATGTATGATAAATACCCCATGATGAATACTGTTAACCGTTTCCCCAGCAATATTAACTGAAAATGCCCAATATATTGCATGTGCCCTTCTGATTTATCTAAAATATGTAAAATTATACCAAATACCAACTACATTAGCACAAAATCTCAATCGATCACAGAAACAGGATAAAAACATAGAATAAAATACCCCAAAAGATGAATACGTTAACCCTTTCCCCAGCAATACTTACTGAACATGCACAAATAAATTGCATGTGCTCTCCAGATTTAGCTGAAATATGTGAAATTACACCAAATACTAACTACGTTAGCACAAAAATCAATCAAGCACTTTAACAGGATAAATAAAATGGAAGAAATAGCCCAAAAATGAATTTATCTATAGCCTACCGGTATATATTGCCGGACACCTTGATCCCCGAAGGGGTGACCATGAACGAAACGCTTGCGTATTTCAAGCTCGCTTGAGTTATCACTCGATCGTCTTTTAGAGCTTTTTGGCCCGGGGTAATTACCACACTATCGCGTCATAAGGAGTTTGAGGGGGTTAAATTGCTAGATACATAGAGGAAGAGGAATGCCAAGTAAAGCTAAACAAAAATATATAAGATATTTTTAACATCTATCTATCATCTATTGCCTGACGCCGTGATCCCCGAAGGGCTGGCCAAGAACGAACCGCCCCCATGCACCTCTGTCCCCAGTCAGTCGACGCCCCTCCCCCCCCAGTCAGTCGACGCCCCTCCCCCCAACCAGCACCGCCTTCGTTCATGTACTTCCTCACTCCATCCTTCCACCTCTCATTCGGTCTATCTCTCCCTCTCTGTCCCTCCACCTCGCTCTCATACACCCTCTTAGTCATTCTCTCGCTTTCCATACGTTCCATATGGCCGAACCATCTCAAGTTGTTCCTTTTCACACTTTCCAGCACATCTACCTCCACACCACACCTCCTTCTTACTTCCTCATTAGTCTGTCTATCCCTCCATGTAACTCCGCACGCACTCCTATTCGCTTCCGTAAGTCATTGTCGGGATTACCACACTGTCATGCAAGGACTTCTTCACTTCCATACTGACCACCCTATTTCTTGTTACTGCTTTTAGCGTTCCTACAACCCTCTTCCCCTGTTGTACCCTCTCCCGCACTTCTTCATCCATAGTCCCATCTTTACTCAACACACTGCCCAGATACTTAAAAGAGTTGACGATCTCCATAGCCTGACCGTTCAGCTTCACCTCACACTCTGTGACTTCACCCCTTTCGAAGACCATAACCTTGCTCTTCCCGCATTTACCTTCAAATTCCGTTTTTCGCACACTGTTCCAAACTCATTTACCAGACCCTGCCAACTCCCATTCATTATCACTCATCAGAACTGTATCATCTGCAAACAGCAGTATAGGTAGCTTCCACTCAATTCCCTCCCTTTTCAGCGATACACCAACATCCACTGCTCTTGATAGTATTTCTTTTATGACTCCATCCATATATACAGTAAACAACCACGGGGACATCACACACCCCGGTTTCAAACCAACATTCAGGTCAAAGAACTCGCTCTGCTCACTCTCCACACGTACTGCCGCCTTTTCACCCTCATACATGTCTTCACGGCTTTCAGCAACTTGCCCTCTACTCCGTATATTCTAAGTACTTTCCACAAACCTTCTCTATCCACTCTGTCATAGGCCTTCTCCAAGTCCATAAAGGCAACATACACCTTTTGTTTCTTCTCCAGATACTTCTCCACAACACAATTCAGGGTAAAAATCTGATCTACACATCCTCTTCCCTTCCTAAAAACCTCCCTGCTCGTCGCCTATCCATTTCTCCGTTCTCACTCTCACTCTCTCAATCACTACCGGTACCCTACTGTATACCTTCCCTACTACGCTTAGAAGACATATTCCTCAGTGGTTACCACACACTCCTCTTTCCCCTTTGCCCTTATATAGGGGGACTATTATGCCAGTCTTCTAGTCACCGGGTGCACTCCCCTTCTCCCATGCTAGTTTGCACATTTTCCATACCCATTCTATCACTATCTCACCACCATACCTCAACATTTCCCCACACACTCAATCTGTTCCTGGTGCTTTCCCCAACTTCACTCTTTTCATGGCTTCCCACACTTCTGACCTCCTGATCCCACCTCCTCCTCCACTACTTCTCTTCTTCTCCCTCCCATACCATATCCAGCTATGTTTGCTGGCTCTTCATTCCTTACATTTAGCAACTTACTGAAGTACTCCCTCCATCTTTCGACTCTCTCTTGCTTCTCGGCTAGCATTCTCCCATTCTTATCTTTCACACCCTTACTGTTTCCCTTGCTACCTTCCCTAACTTTCTTGACTTCTTCCCAGAACAGTTTCTTACTCTCCCTCCATTTTACATTCAGGTGCTCGTTTCTGTCTCTCGGAATCTTCATTCCCTCTACTACCCAACCACTCTCTATATGCTTTCTTCTTTTCTTCCACAGCTATTCTTACCTCTTCTGTCCACCATGCTGTACCTTTCACTACCCTCCCTCTTCTCCTCACTCCACACACCTCACATGCTGCACAGATCTCATGCTTAAACACCTTGCTCATCTCCTCCACTTCCTCCATAACTTCCAGGTCGAACCCACCTAGTCGTCTTTCCACTGCTCTCCTGTACTCCTCCCTGACTTCCTCCTCCTGCAACCTCTCCACCCTCCTCACCGTTCCACCCTCCTCTCGCCTCCCTCCAGCTCTCCTCACCCACTTCTTTTGTATCCTAACCTTAGCTACCACTACATAATGATCAGACAGACCCCCTCCAATACCCCTATACACAGATTTCTTCATTCGTTCATCCACACATACATAATCAATCAATGACTTTCGTTCCACCACTGTCTTATCTTTCATCGTCAACATCCGTTTCCATGTGTACCTGTGGATCATTCTGTGTCGGAAGAAGGTGTTGGCTATCCACAGCCTCCTCCCCATACATACGTCCACAAGTGCACTACCATTCCCATTCACCTCTGATGGTACCCCCCACCCTCCCACCACTCCCTCAACTTTCCGATCACCCACCTTACCATTCATATCCCCAATCAGAAATATTCTTTCGTTCTTGTCAAACTTCTCCAGGCACGCCTCCACATTCAGCCAGAACTCCTCTTTCTTTCTTTCAAGTATATCCTCTGTTGGGGCATACACGCATACAATCAATACAATATTTTTAACATCTATCTATCTATCTATTGCCTGACGCCGTGATCCCCGAAGGGGTGGCCACGAACGAACCGCCCCCATGCACCTCTGTCCCCAGTCAGTCGACGCCCCTCCCCCCAACCAGCACCGCCTTCGTTCATGTAGTTCCTCACTCCATCCTTCCACCTCATATTCGGTCTACCTCTCCCCCTCTGTCCCTCCACCTCGCTCTCGTACACCCTCTTAGTCATTCTCTCGCTTTCCATACGTTCCATATGGCCGAACCATCTCAAGTTGTTCCTTTTCACACTTTCCAGCACATCTACCTCCACACCACACCTCCTTCTTACTTCCTCATTAGTCTGTCTATCCCTCCATGTAACTCCGCACGCACTCCTTAAGTAATTCATTTCCACTGCTCTCACTCTTGGTCTGAGTCTCTCAACCAACATCCATGCGCTACAGTATTAGCGATTACTGACCACCCTATATTTTTAACATGAGGTTGCTTATAATAATTTGTACCTCTGCAGTTTCTCCATGGCTAACGAAAAAGGTCACATTCCTAAGAAGCCCCAACCAAAAAGGCCAAGCTTCTGTACAGAACAAATGCCACACCATTACCCTTATGGTGACCCTATCAAATAATCAAAACAACCACACTTCTTAACCCAATTCCCGCGGGGCCCCTCATATGACGGAGACGATTTTCCAGCTATTTTGTAGCCTGTGAGCCAGGCTTTTGCAAGCATGGATGGACGTCAGCCAGAGCCTACAGGCCCCGCCACGACACTGAGGTTTGTGTGAGAGAGTTCACTTATGTGCAGCGTCACACATAGCGAAAACGGAAAATAATTGGTAATTATTAGCGATTTCGCCTAGGCCTATCGGATTTGGTAATTTTTAGCAATTTTGCCCTTCGTTTGCAAGATCCTTACAAGAAAACCAGACGTCGTACAGGGATGATTCAGGAGTAATTTGAAAGCTATTACCGTACTTTCATGAATACATAATTGTATTACGCTCTGGCTTTTGCTTATGCATGAAAATGAGCAGGGAATAAGGCAATTTCGGGCAATTATGCCTACTCGTACAGGAGTCCTTGGAGCGGCTTCGGTCGCGCCGGGAATTTCCTCACCTCACACCACACACACACACATCACACAGTTTTTCCTACACCGAGAAATGACTCTCCGGCTGTCATTTCTCGAAGACTTCTTCTAGCCGGAGACATTGAGAGCAACCCAGGACCCACCTACACATACATATGTCCAACTTGCTCAAAACCCATCGCTTCGAGTCTCCACACTAATGGTTCAGTTCTCTGCAATTCATGCAGGAACTGGACCCACTTCACCTGCACAACACTTGCCTCCAAGAAACACTACACGAACACCTGGACCTGTTCCTCATGCCCCTCCCTCTCCCAGTCAAATCCCTCGCCTAAAACCCGTCCACCTCTCCTCCCCAACCCACCTAACCTTCCCATATCATCCACTCCCCCCACTAAAACCTGTCCACCTCTCCTCCCTAACCCACCTAACCTTCCCATACCATCCACATCCTCAACTCAACATACCACGCCCCATCCTAATCCATTCCAACCCCCATCTGCTCCCCAATCCCCACCCCCACCTCACCCATCCCAACCCCCAGCCCCTCCCTCACCCCCACCCCATCCTCGTGCAGCAGCACCCAACATACATCGTGCACATAACATTAACATTCTCCAATTGAACATAGATGGCATCAACACAAAGAAACACGAACTCTCACACTTCATCAAACAACACAACATACACATTGCCATCTTACAAGAAACAAAACTCTGCACTACACAAAAAACACCCACATTTCATGATTTCACCACCATCAGACAAGACCGGGCTATCGGCAGAGGCGGTGGACTCATCACCCTGGTACACAAAGAAATATCATACATAGTTACCAGTGTACAAACCAAATCCCTCCTCCAAATGATAACACAACAGAAATACAATCAATTAAAATACGCACTGGCAACAACTCCAACATAGCCATCATAAACAGATACATCCCCTACAGTACCAAATGAATACAGACCACACTTACAACACATCACAAACACCCCACACATCATCCTGGGTGGTGACTTCAACGCCAAGACGTCGGCCTGGTTTGTCGACAACCCCGACACAGACAGAGGGCTGGTACTACAAAACCAAACTGTTAACCTCATCATCCTTAACGACATCCATCAACATACCCATATTCCTCACCAAGCCCTCTATAACCCATCATCTCCAGACATCACCTTTTGCTCCCCAGAACTCGCCCCCACAACATCCTGGAGGGTGGTCAGAACCTTAGGCTCTGACCACCTCCCGATCATTATCACCACCAAAACCAGACTCACCCCAGCTAACCACAAACACACATACACCAATTATAAAAGACCTAACTGGGAAGCATTCACAAATGAGACAGAACAACACTTCACAACTCTAAACAGTACACCCATCACTAACATCAACAATGCTGTACACATACTCAATATAACTATCCAAAACACTGACAAGAAACACATTCCAAGAGGTAACAGAAAAAGACACAACCCCAACTTCACACCAGAAATTCAAAACCTCATCAGACAACGCAACATACTGAAACACTCCCCAGCACCCCACAAACAAGACATCACACAACAAATCCAAGCACTCAACACCCAAACTAACAACAAAATACAAGAACAACAAAAACTGGGCGGGTGCCCAACCCCGAAGGGGGTTGAAATAGGGGAGCTATCCCCCCGCCAAAGGCGGCTTTCTAGGGCCTTTCCTAGCTGATGCTGAGAGGATTGGGTTCTAGTCATGTGGTGATGGGCTGGTCTAGCAGAGTGAGAACTGAGCGATCTCTGCCATACCCATAGCTTACTCTGACTGTTCCTTTTACTTATATGTTTTCTAGATCTCAAGTGACGGCGTCTTTTCCGTGGATTGACCTCCCAATCTACCAAGATTGGAAGCCAAAGCGTCACATTTTTCCTTTGCCCCTCAACTTTCTCTTCATAATTGCTGAGGGGCACAGGGTCCTGGATGGGGCTTTGGTTTCCCGGGCGTTTCCGCACCCTCCACAGCTCCCCGCCATGGAATGGCTTCGGTCACCCAGGCTTTATTGTGGTCGGCAGGGAGGGTTCTGTGGGGGGCACTCGGTTATGGCCTTGGCCTTGCTCGGGGCCTTGGGGCTGTTCGGCCAGGCAGCTTGGGGAACAACAACAACAACAACAACAACAACAAAAACTAAATTGGAATAACTTCCTACAAACACTTGATCACAAAACAAACCCCAAAAAACTCTACAAAACACTAAACAGCATCACACTTTCCAACAGCAACACAACACAATCACATGCTGCAATCACAACAACAGACTCTACTCCTTCATGTAAACAACAAGCAAACACTCTCATCAATCACTTCTCACATGTCAGTCACCTAAAACCTCACAAAGATGACCGACGTGTCATCCGACGTAAGAGACAATTCCCCACAGACCCTGACTATACACCCTTCACCAATCACCAGACAAAGCATATCATCAACAATCTCAAGCACTCACCCGCTTGTGGCCTAGACAACATAAGCAACATACACCTCAGACACCTGGGACCACAAGGCATACAAGCACTCACTAACATATCAAACTACAGTTATTCACACAACACAATACCAGACATTTGGAAGCATGGTCTCGTCACCACATTCCCCAAACCCAACAAAGACCCCACGCTACCCTCCTCGCACCGCCCCATCACACTCCTTTGCTCCCCCTCCAAAGTCATGGAACGCCTAGTGTTACAACTAATTACACCTGACCTACCCCTAGCTTCAACACAACATGGCTTTAGGCCACTGCACTCCACAAACACTCTTCTCACAGACCTTACACAAAGAGCTTTTGACGGCATCAACTCAGCTAGACCACCACACAGATCACTATTAGCCACACTCGACATTAGTAAAGCCTTCGATGCCATCCCCCGCCACAACCTAACAAACAAAATCTACAACACAAACATGCACAACAACACAAAAAGGTGGCTGGCCAACTTCCTAGCAGGCAGATGTGCACACGTATCTTTTGCCGGTCAGTCATCTAAAATCAGAAACTTTCCAAACGGAGTCCCACAAGGATCCGTCCTATCGCCCGCACTCTTCAATCTGTACATGCACGATATAACTACACCCACTACGCCCCAAATAAACTTAGCCTCCTATGCAGATGACATAACACTCACATGCACACACCATGACCCAAAAAGAGCAACAGATCTCCTTCAACCCTATCTCAACACACTACATGGCTGGTGCACTACAAACAGACTTAATCTACCCCCAGCCAAATCCACCGCAACCCTGCTCACAAGCTGGACAGAACACAAATACATCCCTCAACTCACCATAAACAACACACCCCTAACACATACACACCACACACAAAATCCTAGGAGTAACATATGATACTCATATGACATTCAAACAGCACACCACAAACATTAAAAAGAAATTACACCCAGACTTAATGCCCTCAGGTCACTTGCTCACACAAAATTTGGACACAACAAAGAAACTACCACCACAGTATATAAATAATACATAAGATCAGTGATCATGAGAGGCACTCAATTCCTGGCAGTAGCCTCCATGAACCAAGACCACCCACTAAACTACATGGCAACACACCCACAGACACCAAGAAATATCAAAACAACACCCAGCACACGGTATCACACACAATTACTGTCCTCTCTCCAACCCCGAACCACCTTCCAGAAGCACATCCATACTCATATCTCTCGCCGATCCATCCACTCACTCACAGACAACACGCAGCTGCAAGCACGACCTCCCGAAATCCATCCTTCCGAATCCTCCCTTCCTCGCGAGGACAGAGTCCACCTGGCCAGGCTGAGATGCGGACACCATCCAGCTCTCCTGAGCTATCAGAAGAGACTGGATGACTCCGTTGTCGATGCCTGCCCGGGATGTAACACAGCACCCCATACCATTAAACACATAATAGAAGACTGCATTTCACACAACCACTTACGCCAACAACACAATCTACACTCAATGAGAGCTGTGTGGGAAAGCCCGATCGTGGCCATGGCCTTCCTCAGGGACTCGGGGCTGTTCGGCCAGGCAGCTTAGGGAACAACAACAACAACAACAACTCGTACAGGATTAATAGCTTTAACCAAAATGGTCACACTCCTTAATGGTCTAAGTGGCCATAGCCAAAATGGCTACACTATATTCCTTCTGTACTTTCTCCATGCCCGATGAGATACATGATATTTTGATATATGTGGCACAGCCCTTGTATCCAACACAATACCCTGCGTGCAACCCCGCTCGAACCCCGCACAACGTTGCTTGCAACTTTAATTATTATTATTATTATTATTATTATTATTATTATCATTATTATTAGGGCTAGGAAAGGTAGAAAAATGTAGTGCATACCCATGTGCAGTATGCAGAAAAGGGGTGGGCACGAACTCAATACAGTGTTGCGCCTGCCACTGCTGGGTACATCATGGGAAAGAGCGCTGTACTGGAATAAAGGGATCACTACCAAGGAAGAAGTCCGAAATTGAGACATTCTTATGCATACCATGCAAAGGTTCAATGACTGGCTCGAGAGTGTAAACTTTGGACATGAGACACTGGAGATGGTGGACAAGTTTTCCTACTACCCGTCAGGAACTCCCAGAGGACTATCCCTTATACATCAATAATACAAAAATCAACCCTTCATCTTCTCTCAATATTCTCGGTGTCTCTATTTTTTCTGCTCTCTCTTGGAAGCACCATATTACCAGTCTTACTAAGGCAGCCTCCCAGAAGCTGGGTGTGCTCAACTGCCTCAAGGGGTTCTTTACCCCTGCACAGTTTCTTGCTCTGTACAGGGGCACAGTGCGTCCTTGTATTGAGTATTGTTCACGTGTGGGGAGAATCCTCTCACATCGCACTCCTAGACAAAGTAGAAAGGAAAGCCTTTCGTATCATTAACTCCCATGCACTCACCAACTCTCTGCAATCTTTCTCTCTTCGCTGCAATGTTGCATCTCTCTCACTATTCTATCGCTACTACAATAATCAGTGTTTCTCAGAGCTCTCTCAGTGTATACCACCTCCTCTACGTAGGGTACGTAGTACCCGTCTTGCAACACAATCCCACCCCTACTCTGTGCAACTCTCCAACCCAAGAATGAAACATTATTCTGCATTTCTTCTATTCAACAGCTGAGCTCTGGAACTCTCTCCCAGAATCAGTCTTTCCCTCTTCCTATGACTTAAATTGCTTCAAACTCCGTGTGTCCCAGCATTTTGGCTCGAATGTCCCTTGATTTTGGCCCTGTCACTTTCAACTTTGGGGGAGGCACTTGCTACAGGCAGTTCTGTCTTTTGTCTCCCTCACTCACCAAGAAAAAAACAAAAAAAATTGGGTGATATCATCTCTACCGCTGCCATTATCGCCAGAATAAGTATGGCTGGGGAAAGTTTAGAGAACTGTTGCCACTACTCACCACGAGAAAACTCCCTCTCCCCTTGAAGGGAAAAGTGTACGCTTCATGTATTAGAAGCGCATTGACATATGCTTCAGAAATGTCGCCTGTCAAAGCGGATGATATCAACAGAATGAAACGCAATGAGATGAGAATGGTGAGGTGGATGTGTGGTGCAAAACTGCAAGTGAAGAGCTAAGGAGGTTAGGTATCAAGAGTATCAGTGATGAGATGCGTACTAGCAGGTTTGGATGGTTTGGACATGTGGAGAGGATGGATGAACTAAGCTGGGTGAAAAGATGCAAGTCCATGAACGTGGAGGAAGCTGCACCAAAGGGCAGACCAAGAAAGACGTGGGATCAGATCTTGTGGTCTGATCTTAAATCAAAGAACCTGACAAGCTCTTAACCCGGCAGCTACGGGAAGACTCAATTGATGTTCTACTGGGCGGCTGCGGGAAGACTTATAAGATCCTAGGCTTAAAAAAAACATTTAAAAGGCCTCAGTAGCACTTAAAACAAGTTAAATGGTGATTAAGTGAGATAATTCCCATCCATACCTCCTATCACTCCTCCTCATATGTCAAAATCCCCTCCTTTCCCCCCCTTCAATTATCACCTATTTTTCATCTTATTACCACATTTATTGGTGTATTAACCCGGGAGCTGCCGGGAGACTCTTAAGAGTTCCCCCGGCGGACTGCGGGGAGACTCTTAAGAGGAGAGCTTTTGAACGCGTACCAAAACCGCACGTTTATAGCCAGGCGGCTGAAAATTGGTGTGGGTATAGTACTACATGTCAACTCTCGACACCACCCCGCCAAACGCTTGCCCCGCACTCGTGCAAGAACCACCGCGCCAGTAACCAACCACTAGTCATGGAGCCCACACGTCCCTCACGCTCGCTCCCTGATGACACAACCAGCCCTCCTTCTGGTGGTGTTAGCCGCCGTGGGAGGCAGAGGGTGGCTGCTAAAGACCCTACCTACCAGTACGACATGCCCTACAGCTCTGAGGACGAAAGACCAGCACCCAAAGCATGAAAAACACGTGCAAGCACAACAAAGGTACAGAGGTCATTGGTGTTTCGGGACACTGCCACCACGACCCAGGCCACTACAACGACCACTACCACCACCACTGCCACCACTGCCACCCCTGCTACCGGTACCAGCGACGCAGGAGGCCGCCCTAGGGCTGCAGAACCTGCGGGGGCAGGAAAAATTAAAGGCACGGGCGTAGGGAAGAGAACCCGTACGCCAGCCACAGTGCCCCTACCACCACCACCACCACCAGCCGCCCCTGGCCCGGCTGCCCCTGCCGCCCCTGCTGCCCCTGCCGCCCCTGCTGCCCCTGCCCAAGGAAAAGGGAAGGGGAAGGGGAAGGGGAGAGGGAAAGCGACTGCTGACCCTGCTGGTCCTGGTGTCCCTGCCGGCCCTGCTGTCCCTGCTGTCCCTGCTGCCCCTGCTGCCCCAGCTGCCCCTGCCCAAGGAACAGGGAAGGGGAAGGGGAACGGGAAAGGGAGAGGGAAAGCGACTGCTGGCCCTCCTGGCCCTGGTGTCCCTGCCGGCCCTGCTGCCCCTGCTGCCCCTGCCGCCCCTGCCGCCCCTGCCCAAGGAACAGAGAGAAGGGCGACAGGCACCACCATCATCTTGCCTGCCTCCAGGGCCACAAGACCACGCACCACTGCTGCCCCTGCCGCCGACCCTGCCACCGCCTCTGCTGTCCCTGTCCATAAGACTCCCGCACATGCTAAAGTGACCCGGAAAACTCTGACACCATCAAAGTATGCCGCCCTGCTGTTTGATGGTGATTCGCAGGGCATTGGCAGCCCGGGTTTCGACGACGAAGCCCTAGCACGGGAACAAGGGTGGGGGGTTTGGGAGTGGACAGTGGGAGTGAGTCCGACGTCGGTGACGAGAATGAGGAAGGGCATCGTCTGTCAAGTGAAGAGGAGGGTGAT
Organism: Paralithodes platypus; assembly: GCA_032716605.1. Lineage (NCBI taxonomy): Eukaryota > Metazoa > Arthropoda > Malacostraca > Decapoda > Lithodidae > Paralithodes > Paralithodes platypus. The sequence continues at coordinate 26,191,681 of CM064488.1, read as the reverse complement.
GATGATGCAGTGCTGTATCGCGACCATGGAAGCGATATTTCAGATGATGAAGCAGACGCAGACGACATTCCGATCCCTGAGCTGCCTTCGTTCGATTGGTCTGACGGGGTCAATTTTGTACCTGACGTGCCCCAGTTCAATCCTGGGACGTCAGGAACAACTGACGACTGGCCCTGTGACGATCAAGCGAACGAAAGCGACTTCTTCCTCGCTTTTTTCGATATGGAGGTAATGACGTACATTGTTGCCCAAACAAACGCCTACTACAGGTGGGTGTTTGGCAGATTGGACGTCCTTTCTCCAAAAGCGAGAATACGAGGCTGGGTGGATACGACTGTGGAAGAATGACGTTCTTTGCCTTGTTGTTCCTCATGCCTCTGATCAAGAAGCATGTGTTGCAACACTATTGGAAGCACGACCCTCTCATCGCCACCCCAACTTTCAATAAGTTCATGACTCGTGACAGATTTTTGTTGCTGCTAAGATTTATGCACTTTGCAGACAACGAAAATCCTAACAGGATTGACAGGATATGGAAAGTTCGGGATGTGTTCACCATGTTGTTGGAGAGGTATAGGAAATACTTTTACCCCTTCCTCAATTTGGTGATTGATGAGTCGCTCGTGCTCTTCAAAGGACGTCTTGTTTTCAAGCAGTATATCCCCTTGAAAAGGCATAGGTTCGGAATCAAGCTCTTCGTTTTGTGACTGCGAAACTGGAATAGTGCTTGACATGATCGTGTACACAGGCACTGACATTGACATACCGAAAGCCGCTGCCAATGACCCCATGGGCATGTCAGGTGCCATCGTCAAGAAAATGTTGGCACCTTACCTGGGCAAAGGCCACATCATCTACACTGACAACTGGTATACTTCTCCTGCTCTCTGCCAGTTTCTTCATGACAACCAAATGGGGTCATGTGGGACTGTCAGAAAGACAAAAAAGTGTATGCCAAAGTTCACAGGTAATGTCATTCCTCTCACAGATGCCTCCTCCAGTGACACACCTTCAGAAGACGACCTGGCCCAGGAACACCGCGAGAGGCATGTGCGAAGAAGGCGACGAAAGGGGCAGAAATTCAAGCAGCTCGAGAAGTGTGGGAAACTGATAGCCCTGAAGTGGAAGGATAAGCGAGACGTCCACCTGCTTTCCACCGTCCACACAGGTGCCCAGATGGATTCTGGCAAAATCCACTACCGAACCAGGAAGACCATCTACAAGCCCGACATGGTAGTGGACTACACTAAGAACATGCGCCTGGTGGACAAGTCTGACTGTCAGCTGTTGAGTGTCTGAGGAAGACTGTGAAGTGGTATCACAAGCTCTTCCTCCACCTAGTTGATATCACGATGCTCAACGCCTACAACTTGTGGTTGGTGAAGAAGGATATGTCCCCAAACCAGAAGCTGAAATTCCGGGAGTTCGTGTACAACGTCTCATACCAACTCCTGGAGAAGTATGGCACCACCACTCACAGACGTACGGCATGGCGTGGGGATCACGTTCCTGACCGCATCCAGGTGGGTATCGAAAGACACTACCCAATCAACACCGAGATGCTTGGCACTCGTCGCAGGCAGGCGCAGTGCACCGTCTGCAGCACCAGTGTCAGGAAACCTCATGTCACCAAAAGAGTCACCTCAATGTGCGCCGAGTGCAAAGTTCCACTCTGCCTGGGTGACTGCTTCAGGGACTACCACACCTTCAAGAATTATTGAGTGTCGCCCCCTGTCCTGCCCTGCCCTTGACTCGCCCCGTGCCCGGCCCTGGACTCGCCCCCTGCCCTGCTCTGCCCTGGACTCGCGCCCTACCTTACCTGACCTGATCTAATTGATCACGCTACCTCATAATGTAACATATATATTATATAATGTATAAGTTCCAAAGATGTCCCTGTGATATAGCTTTTACATTATATAATTGTATGTTTCATTATTTAGTTTATAAGTTTCAAAGATTTACATGTAATATGCCTTCTTTTTTTAGTATATCAATATATATGTTTGTTATTAGCCAAAGTAATGTGTATATAATTATTTTCTTACCTCAAATGAATTGTACAAAAATAAATGTTTCAATAAATCCTGTCAAACCTACTAAGATAATAAACAAAAAAAACACACAAAAAAAAACAAGGTAATGTCATTGTATTCTTACAATATGATATATTCTATGAATATTTCATATTGTTTGAATACAATGGCATGATCTTGTAACAATTTTTTTTTATCAAAATTGTTCTAGACACTATAAAACCCTCCCCATAACCCCCTCCTGGATTCGATCCCACTATCCTACGACACTTTGAGTTTGCCAGTCCGCGACCTTACCAACCATGCCACAGGAGCTCATACCAAATAACACTCAAAACTTTGTGTCTACAATCGAAATGACAATATACAAAAAAAAAAAAAAAAATTCCACCAATTTACGTTTGTAAATTGATGGGATTATCAATTATATCATGCCAAGGTTTATAAAAGTTTGTCTCTGTCAAAAATTAGTAATTATATAACTTTATTCTGTCAAAAATTGCCCAAACACTCAGCAAAATTGCCCCTCTCAGTGTGACTCCACTCATTTTCACACGGTCAAGCGGTCACGGGGTGACCCTTGCCGCTCCTTGCTGCTCCAGCCACAGCAGCTCTGTCTGGGAACAAAATTTGTATAAATACAATAATGCATAAAATACTCTTCACAAATACATTTGTATTGTATAATATTGTAAATAAAAAATAATAACTGTGTGGGTGTCGAAAATTGCTCAATCAGCTTTCTTATGTCTCGCCTACGCGCGTATATTGGATTATACATAGTCATAACTGTCATACAAATAATTGCAGTAGGTCTCGAATATACATTTATAGTGCATATTACTTGGGAATAAATAAGTATAAGTTTCTCTGGTGGCAATCTACCCTTTCGCAAGTGTAAGGAGACACCAGTCTATATTTAGCCCTCTATCACAAAAGGCAATCTGCCTGTGTTTACTGACCACCCTCGTTGGTGGTATAGAATATAGTACTTTATTTACAGTCAATGGCCTACATGTTTCTGTGGTACTTCACATGTGTCTAAAATGCAATGTCTGCTTGCATAAAAATGCAATTCTGAAGTCAATTTATACGTACGACATACGCATGTCTCAGTTTCTCTCTCTCTCTCTCTCCATTCCTGACTCATGTTATTGTAGACCTGTTGGTGGCAACGAACACCAGACATCTGGTAGACATAAGGTTCAAAATACCAAGACATCCATACGCCTCGGGCGCCTCCATAATTATCACAAAGCTGGTTATCTATCTAGAGATCTGCCTGCCTTCCATCTCTCCACGACTCACTCACTCACTCACTGCACCCCTGCATGCCTCCCTCCCATCTACCCACCCCCAACCCACCCTTTCAGTCTTCCGTCTGCTAGAAACACATTCACAATTTGCGTAAATATCGCATCAATTGGTCTATATGCGGTATTTTCCTTGTTATATGGGACGCCTACATACGTACACGTCTTTATTATAGCATGACAGTGCTCTAAATACAAGATTTACGTGATATTTATGGCGTAACACACCCTCTCCCCCTTTCATTCCCAGCACAACTCACTCACACCTTGGTTCACGCATAGAAACTCATTAGTAATGTGCGTAAATATCGCATGAATTGGTCTATATGCGGTATATATTTTTATATATGGCACGTATACATACATACAAGTCTGTATTATAGCATGACAGTGCTCTACGTACAAGATATAAGTGATATGTATGGCGTAAACCACACTCTCAGCTCATAAATTGCCGCCAAACCTCCAACACATCTTCATTCCCGCCTACAAATTCTCTTATAATTCCCTTATATATTGCAATTTTTGGTCACTATGAGGCATATTCATTGTTATATGGGTGGCCTACACACGTATACATACTCTACATATCCTAAAAGGGCTCAAAAAAGGAGATATACGTGATAATATGCGGTAACCCACCCCCTCCTCCCTCTCCTTCTATCCCCTGGGCGCGTGAAAATTCGGCATGGAAATCTCGCCGCTCGATGACAATCTAGCCGCGCGGTGCCATTCGTTCCACATTTTTCAACTACGGACCGTTCCCCCACCCCCCCCAGAAATTTTTTGGGGGGTCAAATATATATGGGCCGATGCACGCAAACATTCCCTACACGATGATGTACTTTTTATCGAAATTGGCAATAGGTCCCAAAATCATCATAGGTGCGCAGTCTTACCCTGTAGAAAACCCCCTGTGCGCCGCGGAGAGGTTAACTGTGCTAATATCTCCAAGCCAATTATAGGGTGTGGTGTTACGTGTGTTGATGCGTGGGAAAGAAAGAGAGACAAGCCACACACCCTCAGTGTCTCTCCAACCACCGAGAGGGGAGGATATACGTCGCGGCTGCCTCACATTTCATGAATGACCGGTCTGCAATAATTCAAATTTTTGACCATCCAAACACTATTCCCACTTGTTTTATTGCTGTTACATGTTACTATCTTGATATTAAACGTAAAATAGGCACATATGAATAAGTAATAACGATATTTATCGTAAAATTACTATTTTAGTGAGGATGAATCAGAATACCTTAGTACAGGGGTATGGTGTATACTACAGGGGCTTCGCACTTTTTGGGTTAACAAGGTTGCCTGGAGGGCCGCCATTAGGACATGAGACCGGAACACACGAAACCTCACTTTGTGTGGAGCACTCGTTCTATAAATGTGTGTATATACTGTATGTAGGTCTATGTATGTATCATCATTATTATTATTATTATTATTATTAGTAGTAGTAGTAGTAGTAGTAGTAGTAGTGTAATTATTATTATTATCATTATTATTCTTGTTATTGAAGGTGTTAAAGGGAGGGGTACAACGTGAATGAGGTGAAGGGATGGAGTAGAGAGATGTATGGGGGAGGGGGATGGTGTGGTAAGAGGGACGAGTTATGTCGGGGGACAGGGCAGCCTGCAGAGGTTCGTTCATGGCTATTCCATCATGGATTAGGGTGTTTGGTAATGAATATACTGTAGAACTCCTCATTATCATCATCATTATTATACTAGTGTTTAACACTTTTTTGTACCGGCGATGTCCTTTTCATTTTATTCTAGCTATATTTAGACAATTTTGTGAAGTTAAATAAGTAGGTTATGTGGTAGCAAAAAGGGTAAAGTAAGATTGTTTAAAGCTTGTTATTTTTTGTTAAACTGTATCAAATTTTCTAATAGTAGCCATAATATAGATAAAAGGACGGCTCCAGTACTGAGGGGGTTAATGTGATAGTATTAATGATAGAGTGTTTACCCTCTTAAGTTGGGTTACAGGCCACTGGGAAAATTGCTTTATTCATTGTGATAGTATTAATAATAGAGTGTTTGCTGTCATTTTTTTTTTTTTTTTTTTTTTTTTTAAGAGACAATGAAAGGAGGAAGGAAAAACACAGATAAAACAAAAAGGTCCATGTGCCTAAAGGCATCCTCCATTCATAAAATTTTTGTAACAACTGGATTTAAACATTTGTAGATTGTAAGTTTGTGGAAAGCAATTTGAGGGAAGTGAATTCCAAAGAGTAGTAGCTCTGGGGATAAATTAATTCTGATAAGCAGAAGTTCTGCATTGTGGAGGAGAAAGTGTAAATTCATGGGCGCTCTCAGCTGCCCTAGTTCTATGGGGAAAGATGTGGAGAGGCGGCACAATTGAAGCAAGTTCCTCGGAACAATTGCTGTGAAAATATCTGTAGAATAATGCAAGGGATGCAACATTTCTTCGTATGAATAATGTAGGAAGGTAGGAAGGTGTGAGGCCCGTTGGGTTGTAGGCCGCTGGGAACATTGCGTTATTCATTGTGATAGTATTAATATATTTGTTATTAATTTCACCACACCACCAAACACCTCCAATGAAATTAATGAAAGCATATAATTATGTGATCCACCGGGATTCGAACCTGGGTTATCACACACAGATTTTTAGACACCTTACCCATTATACCACCAAGACGGTTAAAGGTTTATGAACACACCTACAATTTATTATCCATTCTCGAATACTGGATATTAATTATCTAATCATGTTCATATTCCCACCGCACTATGGTAGCCTAATGTTTAAGTGAGAGGAAAGAATATTCATGGGGCACAGATCATATAGAACGGCCTCGCTACGAAATATCCCTGAACCTACTAATAATCTATTTTATATTAATTTCACCACACCACCAAACACCTTCAATGAAATTAATGAAAGCCTAATAGAGTGTTTCCCCTTATAGGTGTGAGGCCCGTTGGGTTACAGGCCGCTGGGAACATTGCTCCGCCAGCTGTGGTCCCGGTGGGATGCAGGAGAGAGGGGTCTTCTGTGTTACCTTACCGGAGGCCATAGCTGCTAACTGGTCCGCAGGTCTTGTACACCCTACGTATTTTGTTTTACCTCTTGCTTTCTAGTATACTCTCTCTCTCTCTCTCTCTCAATGCATCAATGAGGTTGTGTTGTCATTTAGCATACCAGTATATGTCCTCTTATTCATACATACAGTACATATTTATCTGGTCGGCATAAGGAGTAACATGTGCATTGGTAAAACGAAAACAAAATTATATAATAAAAGAATAAGAACATTTACAAACTTAGCACATACCAAACTCATACATTAAGTACTATTACTATTATTATTATTGTACAGATATGTTTTAGAGTGCTCCTCCTCACATGGTATTGTTTTTGTGCAGGTATTGTGGATCCCCGCCGCTGCTCACCGCAGCCCATGCCAGAGGTCCAGCGGGAGTGTTTGAGAGATCCCTGTCCCGGACACTGGATACCGGCCGGATGGGGAGAGGTGCGTTATTAAGGTTAGGTTAGGTTATTGATTTGTCCTATATTCCAAGTTCTACCTCCGGACACAGGCTTCAAGCCTGTATATTCAACCGCTCAACTCAGTGAAGGCAGGAGGTCTTGCTCCAGACTGTGAGTGAGACAACCAGACAGCTTGAGTGTTGTAACCGGCTAGGTAGCTCTGACTCCTCAAAGCTGTATTGCCACTCCTTCTGTCCCGTCTGTGACGCCTCCCGGCGTTAGCAGAATGGTTGTGTGGGGCATTGCATCTCGCTAGCGCTCGCCAGGATGGGAGGATGGGCTACAGTTGTCCTAGAATGATCTGCTTTATTTAATTAGTGTCGTGTTGCCACAGACAGTCTAGAAATGGTCTTTGTTTTGGTCTGTGACCGCGCCTTGTATTTTATATTCGCTATAATATAAATGTTGCTTGTGTGGGAGGCGAGCGAGAGAGGGTGAGGGAGTACACCTGGCAGCGGGGTGAGCTATGACGCGGCTCGCTTGGGCGCTGACGGCGTTGGCGGCCGGGTGGTCAACTAGTCCCTTCCCATCGCGGCCTCGCTTGCCTGACACGCGTATCGCCTACATCCTTTGAAATTCTGTCCCCCATACTCGCCACTTTGCATACTATTTGTCTCTCTCGACTTCTCCTTTCTCATTCTCTAATCTTTATTAAACTCAACATCCCTTCTGGTTTCAGCATAGACGTTCACCGTCGACCAGTCGTATTGTACGCGAAGCTCTCAGATATTTCCATGTATTAGATTAAGGAGGCATTATGCTTTATTGAGGGTTAGAGAGACGGACTTTTCCGTATGTGTCCTCTCTCGGGAAGGTTGTAGACCGGTATATGTCTCCCTGGCAAGGTGTTGAGTGATTCTGCTTGGTTATCTAAAGCTAGACTGGGGGTAAGGTTACTGTGTCGTTATCTCCGATGTGTGCAGTGTTAGCTAAGCCCTGCACGACATCGACAGGTACTGTGGGAGCCTAAGTTGTCTTCGGGTGGGTTTACTTTGCGAGCACAGCGCTGTGGTGTGAGAGGGCCATAGCCTATCCCTCACAACATAGTGCTGTCTCTGTGTGTTGACTTCTGAGGGATCGCCAGGATAGAACTAGGTACTAGAGACCTAGATTTATCAAGAGAGCATCCCCGTCATATAACGTAATCTTCATTATACCACCTTCGGACAACGTTGGGCTACGAGCCGCATGCTCGCCCATTGTTGCCCTGCCTTGATACCCCAGCTAGACTTTATTAACTGAGCAGACACTGGTTAGAGATAAGCCCCCATTATTATATGTATGCAGCATTATTATTCACTGCACTTTTGAGCCGAGGTTGTTGTTGAGCTGCACAACCCTAGTAGGCTGTTGCGTTGTGTCACGAAGCATTTCTTTAGTTGTCGAGCATTACTACCTTTGCACAGCTTTTATTATTCGCCTGCCTATTATTACTATATGTCCTAGTATTTATTGTGACCCGTATTCTGCATTATAATTGTTCAAGATTCTTTACGAACATCTTCCCAGCATCAGACTTATTTCAGAAGTTTCCAGTTGATGTTGCAGGACTAGCATTGCACTTTCTTTAACCCTTATTTAGCGGCGAGCAACATAAGTCGAGTTAAATAAAGCTGGACTATGTGGCGGCGCTCGACATAACTCGAGTGGCAATTTCAGCACGTAATGTGGCTGAGAGAGAGAGACAAGTGGTGGCAGGAGACTAGCGAGCGTATGACTGCTCCAGACCACCGCGGCGAACCTACTGACACAAATCTCAGCTCCCTCCTCCCTCTCTCACTCGCTACATACTCAATTATGTACTGAAAGTACCGAATTACCTGCTTTTTGCACTCACGTTGCACGGTTATTGCAAGAAAACTATCCATCATACAAGGATCGTTATGGTGTCATTCGAAAGCTCTGTTTATGCCCTTTCAGGGATAGGTACTTGTTTTACGTTCTGGGTCTTATTTAGGCATGAAAATGATCACGTAAACAGCCCTATTTTGGCTAAAAACACCCCGCTGTGCGGTACACATAAATAAACCGCATAGGCCGCTCGTAAGGTGTTAATACAGGAGTGCCAGTTATTTGAGTATCTACCGTAGCGTTACTTAATCACGTTAACTATCTTTTCTTTGTGTAACCTAATCGAGTAATCTTTTACTGTTTGAGAATAGGCTGTTTCATCGAGCGTCAGCCTAGTGTGTGCACCAGTTACCGAGTCATAGGATACCTCGTTGTCCAGGCACGACTCAGGGCGGTAATGGTGTTTTGTTTTCCAGTGTTTAAGGCAGGGGTTGGATCTAGTGTTACCGTTGTTGCATTTTGCCATTATCTAGTCCAATGTTGAAGAGCCCTGTGTCTTTGAGAACCTGGATCATAACAAATGGCGACCTAGCTCAGGATCTTGTGAACTAAGAGATAATTGCAGGATTGTTGTGGTCATTTGTTTTATTGAGGAATATAGTGGGCACGTTAATTTTTTTTGGCAAAGTAGTATAGCACTTGAGAGTCTTCAGACATTTTTGGCAAGTGAATAGTGCTACATAAGAGTTTGGGGTACTTCTTTTCTAAATATTGTGGTGAGAAATTGTTGTGAGCATCATGTCTTATACCGGGTCAGAGGAGAATGGAGACACAGTACGTAATGTTGAAACTGAGGAACAGCAGCATGATGAAAAGGTTAATCGGGTGAACTGTGAGGAGGATGCTAGGATATTTTTGCAATGGCCTGTTACTGCCGAGCGGTTGGAGGGTATGGATCAGTACGGTCTTCAATGCCTGGCCACAGCTATCGGTCATGCGGTTACTAGCAGCATGACCAAGGATAACTTGATAACGTGTGTACTGGGCAGGGTGACTGGTGAGCGAGATGGGTTGAGTGCTCAGAGCCCTTCGGCCATGCTTCCCCTACACTCAACTCCCAGCCATCCCCGTAGTTTGCCGACCCCGGGTACGCTTCCGCAGTTGGGTGGTGACTGGCAGGGTGGGTTGCCCCTGGGGGGACCACCGGTAATTTCAAACATTGTAGCACCTTCACCTCCTCAAGGGTTATCTCCAGAATTATTGCTTCAGCTCGAATTAGCTAAGATCGAAGAGAGAAAGGCTATCAGGGCGGGTGAGCAGCAAATAGAATTAGCCAAGATAGAAGAGAGAGCCAAGCTAGCAAAAATCCAAGCTGATTTAGAGTCGACTAGGTACTGTGCCGACATGGACGTAGAGAAGTCGCGAGTAGAGACAACGGGACAGCGACTTGGGGCTGGTAACCGTGTTCATGAGCAGTCTCTCTCGCACTTATTGAAACTGGTTCCGGTGTTTGATGAGAGTGGTGTTACAGAATTTTTCGCACGCTTTGAGAAGAAGTGCCAGGAACACCAGTGGCCAGAGAATAAATGGGCAGCACTTGTATCCTCTAGATTAATAGGCAAGGGTCTTAAAGCCTACGATGCGTTGCCTATAGAGTCTTGTATTATCTATGAGGAACTCAAGGAGGCTGTCCTGAGAGCATACGAACTACAACCAGAGACGTACAGGTTGAAGTTCCGGGGTGTTACCAAGGGTCGGGAGAGCACCTTTTTGGAGCATGCCCGGGAGCTGTCCGATGCTTTTGGGAATTGGCTGAGGTCGGAGAAAGCTACTACGTTTGACGACATTAAACAGTTGGTGCTTTTAGAGCAGTTTTTTCAAATGCACGGGCGGCGACCTGACGTTAAACCTTAAAGAAAAGCAACCAAAAACTCTACAGGAGGCAGCTGAGATGGCTGACCTCCGGCTATCACGAATTCGTGGGTGCGGGTCTGCCCAGCGTAGTGAGGCAGGTAACAAGGGGCGTGACGCCCCACCCCTCCGAGTTAGTGATATACCTTATGCAAACAAGTACAAGAGCCATGATACCAAGACTGACCACAAGACTAGCACCGTCCCATTTAAGAAGGGGCCGGGCCCTTCCCAGTACCAAGGGAAGCCCAAAGGGGAGTTGGAGTGTTATCATTGTCATAAAAAGGGGCACTTTGCAAGAGTCTGTCCTAGCAAACCACCTACAGCAGCTGTGTCTTTGGCCTGCAACATTGGTGTGTCTCCGAAGTCATCTGAGTTTGCCCGGGGCAGTTCGTCAGAGGCTGAGGCACAGCCAATGCAGAAGCACCTGGGAGGCTCGAACCCTGCTCAGGATTTTTTTTGCGACCATAGAGGGCAGGGTTGCGTGATGTGGGCGGGGCGCAAGCATGGAGTAGAGGTCTTGCGTGATACAGGTGCTTCCCAGACTCTGATGAAAAACTTGACTGGCTACCCTATAAACGCGGCTCGGGTGGTAGTGGTGCAGGGTATTAATGCAACTCGGTCATACCCGCTGGTGCGGTTGGAGTTGGAGGTGGATGGTGTGGCACGTGAATTGGATGTCGGGATTGTGGAGAAACTACCAGTGGAGGGCGTCGACCTTCTTCTCGGCAACGACTTTGCAATGCCCGCTTCTGAGGTTCTACCCTTAGTCGTTGCCGAGAGGCCGGCCGACGTGAGTAGGGAAGAGCAAGAGTGGGTCGAGCGGTGCCAGACACAACCCATGGCGTGTGTTGTCACCCGAGCTCGGGCAGCTAAAGTGTCACAGCCTAGTCCTCCGTCTTCAGACCAGCGGAGGAACGATCAACAGGAGGAGGCTAAAGCTGGAGTTGGTTTTAAGAGTTTTGACTCGGCGGCTCTCCTGGGTGATTCAGTATTAGCACCATTACTTAATTCTGGAATAGCCCCTGGGCCTGTCATCGAGAGTGACGAGGCTGGGCATGACGAGTCTCCACGACAGCAACGTTATGTACGTCGAGAGAGACAGAGGGAGCAGCCCAGTATCGGGGAAGGTCATGCATTGCTCCGGGAGCAGTTAGATCGCTTGGCACCCTCAGATATACGTCGGTTGCAACTAGAGGACCCTGAGCTCCAAACGTGTGCTAATGGAGCTGTAGAGCTCGACGAGGACGGCGATGCACAGCCAGGAGATTTTTTTTATTTAGAAGGCATCCTCTATAGGCGTTTTCAAGACCCTAAACGTAGTTGGCAAGAGGGGTCCGGAGTAGTGGACCAGTTGGTGGTGCCACGGGAGTGCAGGGATAGCCTACTGAGGTTGGCGCATGACATACCACTGGCAGGACATCTAGGGGTGAGAAAAACGGTGGCGGCTTTAGAAAAATTGTTTTGGTGGCCGGGGTTGAAGGGGCAGGTGGTAACCTGGATAGCAAGGTGTCATACGTGCCAGAGGGTTGGAAAACCTAACCAAACAATTCCGAGAGCCCCGTTGCACCCCATTCCTGTCAGTGGACCGCCCTTCAGTAAGGTCATCATTGATATGGTCGGACCCTACCCCCTACTAGTGCCGGTAATCAATTTCTATTAACTATCATGGATGTGGCCACTCGTTATCCTGATGCATATCCAATGAGAAATGGCACAGCGAAAACTGTTGTCCGGAACCTGCTCTTGTATTGCTCGCGGTATGGTTACCCGCAAGAGGTGCAATCGGACCAAGGCTCTAATTTTACATCTAATCTGTTCAAACAAACTATGATTCAGCATGGCATCAGCACTGTCGTCTCTTCTGTGTATCACCTGGAGAGTCAAGGGGTGTTGGAGAGGTGGCACGCCACGCTGAAAAGCATGCTTCGATGTTATTGCGCAGAGAACGGAAAGGATTGGGACCTTGGTCTGCCGTATGTTTTGTTCGCGGCAAGAGAAGTACCTGGAGAGAGTCTCGGTTTCAGTCCGAATGAGCTTGTTTTCGGGCATCGGGTGAGGGGCCCTCTCCACATGGTGAAGGAGATTTGGGAGGGTACCTCTGTGCCATGTTCTATGTTGAGATACGTCCTCGAGAGCAGAGAGAGAATGCTTAGAAGTCTGGAGCTGGCCGGGCGTAATTTGGTGAGTTCGCAGGCCCGTATGAAGGACAGGTACGATACTAAGGCGAAACTCCGGGAGTTTCAGGTAGGTCAAGAGGTGTTGGTCCTGTTGCCTTTGGCAGGTCATCCTCTGGCTGCCAAGTACGCTGGGCCTTATCGGGTGGTGTCAAAGATCTCCGATCTAGATTACCTCGTTGCCACTCCAGACCGGAAGAAGCGTAACCAACTATGCCACATTAATTTGTTGGAGTATGTGAGGCACCCACCTGAGTCACTAGCTGTCCCTGTGTTGACCTGCTGCGGTCATGGTGGAGAAGGAGAGGGGGGCAGCAATGATCAGGTGGATGATAAATGGGATTGTCATGTCTCGGCTGATCAGTGGGCGGGGAATTCGAGCCAATGTGCGCATGATGCTCTGGCGCACCTGCCGGAGGAACAGCAGGTGGCAGTGCAGCGCCTGTTCGATTCATACCCCACTGTATTTGCCGAGCACCCAGGCCTCACTACTCAAGCGGTGCATGACGTCGATGTAGGAGAGCACCCCCCTTCAAGTCGATACCTTATCGGGTGCCACCCATTAAACTCCCAGTGCTCAGGGATGAGCTGGAGTATATGCTGACGAGAGGCTTGATCGAGAAGGGGGCAGTACGGTGGACTTCTCCTGTCACTCTGCAGCCCAAACCTGATGGAAAAGTTCGGTTCTGCATTGACTTTAGGCGGTTGAACGGGTTGACCCCCACCAACGCATATCCTCTTCCCCGGGTGGATGACAGTGTGGATAAGATCGGGAAAGCAAGGTACTTGACCAAGGTAGACCTCGTCAAAGGCTACTGGCAAGTACCACTGTCTGAGCGGGCTAAAGAGGTGTGCGGGTTTGTGGTGGATGGCAGTACTTACCGTTGCAACGTGATGCCATATGGTCTGAAAAATGCACCGGCCACTTTCCAGAGCTTAATGAACGACATCGTAGCAGACATCCCAAACTGTACTGTCTAACTTGATGACGTGATCATTTATGACAACGATTTCCAAAGTCACTGTGAGCACATAGAAGCCTTATTTAGTCAACTTAGTAAAGCAGGCTTGTTGGTTAATCTGGGCAAGTGTGACTTTGTGCAAGCCACGGTGCAGTATCTGGGGTTTGTGGTTGGGTTAGGGCAGGTGAGCCCGCCCCAACAGAAGATACAGGCTATCGACTTGTTCCCCAGGCCGACCACCAAGCGGCAGATCATGAGATTTTTGGGCATGATTGGGTATTACCGCCGCTTTATAAGAGGTTATTCTACTGTTTTAGCTCCTTTGACAGATCTACTAGCTAAAGATAAAAAGTTCCGCTGGGCACCTGAGTGTGAGCAGGCGTTTCGAGTAGTTAAACACCTTTTATGCACTCACCCTATCCTCAGGGCCCCGGACTTTGAATGACCATTTCAGTTGGCGACTGATGCCAGCGGAGTAGGGGCTGGTGCCATACTTTTGCAGACAGACGAGGAAGGTCTTGAGCATCCAGTCAGTTTCTTTTCAAAGAAATTTAATTCAGCACAGAAAAACTATTCGGTTGTTGAAAAGGAACTGCTGGCAATCGTGTTAGCGCTCAGACACTTTGAGGTCTATGTTCCTGCCTATGGGCCAGTCATGGTAGTGTATACCGACCACCACCCGCTTAAATTCCTCAATCAATTCCACAACCGGAATATGAGGCTGACCAGATGGTCGCTCATGTTGCAAGAGTACAACTTAGACATTCGCCATATTGCCGGTTGTGAGAATGTAATTGCGGATTGTTTGTCGCGGGTGGAGGATCCGGGGTAGGCTACCACAGTATGTTGGTATAGCCTCCTGTCTTGGCTCGCTGTGTATTTTTGCGCTGGTGCTTGTTGGCTCGCGTGTGTAGCATCAGCGTAGGGTCACAGGGCAGGAGTTGGTGGCTTTGATTAGAAGAAAGTTAGGCTACATCTATAGTAGCCGCCAAAAACAACATTAAAATAAAATATGAAAAATTAAATAAAAACTCTTTCTTTTAGATAATTAATTTTAAGATAATATTGTAGCTGAGTACTGAGTGCAGATGATTTTCCCTCAGTATGCTGTGCTTCTTAAAGCTCGCTCTGGGAGCACGATGTTATGAATTAATGTATTATATTTGGGAAGGGTGATAAGATTTGTTTTATATATAAATGTTGTTGCATTTTTTTGAGGAGACTGAGCTTGCATTCCATGAGTGGCAGAGTGGTTAGGAGTGGCAAATTCTAGCGACATTCTGCCTGTTCAGATATGGGCTCATGGTTGAGTGTCCCATATCTTGGGGGGGGGTGTGACGCCTCCCGGCGTTAGCAGAATGGTTGCGTGGGGCATTGCAGCTCGCTAGCGCTCGCCAGGATGGGGGGATGGGCTACAGTTGTCCTAGAATGATCTGCTTTATTTAATTAGTGTCGTGTTGCCACAGACAGTCTAGAAATGGTCTTTGTTTTGGTCTGTGACCGCGTCTTGTATTTTATATTCGCTATAATATAAATGTTGCTTGTGTGGGAGGCGAGCGAGAGAGGGTGAGGGAGTACACTTGGCAGCGGGGTGAGCTATGACGCGGCTCGCTTGGGTGCTGACGGCGTTGGCGGCCGGGTGGTCAACTAGTCCCTTCCCATCGCGGCCTCGTGTTCTGTACCAGCTCAGAGCTTGCCTGACACGCGTATCGCCTACATCCTTTGCAATTCTGTCCCCCATACTCGCCACTTTGCATACTATTTCTCTCTCTCGACTTCTCCTTTCTCATTCTCTAATCTTTATTAAACTCAACATCCCTTCTGGTTTCAGCATAGACGTTCACCGTCGACCAGTCGTATTGTACGCGAAGCTTTCAGATATTTCCATGTATTCGATTAAGGAGGTATTATGCTTTATTGAGGGTTAGAGAGACGGACTTTTCCATATGTGTCCTCTCTCGGGAAGGTTGTAGACCGGTATATGTCTCCCTGGCAAGGTGTTGAGTGATTCTGCTTGGTTATCTAAAGCTAGACTGGGGGTAAGGTTACTGTGTCGTTGTCTCCGATGTGTGCAGTGTTAGCTAAGCCCTGCACGACATCGACAGGTACTGTGGGAGCCTAAGTTGTCTTCGGGTGGGTTTACTTTGCGAGCATAGCGCTGTGGTGTGAGAGGGCCATAGCCTATCCCTCACAACATAGTGCTGTCTCTGTGTGTTGACTTCTGAGGGATCGCCAGGATAGAACTAGGTACTAGAGACCTAGATTTATCAAGAGAGCATCCCCGTCATATAACGTAATCTTCATTATACCACCTTCGGACAACGTTGGGCTACGAGCCGCATGCTCGCCCATTGTTGCCCTGCCTTGATACCCCAGCTAGACTTTATTAACTGAGCAGACACTGGTTAGAGATAAGCCCCCATTATTATATGTATGCAGCATTATTATTCACTGCACTTTTGAGCCGAGGTTGTTGTTGAGTTGCACAACCCTAGTAGGCTGTTGCGTTGTGTCACGAAGCATTTCTTTAGTTGTCGAGCATTACTACCTTTGCGCAGCTTTTATTATTCGCCTGCCTATTATTACTATATGTCCTAGTATTTATTGTGACCCGTATTCTGCAATATAATTGTTCAAGATTCTTTACGAACATCTTCCCAGCATCAGACTTATTTCAGAAGTTTCCAGTTGATGTTGCAGGACTAGCATTGCACTTTCTTTAATACAGGAGTGCCAGTTATTTGAGTATCTACCGTAACGTTAATTAATCACGTTAACTATCTTTTCTTTGTGTAACCTAATCGAGTAATCTTTTACTGTTTGAGAATAGGCTGTTTCATCGAGCGTCAGCCTAGTGTGTGTGCACCAGTTACCGAGTCATAGGATACCTCGTTGTCCAGGCACGACTCAGGGCGGTTGTTGTTGTTGTTGTTCCCCAAGCTGCCTGGCCGAACAGCCCCAAGGCCCCGAGCAAGGCCAAGGCCATAACCGAGCACCCCCACAGAACCCTCCCCGCCAACCACAATAAAGCCTGGGTGACCGAAGCCACTCCATGGCGGGGAGCTGAGGAGGGTGCGGAAATGCCCGGGAAACCAAAGCCCCACCCAGGGCCCTGTGTCCCTCAGCAATTATGAAGAGAAAGTTGAGGGGCAAGGGAAAAATGTGACGCTTTGGCTTCCAATTTTGGTAGATTGGGAGGTCAATCCACGTTAGAGACGCCGTCACTTGAGATCTAGAAAATATATAAGTAAAAGGAACAGTCAGAGTAAGCTATGGGTATGGCAGAGATTGCTCAGTTCTCACTCTGATAGACCAGCCCATCACCACATGACTAGAACCCAATCCTCTCAGCATCAGCTAGGAAAGGCCCTAGAAAGCCGCCTTTGGCGGGGGGATAGCTCCCCTATTTCAACCCTTTTCGGGGTTGGGCACCCGCCCTTTACTCAGGGCGGTAATGGTGTTTTGTTTTCCAGTGTTTAAGGCAGGGGTTGGATCTAGTGTTACCGTTGTTGCATTTTGCCATTATCTAGTCCAATGTTGAAGAGCCCTGTGTCTTTGAGAACATGGATCGTAACACGTCTCACAGTCTCCGACCCTAAAATTCTATATCTCAACCACGGGACTGTAGGCTGTTCAGTAGCCTGTAACTCTTACGAGGCCCCAAGATTATCGTTGTATGTGTCGCACTAAATGGTCACAGTGAAGCTTCAAGGTGGTTTTTTTCTTCATTTCTGCTACACTAAATGACGACACCTTATTTGTACACGTTGCTTGATTTGGAGAGAGCAGCTATCCGGTCGTTCATAGCATCTTTGATATGATCGGGCATCTTCTATGCTATGAATTAGTGACAATATAGGGGGTATCTTCTTGATGTGTCGGTGTTGCCAGGATATTTGTAGAAGTGCAGGATAGGATAGGTTAGATTTTATCAGGTTAGGTTACTTTGGGTGAACTTAGGCTAGGTTAAGTTAGATTTAGATTGATATGGATAGGTTAGGTCAGGTTAGGTTAGGTTTGGTCAGATCAGGTTAGAATGTTAGATCAGTATAAGGACCACTATCCTGGTCATTGGATGCCATCTGGATGGGTAAAGGTGCATTATGAAGGTTAGGTCAGGTTAGATTTGTTGTTTATGTGTATGAAGGACACAAAGGCAGGTTGTCTGTAACGAGTGTCTCCCCCAAAGCAAAAAGAGTGACATAGAGCCAAATTCAAGGGACGTTGGGGTCCAAATGCCTGGACACACGAAGTTTAAAGCAGTATAAGTCATAGGATGAAGGAAAGATTGATTGAGGGAAAGAGTTCCAGAGTTAACTTGGTGAGTAGAAGAAAGTCTGAGAAAATTTGCTAATTCTTGTGTTGGAGAGCTGGATAGAATAGGAGTGGGACTGTTGAAAGGCAGGTGCCTCGCACTCGCCACTGAGAGAGATCTGAACTCTGAAGAACACTGATTATTGTAATTGCGATAGAAGAGTGAAAGAGCCAGGTAGGGTCAGGCTGTGTTAAGTTAGAGTAAGGTATAATGGGCTAGGTTAGGTTAATTTAGGTTTGATTTAGGTAAGGTACAGTAGGGTACGGTAGGATACTATAGGTTAGCTAGGGTTGAGTTTGGTTAAGCTAGCTAGGATTGGGTTGGGTTAGGTTAGGCTAGTTTTGTCTAGATTCGAGTAAAGGGTACATCACACAGTCAGGAGTGAGTGCTAGAGTCACTAGGAGTAGGGGACAATTCGGACTCGCGGGCCTATTCGCGGTGAAAATCGATGACTCCTAGTGACTCTAGCGACTCCTAGCGACTTCTGTTAGACTCCCACTCGCTCGCGGTGAAAATTGATGACTCCTAGTGATGCTAGCAACTCCTAGTGACTCCTGTTAGACTCCCACTAGCTCGCACTCCTGACTGTGTGATGTACCCTTAGGCTAGGTTTGGTTTGGTTAACCTGACAAGCGCGATATAGACCTAGGTGCTAGGGTAGTTATTTGTGCATTTCTAGCCCTGGATTCTGACAGAATTCGTTATATTTACAATATAAAGCATTATTTGTTTTCGGTATGCTTTTATTTTACATATATGATGTATATATGAACCTTCAAGAGTGCTAAAATAAGTGGGAAAAGCATTTGGGTGGTGAAAAACGAAGATATTGGCCACCCGGTCATAATCTCAGGCGAGAGAGAGCCACAGGCAACCCTCCCCTCTCGCTGTCTGGGAGTCAACTGAGACGAGCGGGGCGGTGTGTGCCGGTGTCTGGGTGTTGCATAACGATCTTTTATGCAACCCACTTGTGCTACATTATCGCGGGAGAGAAAAATAACCGATAAATGATGATAATAAGAGGAAAAATAGGTGATAATTGAGGAGGGGGGGAGGGGGGAATAAGATGGGGAAGGAGGGGAGGGGGAGGGGTGAGAAACACATGGATGAGTACTAGAGGGGAATTATCTCACCTAGAGACAAAATCCTTTGTTTTGATAGGCCCTTTTTTTTTTGGGAAGGTTTTTTTTATGGTCTTGCTTCCGTGAGGCCTATCGCGTTCCCTATAGGAAGCCTTCCGTGAGGCCTATCGCGCTTGCCGGGTTAACTAGGGTTGGGTTAGGTTATAGCAAGTTAGTAGGGGTTAGGTTAGGTTAATTAAGTTTGATTTGGGTAGGATACGATAGGTTAGGTTAGCTAGAGTTGAGTTAGGTTAGATTAGGTAGCATCAGGTTGGGTTAGGTTAGAGTAAGTTAGTTAGTTTAGGTTAGGTTAATTTAGGTTTGATTTGGGTAGAGTAAGGTAGGTTAGGTTAGCTTAGGGTTGTGTTAGGTTAGAATAAGTTTGTTAGGTTAGGTTAATTTATGTTTGATTTGGCTAGGGTAAGGTTTGGTAGGTTAGGATAGCTAGGGTTTGTTAAGTTAGAGTAAGCCAGTTAGGTTAGTTTAGGTTAATTTAGATTTGATTTGGGTAGGATAGGTAGGGTTAGTTAGGTTAGGTTAGGTAAATTTAGTTTTGATTTGGCTAAGGTGTGGTAGGGTAGGATACGATAGTTTAGCTAGGGTTGGGTTCGGTTAAGATAGAATCGATTAGGTGGTTGGGTTAGGTTAAGTTAGAATAGATGGGAATAAGTGGGTTATGAAGGTTTGGTTTGTTTTTTCTGGTCCCCCTTCTCCTTCACATTTAACCCTATTAGTTATGAGATTATAACACGTTCGCCTCATTAGGTGGCAATTTTATGACCTTTCGCCCCATTGCTTTGCCAATTTTAGGACCTTCCGTACCATTTAGGTTTTGATTCTTTCCTGGCGAGTCACCTACCTATGTCACCTATGTGGAGTTCGCCATTCTGCTAGTAGCACCGAGCAGCGCACCGTCCTTCGTTGTTGTTTGAAAATTAGTGGAGCAGACTGTTTGAAGGGACGGAGCACTACACTGTGAAGATGGCCTCGTCTGGCACTTTTTGTAATTTGACATCGAGGGCTCTCTTGAAGCTGTCTAACGAGATGCCCCTCATGTCTCTTACTCGCCGCGGGAGTTTGTTGAAGAGACGTGCTCCTCTATGTGATAACCAGCTCTCTCGCAGAGAGCCCATAGCAACCCGATGTTTCATCTTGGGGATATCGCATTCCCAGCCTCTCCTATCACTGAACTTCATTGCTATTGGGGTATGTAGATTCGGTACAAAACCCTCTGCGATTTTTCACGTATATATTAAGTAACGTTCCCTTCTACTACGCTCCAACGAATACAGCTTTAGTGATTTAAAACGCTCCCAATAGTGTGTCTGTTTTACTGATTTCATATGTGAGGTGAAGTTCCATTGTACACTCTCTAAGTCATTAATTTCACCTGCTTTGTATGGGGATGTTAATATGTTACAGTATTCTAGCCGCGGTAGCACCAGGGATTTGAAGAGAGTTATCATAGGCAATTCACCTTGAGTTTTATATGTACGTAGAATCCAACCTGTTAGCCGTTTCGTAGCTGCAATTTTGACCTGGTTATGTTCTTTGAATCCCATATTTTCAGACATTATCACCCCAAGGTCTTTCACATTGTCTTTACGTTCTATTATGTGGTTGAATTCTGTTATGTAACTTGTGTTCTCTTTAATGAAATGATCAACTCCGTATTGTATTAATTGGAATTTTTCTTCATTAAACTGCATGTTATTTCCCTGGTCCACTGGAACACATTATTTATTTCCTCCTGCAGCCGGCCCTGTGTTTTTACTATCATATTCAGTTTCGTGTTTATTTAGCGAGCCTGTATTCATGGAGGAACTGGCTTTTAGCCAGGCTTCTTTTTCCACCGAAAAATGCACAAATACATCGATGGAGTATTTTGGGGATGTTTTATTTTTTGTAATGTTGATGGAGGTCTAGGGAGGAAATTAACATAATAGTAAATAAATAAATAAACAAATATAAACTTTACATCCCTTAGGTTAAGTGAGTTTCGAATAGCCTGCAACTTGTAGCTACTATTTGTTTTACGTAATAGAAGTCCCAATATCTGGTGTAATAATATATACATAAATAAACAAATAAATAAAGCCTACCCCTCATTAGTAAAGGGGATGTTTTTAGTTTGTTCCCTAGACCTCCATCAAGCTTGTAATTACACCCCCTAGACCCCCTTTCAAGATAAATTTGTAAAAAATTTGGAAGAAATATGCCCTGGCCTCTTAAATTACAGGCTCGCTATCGCTCGCCAGGAAAAAATAGACACCAAAATGGAATGATAGGTCTTAAAATTTACAGAAATGGGGCGAAAGCTCTTAAAATCTCCAAACTAATAGGCTGAACGTCTTAACATCTCAAAAGCACAGAGACTAAATATGAGGGAGAAAGGGGTCCAGAAAAAAATAATTCAAGTGGAAATCTCACAGCTAAAATCTATTTTATGAGGGAGGATCCATAACCTATGCTAGAGTCCTTCAGACAAGACTAGCTATGATTTCTAAAACACCCAGTCTCTTCTGAGGGACTATAGTACTGTATGTATGTAATGTATATACTTAGGCACATACCCCATAACGGGGTGGCCGACTAGAGACAGAACCAGAACAGAAACAATATTTAAAGTTCCTATTCCTAGGGTCCGGGATCACTTTCGCGTTCCCTCGCACCTATCTCTGTCTTGTCTAGTAGGTGAATTTTACAAGGGGAGGAGGATTCTTAGCTCCCGCCCCCAGAAGGAAAAGTAGTTCAGTAAAAGAGACAGACAGAAAAGGCTAAGGTTGGGTAGAGGATGTCAAACCTCACTCTGGATAGGACAAGCCCTCACCCTAGTACTACTAGTACTCTAGCACTACTCAAAGAATTATGGAACCTCTCCAATAAAAGATATATTAGTTTTTCTAAGTATAATGTAGGATTTTTTTTTACACCATGCCCGTAAGGAGGGCTATGTAGTTCCGATCTTATTTCCAACCATCTTGACAATTTTACCAACACACCTAATCCTCGTTAGAGGATGAAATAGCCTCCCGAAAATCTGTACCCAGTACGGCAATCGAACCTGGGACCCTTGGGTTACGAAGCAGATATGTTACCATGGGACTAATATATCGAACCGAGGACCCTTGGGTTATGAGGCAGACACTTTACCACGAGACTAATATATCAAACCCGGGACTCTTGGGTTACGAGGCAGACAAGTTTCCACAAGACTAATATATCGAACCCGGGACCCTTTGGTTACGAGGCAGACACGTTTCCACGAGACTAATATATCGAACCCAGGACCCTTGGGTTATGAGGCAGACACGTTTCCATGAGACTAATATATCAAACCCAGGACCCTTGGGTTACGAGGCAGATACTTTACCACAAGACTAATATATCGAACCCGCCATCGTTCTATGCTGTGTGCCCTTTCAAAACTCCCGGGCTGCTAGGTGGCAGCTGGCTGGGTGAGTGTGGCTGATGTACGATGCCCTCAATTTTCGAAGGAGACTCATTTACACCACTCAAGCAATATGTATTGCGAGTATTGCGAGTGTAACTGTCATATATATTATGTGATAATTTAGAGGCAGATTGAAAATGTTCAAGGGTGTGGTAGTCCCTGAAACACTGTGGCAAACACAGGGCCACATCATAGTTTGGGGAGGTTAAGGCACGAGTCTACGAGACACTGACCACAGCGCCGAGACGCCACGAGTAACACTATTTATTAGTGGCCCCTTCATCATTGATAATGCGCCTTAACATTGTTTATGGCCAATCTTTGAACTCTAGCTTGCCTTTCAAACTTCCCGCCCAGGAGAGAACAAAATACGATTGCCACACATCGTGAGCGAAACGCTCTAAAAAAACACTCACGGACTCGTCCTATATGATGTGGGTACCATTACTAGAAAAAACTAGCAAAAAATAATAGAAAAATTAAAATTAAACTTGATCTAGCCTTGCGCTTCTCATGCGTCTGCTGTCTCTGCACACTTCGCCCCGCCCATTTAAGCGATCTCTCGTCCTTACTTCTCCTAGGCCCAGACGTGGCGGACGTGCCTCGTGGGTGTGCCAGCACTCCTTTATTCTTCACCTACCCTCGGACATGGTGAGTCTTTTGCTCATATGTACATGCTAAGTGCTGAGGTCAGGTAGCTTATAGACTACGAGTAGGCTGTGTACGTCCTTTCTCTGGCCATGGAGAGCCATGGATAAGAGTAGTTTTGCGTTTTGCTCCGCCTTGGGGTGCAAGAATTTAGCGGTCATTGGTCATCTTTTGTGCGTTAAATGTGTGCCGTGTTTGGACAGGTCTCATGGCCAGTGGTTATCCAAATCATGCTACAAGTGTTCTGTACTACGTAATGCCTACCTCACTCATACTGATGGACAACGTAAGACAATTTTGCTCCATATTAAGTCAGTATTTGTAACAAACTGTAAGACAGTAGCTCATAAATCTTTACAGTTGGATGACCAGTTATTAGAGGATTTTCTTAAAACAGAGCCTTCCGCCTATGTTTCCGGTAGTTCTAATTTAAAGCAAACAGTTACTCCGCCTCCTTTGGCAGATACTCGCGATGCTCCCTCCCGCCAATCCAAGCGACCTCGGACCACCAAGAATCCGCCGGAAGTGCCTTTGTCATCTTCTAGGCGAGATCGGTCCCGCTCTCCTGTAGCAGCTCCCAGGTCCTCTTCGCCCCTTGTTCAACAGGAGCCAATGAGACACCGCTCTGACTTTTCCGCTGCACTCTTGTCAGGCGATGATAGAAAGGAAAGAAGGAAGCGCTCCAAAAGATCCTCCTCCTCGAAGAAGAAGGCGCAGCTACCGCCACCCAAGCCGGAACGTACTTCTTCGTCGCAACATGAGGCACCTAGAGACACAGCCAGCAATGTCTCCAGCCAATCACACTGGTTTACGATCCCGCACCGAGTGCAGCCCGAACCTAGAGCTCTTCCGGTATTGGGATCGGAGTGTGGCAGTAGTATTGTGTCTAGCCGTCAGGAGGATGAGTGCTCCTCTGACCAGCTTGATTCGTTTCAGGAACCCATGGACTATGAGATCCCAGACCTAAACCTGGGTGATTTATATCAGCCCGGCATTCCCCTAACACAGACAGAAACACATGATACCGCTGCCCGGGCTGGCGAGTCTCGGTTGGAGGCTTTACCAGCCCCCCAAGCCCGGTCACCGGGATTCACCATACGCCAACAAGGAGCAGACACCGAGGGGTTGCCGCCTGGCCAGCGACCAACTTCTCAGCATTCCAGAACGCAGGGCTCAGATATGTCTCAGTCTGCGTCCCAGTCAGACCAGGAAAGTGGAGTGTTTATTTCGAATGAGAAGTTGCAGGAGTGGTTTGACTTTATGAGACATGTGAAGGGAGAGCGACAGGTTAAAGTAACAGCACCTGTGGCCCAGGCGGTGCGATCTCTAGGCCAGGTGCCTGTTCAGACTCAAGTTGATGTAAGCATTCCTCCCCCCACAGTCACTCTAGAGGCTACCACTTCGGGAGCCGCCACAATTTTACCTTCCAATCTGAAGTTGTTCTCAGATCTTATTCCACCTCCCCTTGATCGTTCACTTCCTTTTAAGAAGGGCCCTATACCCCTGTTATATGGACCTGATATGTCCTGGTCTGTTCTTACCGCCATTCGCCCCGAGGTCGCACAGCCCACAGTTACAGGTGAGACACCTGTGCTAGAACATTTGGTTATTGAGGTGAGGGAAGCTAAGAAATTAAGGGCCAAGAACCAACTAGGTGAGGTATTAGATGTGATTGTTAAAGCTATTCCCACCATTTATCATCCTGATTATTTTGTCTACATGCCGTCCCCTGCCTCGCCTCCCGCGTCATCTGGGAAACTATTTTCAGATTGGAATAAATCAGATGGGTTAAATGATATAAAACTGTTACAGGGTATGACCCCAGAGTTAAAGTAACAACGCCGGTACGTCCGTAGTTCATATTAGTGGCGGGGAGTCGGGGCCATGGGCGGCATTGGGGCAGGAGGCCCAGCTGTTTGCCAGCACCATTACTAACAAGAGCAGTCATCAGCTCCTGCAAGAGGATCATCATTGGTTCTCTATGCCGGTAGGTAAGGCGGAAGGGATCCCACAATTTATTTTTTTATTTTGGGGGGGGCCCCTAAGTTGTCTATTTTTTATTTTTTGGGGACCCCTAAGTTGTCTATTTGTCAGTCTGAACCCTTTTGTTCTCCCACACAGGTACAGATAGATAAAGATTTTAAAATGAGGCAGGTTAGCATCCCAATACCTGCTCAGCCGCCAGCTTGCGACCTCTCTGGCCAGGACGGCTGAGTCGGTCACGGACGCTGGCACCCATAAGGCTCTCTCTCTTACTAGGCGCCTCTTACTCCAGAATTCCATTCAGTCCCTTGGTGATATTCGCACGGCTCTCTTCAAGGCTGTGTGGGTTCGTCAAGATCTGAGGGTTTACCTGGTCCGGAGACTCCCTGTAGAGATTGGTAGGATATTGATTTTATCTAATGTCTTCACTAAAACCCTTGCCTCTGAGGATGCCTGGCACACCGTTAACTTCCTGTTAGACTCTCAGAATGCCACTGCTTGCAAGCCGAAGGGTGAGCGAGCATTTAAGCCTAAATCTAATAATAAGAGTTCATTTCGTGGTCAATCACAGTCATTTCAGTCACCAAAGACTTACACAACCCCTGGAAACAGTGGTACGTCTCGAGGACTAGGGGTAGAGGGAAATGGTTCAGGGGGCAGTCTAAGGGTAAACCCGGTAGCAATGATAGCAAGGCCTCTCATCCCCCCAATCCTAAGTCAGAGTCACAACCCTCTAATCCAAAAAACTGAGACACCACGCAACTCTCTCACTCCCAGTGCCAAGGCAAGGCGAACCGGATCCGAGGGTAGTTCTGCCGGACAATACCAGTCATGCGACTGGCAGTTTCCGGGATTGTCATCAGGCATGGCCCCGGTGAACATGGGCAAGGACAGTGGTCCGGAAGGGCCTCTTATTGCGGTGGTCCCGGTGACCTTGTTTACGTATCCCCACAGAATTCAATCTTGTTTCTTTAGAGGTGGGATCCGTCGTCAACGAGATGGCCCTCAAACAGATCATTATCCCCAGTCCTTTAAATCAACCCGTGTTAATGTCCTGGATATTCCTGGTGCCAAAGAGGGACAGTGTTCAGATGAGGCCAGTGATCGACCTATCCTATCTGAACACTCACATTCACAATCAGTCGTTCAGGATGCTGACTGTGAATCAGATCAAATTGACACTCCTACCACAGGGTTGGATGTGTTCCATCGATCTAACAGATACCTATTGGCATGCCCCTATAAACAAGCATTTTCAAAAATACCTAGCTTTGCGCAACGGGGATCAAACATTTGTCTTTCAAAGAATGCCCTTTGGTTTAAATCTAGCACCTCGAATTTTCACAAAATTAGTCCGACAGGCTTTGCTACCATTGCTAAATCAGGGAATCATGATTCTATGGTATCTCGACGACTGGTTGATAGTAGCTCAATCCAAAATAATTTACCTCCAACATGTAAATCAGATATTAACTCATGTAGCTGCCTTGGGATTCAAGGTGAACTTGGCAAAGTCAACCTTGAACCCCACGAGAATGATCCAATAGGTGGGCCTTATCTGGGATACCGAGTTACTCACTCTGAGTCAGAGCGATGACAACCGTCAGAGGTTTCGAAGAAAACTCTTTCGGTTTCTTCATGCTCTGACTACCACAAGGAGAATCTGGGAGTCTCTGGTGGGTTCACTCAATTGGATACAGCTGACGGTCCCGTTAGGTCGTCTGAAGGTAAAACAAATTATTTTGGAAGGAAACAGGTGCTTTCCGTTGTTGCCAGCGGAAACACTGTGGAAAATTCCAAAGTTAATCCACAACCTACTGGCGGCTTGGGCGAAGCCAGAAGTAATTCACTCCTCCTTGACATGGACAGCTCCTCCTCCGACGGTCTGGATAGATACGGACACATCAGGTACCCTGGGTTGGGGGTTCCAGTCGAACCAAGGACATCAGGGTCAGGGTCTATGGTCCAGGTTAAATCATCTTCACATCAATGCCAAGGAGTTGTTAGTCCCTCTATTTTTCCTACAGGAGCATGGCTTAAACCAGGCGGGAAAGTCCTTAGCCATTAGAATGGACAGTCTTACTGCAGTCACATGCATTCAGAAGCAAGGGTCAGCGAGATCTCGAGTGTTACAAGAGTTGTCGGAAAAGATCTTTCATCTGGCTGCAAGGCTAGAGATTTATCTTCATGCAACATATCTGCCCGGCGTGGCGAACGTATGGGCAGACGCTCTGCCTCGGAGACAGAGCACTCTAGTAGAATGGGCTCTCAAGCAAACCGTCTTTCAAGAGATGATTGCGGAGCCATACCATCCACAAGTGGACTTGTTCGCGTCAGAGGCAAATCACAAGTTGCTTCAGTACCTCACACGCCGGAGTCAGACTCCGGCGGGAGGTCCAGACGCATTTCTGGTAGACTGGAACAAATGGATCTCCATCTATCTATTTCCACCTCCAGACACATCCTTAATGTGCAAAGTAGTTCACAAACTACGGGGTTATCGAGGCATGGTCTTGATGATCGCGCCGATGTGGCCGGCCCAAGTTTGGTACAATCAATTGAAGACGTGGTGCGAGAACCCGGTGTCGCTCCCGATCTCGTGCTTCCACTTAAACGCAATTGGAAACCTCAAGACCTCGCTGACTTTTGCCTTGTGGATATTCAGAAGGCCAAGTGGCTAGGCCTGTTTGGGGAAAGCGTGACTCAAAAGTTGATCAATCAGTATACATTATCAACACAAAGACAGTATCAATCTCATTGGAAAGCCTTTACTACATGGATCGTAGAAACTGACCAACAGCAGTCCTCGGTGGCACTGATATTTAAATACTTAAATTATCTTTTTGAAATGCGAAAGTTGTCAGTAATCACGTTAAGGAATCACCTCACGGCTATTCGGA
Organism: Paralithodes platypus; assembly: GCA_032716605.1. Taxonomy (NCBI): domain Eukaryota; kingdom Metazoa; phylum Arthropoda; class Malacostraca; order Decapoda; family Lithodidae; genus Paralithodes; species Paralithodes platypus. The sequence goes on along the minus strand of CM064488.1, from coordinate 26,163,545 downwards.
CCCCTTTTTCGATTTAACTGGTCTGTCCGTACCAGAGGCCGAGGAGAAGGGGTTCATGCGGTCTTGCTTCCGGCTTCGCCCTTCATCACGTCAACTCGCACCCACCTTGTCTCTTGATTTAACCCTTGAAATGCTTCATTCCCGTAAATATTGTCGAAATCCTCCTTATGAGTTAAGACTTAAGAAAGCCATTTTTCTGATGGCACTGGCCACGGGTGACAGGGTGTCTGAGTTGGTGGCGATGAGTTCAGGGCCATCTTGCTTAACCCTCCGGATCCGGGGGCTTTCATATGAGGCTATCGTCGTGTCCGGGGGTATTCCTGAAAAATGGCTATCTTCATAATTCGATATCTACTGATTGAGACCACCTAGAGCAGTCAACTAAATTGCATAGTGTAGAACCAACCTTCGTCTGTAGACTGGCGTTGAGTTGACATCGCTACGACAAGTGGTTGCCGAGATATGATGATGGGAATGGAGGTAATTTCCCGCGTATTTTTGCCTGTGTCCGTACGCTTGGCCGAGGCCCTGGCTAGCACGCACTAAGTCACTCGTTGCTTCGGTGGCTTTGGTACCGGTAGACGATATTATGTTTCTATGGTGATAATGTCGTAGTTATTGTGTAATTTTTTACTTTTACAACCATTATTGTGTTATGTGAAACTTTTTATAACATATTTTCGGCACTTTCACTGTTATTGGGTATTATTGTGTCACTTTCACTCTTATTACTCTTCTTGTTATGAATTATTGTCACTCACTGTTATTATTGAGTTATTATTACTTGTTATACATTTGTGTGTCACTTTCACTTACTAGGCTAGGCTACGCTAGGCTAGGCTAGGCAAGCGTACGGTACCGTACCCGCATCTTCACTAACCACTTCTTCATCGTCAAAGTCATTCCCAAGTTCACTCAGTTCACTATATTCACGAGCACCGCATTCACCATCGTCATTATCCTCGTCATTATCGTCCTCATCGGTACTAATAAAGCCCAGAAACTCTAATCCATCTGCCACTTCACCCTCATCTTCACTAACCACTTGCTCTTGGTCACAGTCACTCCCAAGTTCACTCAGTTCACTATATTCACTCAGTTCACTATATTCGCTTAGTTCTTCCAGAGTGTGTGCAACACCATCGGGACTAAGCACTGTTTTCTTGGTCGTTTTAGCCTTGCTTTTGTTAGGCGTATGGTACGCGGCGGCGGGCGGCGATTCGGAAACAGCGATTTTTTTTGGATTAGCTCCATCCATGTTGGACGCGTGACGAGAACTGATGCTCATGTTAATTTGTGCTTGGTGGCGCTGCGGTAGCCCACGCATAAAACAAAACAAAAATCCGCCCGCGCGATTTAAACCCTTTGATTTTGATTTTGCCTCATATGAGACCTCCCGGACTCCTAACCAAAATACATTTTGCCTCATATGAGGCCTCCCGGATTCCATGGGTTAAGGTTCTCGAGGCACAACATGAGTGTCCATATTGCACCTGCTCCTAATTTCATCGCTAAGAATGAACATAGTAACCATGTATTTACAGAGTTTGAAGTGCCAGCTCTGAAACAGGACGATAAACACCATTTACTTTGCCCGGTGCAATCGCTCATTTTATATATGCGTGAGTCTCAGCCATCTCAGGCAGGGTCCCTCTGGGTTTCACGGACAGGTAAATATCTTCAAAAGCGGCAGCTGGCTGCTTTGTTAGTAGAAGTTATCAGGCAGAGTAATCCGGACGTTCTTGCTAGATCACACGATATACGGAAGTGGGCTGCTTCACGCAGGTTCTTACATAATTATTCCCTAGATGATATTCAGCAGACAAAGTTGTGGTCGTCCAATCATACATTCCTAACACGTTACCTGTCCGTTAATCTCATGAAACCTTCTCACACATGTGTAGCATTAAGGCAGAGAGTCTAGTTTTAAGCTATTTTTGTACAAAGAAAGGGGGGGGGGGGAGTGTTCTAACTAGGGCCTCCTACCTGGCTCCTATGTGATACAACATGATGATGAGAATTAGGGTCATGTGATAACCCATTTCTTAGACTAAAGTAAGTCTAGTCAGGAAACTTTTTATTTTGTATACCTTATGTATGGCAATATAGTATTAATTTATGCTCAATAATCTTAAAGGTTATTTATAAGGGCATCGTACAAATCTATTTGTAATAGAGTACCTGTTAGGCAATATATTTATATATACCACCAAAGTTATCCGTATTTTCTAAGAGACAAGATATTGATTTATTTATTTAGTTATAACCTAAAATGTATAGTTTATGTGTGTATATCCTACTGTTCTATCAAACGTAAAGGTGCTACATAACAGGCAAACCTTTAATAAACGCCGCCTGTAAACTCTTTCTTATTTTTATATTATTAAACGAAGATCTTTTTTGTACGTGTTTCTCTTTAAACCTTAGTAATTTGTTAGTGGTTATAATATTCCTGATGAATGTCCCCCTCCAGACTTGAGATATCAGGCGCATCGTCAATGATGAAGGGGCCACTAATAAATTATAGGTTTGAGTCCCGAAGGGAAGAAGGAAATCCTAATATTTAGTAGTGGCCCCGGAATCATTGACGATTTTGGCCCTCCCATCCATCCCCTTCCCATTCATCTAGTGTATTTTGAAAGTCTTGATATATCAGTGAAGGACGAAAGATCGCTTTGATGGGCGGGGCGAAGCGTGCGGCGACAGCAGATGCATGAGAAGCGCAAGGCTAGATCAAGTTTAATTATTATTTTTCAATTATTTTTTGCTAGTTTTTTCTAGTACCACATCATATAGAACGAGTCCGTGAGTGTTTTTTTTAGAGCGTTTCGCTCACAATGTGTGGCAATCGTATTTTGTTCTCTCCTGGGCGGGAAGTTTGAAAGGCAAGCTAGAGTTCAAAGATTGGCCATAAACAATGTTAAGGCGCATCGTCAATGATTCCGGGGCCACTACTAAATATTAGGTTTTCCTGCTTCCCTTCGGGACTCAAACCTATATTGGAGCAATGTTTTGGAACAATGGGTGTCTCCTCTTTCATTTCCTATATCTACTCCAGTGTTGCTGGTAATCCTCCTCTGACTTCATCAGATGATGGTACGATTTTACCTATAGGACACCCATTTGACAGGTACCACCAAGGATTTAATACATAATTGTTTTCGGTTTCCACGCATCCAACACCAAGCTACACCCTTTTCTGGTGTACAAAACACTAGAAAAACAATGGGGACGATTTAATATTAATAATATGAGATGAAATATAAAGAGAACTCTGTTGCGTTCGTGGAAGTAACAGCGTCGCTTTGTTTACTTTACGCTCGAAGTTAGCCTACTTCCCTCCCGCCTTGGTGGTCGACTTAAAATGGCGGAGTGTAAAGGTGGTTTTCGCTCTCCCGCAGTACTTTTTAGTGATTTTATGTCTTCTACATCATTATTTAGAGCAGCGGCGGGGGTCTGGGGGTGGCAGCAGCCCCCAGGTTAGGTTAGGTTGTTAGGTTAGGTTAATGACAATATTTTTGTAATGCGTCGTCGAGCGTCCTGTAGTAAACAAACCGACGATCGGAAGCGCCGACGACGGACTCCCGATTTTTGGCACAAACGCGCCGTTTTATTCTCGTCGAAAACCACATTTAAAAAGTTATTATATCGTTTTCAATACCGGCCCAGAAAAAGGTGTAGCTTTGTGTTGGATGTGTGGAAACCGAAAACAAATATTTATTAAATCCTTGGTGGTACCTGTCAAATGGGTGTCCTATAGGTAAAATCGTTTCCAGATGATTAAGTATCACTATTCTCGTAATAAAAATCATCGATATCACCTCCTCAACACTCACTTCACGGTGTGAGGTGTGAGCTTTGGCGGTCTGAAATTATGTGTTGCTCACTAGGGAAATTGTGTAGTGGTGTGCCACGACTCATGCACGTGACGCACCCTCAACTTCAAGCCCGCCTGGCCGTATCTGTGGAGTACCCAACTACTGCTTTTGTTGCATGGTATCGTGAAGTAGTTCCCATACGAATATCAACCCTCTACAAGCCCTATAACAGGGGAAAATAAAGGCGTGAATAGCAATCGATATGGTAACGACGCTGGGGCTGAGCGTTTCATACATAACCATCGGGACAGTATTGACCTTAGGTCTGGGAAGGTTAAGACTTTTCGCCCCACTTCATTGTCAATAATATAACCTTTCGTGCCATTTAGGTGTCGGTTTTTTCCTGACGAGCGAAAGCGAGCCTTTAATTTAGTAGGAACCGACCTTATTTTCCATCGAAAAATGTAAAAATTTAGCTAGGAGGAGGATCTTTGGGATTTTTTTTTAAGCTTGATGGAGGTCTGGGGAGGAGACAAAAAAAAATATTGAATAAATATATCAATCGACCAAAATAAAAACCCTTCCCCCATAACCCATTCAGTACCAGGGATGTCCTTTTCATCATACTCTGGCAACTATTAAACAATTTCATTCAGCTTAGGAAGTCCTTCTAACAAAAATAAGGCTTCAAACTATCTCAGCCCCTCCCCCTTTTAACTACCACAAATCCTTCCTAAGTCGCATAATATTGTCTAAGTTTACGGTAGCTAGAATGTAATATATCATACATCGCTGGTAATCAAAGGGTTAAAGTTATCACAACTACCACAGATCTTTCCTAAGCTGCATAATATCCTCTAAATTTAGCTAGATTATAATATAATACACCTTGCGGGTGCTGAAATGGTTAATGTTATTATCCCCTCTGTGATGAGATGGGTTGGGTGTGAAAGGGATCTGCCGTGTGTGGGCCAATCGGCTCTCTGCAGACTCCCGTTATCTTATGTTCTTTTGTGTGTATGCTCTTTATGTGTCTTATGTTCTTATGTTATATGTTCTTATATTCTTATACTCGTTATATTTCTTATGTTTTTGTGATCTAATGTTCTTTTGATATAATATGCTCTTATGATCTTATGTTTTTATGTTGTATGTTCTTATGATGTTATGTTCTTATACTCTGATGTTCTTATGTTCTTATACTTATATGTTCTTATGCTCTGATGTTGTTATGTTCGTATGCTGATATTATATTGTTATGTTGTTATGTTCTACAGTGTTCCAGCAGCTGTGGGGAGGGTATGGAGGAGCGGTTATGGGAGTGTAGTGGAAGTGGTGATGGTCAACATGAGGTCACCAACGAGGTCACCTACAACTGTCCAACACCTCCCCCCAAACAGGTAAGGTACAGAGAGAGTCAGAGTGAGTGAGAGAGTAAGAGTGAGAATGAGTGTTGATATGGGTGTTAATAATACTGTGTTATGCACCCAAATTACACAATAAAATGCACACAATTTGGCCAAGTACTAGGTCTGCTATAGTTACAAGGAATAGTTAGTATCTCGAAGACCTAGCGGTCCATTCCGGGGAGATACACGAAGTGGAAGGATAGAGATTGTGTAGTGCATTACACTCATTACAGAGTGTGCACAAATACTATCTACTCTCTTCTTGAATTCCTCTACTGAAGAAATGTTTACAACTTTTGTGGGAAGTTTGTTCCAGGTAGAAAAGATCATATAAGTGAAAAAGTGTCCACAAATACTAGTGCTGAACCTTTTCAGTTGTAACTTCCAGCCATGGTTGCGTGTTGTATTCATGTTACGGCTAAGCATTTTGCTATAATCCACATTGTCAAACCCGTTCAGTATTTTATAAACTTCAATGAGCTGACCTCATTGGAGACCAAATGGAAGGGTACAGATGTGGGAGTGTGGAATGGATGTGTGTGCTGGAGTGAGTGAGGGAGCAGCGAGAGAAGGTGCGTGTTTGTTTGTAAGTAACAAATGTGTAAGAGAATATGGGTCTGTGGTTTCAAGGATTGTGTGGGTGAGAATGAAAGTAGGAATAAAAACGTGGGTGATTGTGTGTGTGTATGCTCCGACAGAGGATAAACTTGTAAGAGAGAAAGAAGAGTTCTGAGTGAATGTGGAGGCGTGCCTGGATAAGTTTGACAAGAACGAAAGAATATTTCTGATTGGGGATATGAATGGTAAGGTGGGTGATAGGAAAGTTGATGGAGTGGTGGGAGGGTGGGGGGTACAATCAGAGGTGAATGGGAATGGTAGTGCACTTGTGGACGTATGTGTGGGGAGGAGGTTGTGGATAGCCAACACCTTCTTCCGACACAGAATGATACACAGGTACACATGGAAAGTGGTGTGGACGATGAAGGATAAGACAGTGGTGGAACGAAAGTCACTGATTGCTTATATATGTGTGGATGAAAGAATTAAAAAATCTGTGATGGATGCTAGGGTGTATAGGGGTATTGGAGGGGGTCTGTCTGATCATTATGTAGTAGTAGCTAAGGTTAGGATACAAAAGAAGTGGGTGAGGAGAGCTGGAGGGAGGCAAGAGGAAGGTGGAATGGTGAGGAGTGTGGAGAGGCTACAGGAGGAGGAAATCAGGGAAGAGTACAGGAGAGTAGTAGAAAGACGACTAGGTGGGTTCGACCTGGAAGATATGGAGGAAGTGGAGGAGATAAGCAAGGTGTTTAAGGAAGAGGTCTGTGCAGCATGTAAGGAAGTGTGTGGAGTGAGGAGAAGAGGGAGGGGAGTGAAAGGTACAGCATGGTGGACAGAAGAGGTAAAAATAGCTGTGGAAGATAAGACGAAAGTGTATAGAGTGTGGTTGGGTAGAAGAGGGAATGAAGATTTGGAGAGGCAGAAACGAGCGAGGTACGTGGAGAGAAAGAGAGTGGTGAAGAGAGTAGTTAACCCGGGAACTGCCGGGAGACTCTTAAGAGTTCCCCCGGCGGACTGCGGGGAGACTCTTAAGAGTGAGTGAAAAAAAAAATCAACTTTTGACATCGAAAAACAAATATTTTTTTATTTATTTATTTTATTTTTTTATTTTTGTTTTGGCCCCTGGGCCATGCAAAATCTCAGTCCTCTACCTCCCCTCCTTCCCCACTTTCCTCCTCTCCTTCAGTTATCACCTATTTTCCCTGTTATTCCCTTATTCTGAGGTATATTTTCGTGCTAACATTAGAAATCCGGTTGGAGGGTGTGGTCATCACTGATAGCAAGCGAATGCAAGAGAGAGAGAGAGAGTATCGATCGACTGTGTCTCAGTGGCCTTGGGGGAAATTGGCGGGAAAGCAGCTTGCCTCACCCATACATTATACAACTCGCGGGCTATATCTCCGATTTTGACCATCCAAACGCTGTTTTCACTCGTTTTATTGTTGTTTCAGGTTAATACCTTTATAATCAACCCATAATAGGCGCTTATGGATAAGTATTAATGCTATTAATGGCACAATGAATATTTTAGTGACGGAAACACCTCAAATACGTCAGCACAGGGGGACGTTTCCAATTACCCCCATGCGCACTTGTTAGGTTAAGGAAAGTAAGAGAAGAGTAGATGAGGAATTTGGAAGGAATCTGAGTGTAAAATGGAGGGAGTGTAAGAAACTGTTCTGGAAAGAAGTCAAGAAAGTTAGGGAAGGTAGCAAGGGAAACAGTACCGTAAGAGTGTGAAAGATAAGAATGGGAGAATGCTAGCCGAGAAGCAAGAGAGAGTCGAAAGATGGAGGGAGTACTTCAACGAGTTGCTAAATGTAAGGAATGAAGAGCCAGCAAACATAGTTGGATGGGGTATGGGAGGGAGAAGAGGAGAAGTAGTGGAGGAGGAGGTGGGGATCAGGAGGTCAGAAGTGTGGGAAGCCATGACAAGAGTGAAGTTGGGGAAAGCACCAGGAACAGATGGAGTGTGTGGGAAAATGTTGAGGTATGGTGGTGAGATAGTGATCGAATGGGTATGGAAAATGTGCAAACTAGCATGGGAGAAGGGGAATGCACCTGATGACTGGAAGACTGGCATAATAGTCCCCCTATATAAGGGCAATGGGGAAAGAGGAGTGTGTGGTAACCACCGAGGAATATATCTTTTAACCCGTCCAGCCCCGGCTAGTTTTGTAATGTTTGTTCACCAGAACCCGGCCGGTTTTCAAAAAATGGTTTTATTCCAGAAACAATAGCGAATGGGTTAGGAATGAAGGAAAAACCACGAAAAAACGCTCAAAAAGCTTAAAGAATGGTCCTACAGAGCCCCCGAAAACATATTTTACAAGAGTAAAAAATTGAAGGCAATTATCCCAAAAAAACAGGTTATTGCGCGCTCACGCGCACGCACGTGGACTTTGAGAGTTTTCAACCATTGGCACGGTTGCGTGGGATACGTACACTGTTCCCATACAAATCTGAGCCCTCTTGAGTGGCTACACCTGAGGTTACGGTCGGCGCAATTAGGGTGACGCGCCAGGCGCGTCTCTGGGGCTGTGCGTTACATACATCGCCGACGCGTCAGGCACGTCGCTGGGGCTGTACGGGTTAAGCGTAGTAGGGAAGGTGTACAGTAGGGTAGTGATTGAGAGAGTGAGAGTGAGAATGGAGAAATGGATAGGTGACGAGCAGGGAGGTTTTAGGAAGGGAAGAGGATGTGTAGATCAGATTTTTACCCTGAATTGAAAGATTCGTCCTGGTGGTGTAATGGTTAAGGTGGCAAAAATATGTGTGTGATAACCCGGGTTCGAATCCCGGTGGATCATATATACTTTAATTAATTTCATTGGGGGTGTGGTGGTGAGATTAATAAAAATAATATTGTATTGTAGAAAAATATCTGGAGAAGAAACAAAAGGTGTATGTTGCCTTTATGGACTTGGAGAAGGCCTATGACAGAGTGGATAGAGAAGGCATGTGGAAAGTACTTAGAATATACGGAGTAGATGGCAAGTTGCTGAAAGCAGTGAAAAGCATGTATGAGGGTGCAAAGGCGGCAGTACGTGTGGAGAATGAGCAGAGCGAGTTCTTTGACCTGAATGTTGGGTTGAAACAGGGGTGTGTGATGTCCCCATGGTTGTTTACTGTATATATGGATGGAATCATGAAAGAAATACTAGGAAGAGCAGTGGATGTTGGTGTATCACTGAAAAGGGAGGGAAATGAGTGGAAGCTGCCTATACTGCTGTTTGCGGATGATACAGTTCTGATGAGCGATAATGAATGGGAGTTGCAGGGACTGGTAAATGAGTTTGGAACAGTGTGCGAAAAACGGAATTTGAAGGTAAATGCGGGGAAGAGCAAGGTTATGGTCTTCGAAAGGGGTGAAGTCACAGAGTGTGAGGTGAAGTTGAACGGTCAGGCTATGGAGATTGTCAGCTCTTTTAAGTATCTGGGCAGTGTGTTGAGTAAAGATGGGACTATGGATGAAGAAGTGCAGGAGAGGGTGCAACAGGGGAAGAGGGTTGTAGGAACGTTGAAAGCAGTAACAAGAAATAGAGTGGTCAGCATGGAAGTGAAGAAGTTCTTGCATGACAGTGTGGTAATCCCGACACTAACTTACGGAAGCGAAGCATGGACGTTCGGGAAGAGACTCAGACCAAGAGTGAGAGCGGTGGAAATGAGTTACTTGAGAAGTGCGTGTGGAGTTACATGGAGGGATAGACAGACGAATGAGGAAGTAAGAAGGAGGTGTGGTGTGGAGGTAGATGTGCTGGAAAGTGTGAAAAGGAACAACTTGAGATGGTTCGGCCATATGGAATGTATGGAAAGCGAGAGATTGACTAAGAGGGTGTACGAGAGCGAGGTGGAAGGACAGAGAGGGAGAGGTACACCGAGGGAGAGGTGGAAGGATGGAGTGAGGAAGTATATGAATGAAGGCGGTGCTGGTTGGGAGGAGGGGCGTCGACTGACTGGGGACAGAGGAGCATGGGGCCGGTTTGTTCATGGTCACCCCTTCGGGGACCACGGCGTCAGGCAATAGATAGATAGATAGAATGAGCTGACCTGCATGTTTCCAACGAAAAGAGATCAAGAGATTTCAACCGGTCTTCATAGCTCAGTCTTCTAATCGATGGAATAAGCTTTGTAGCCCTATAGCTTATACTCTTTACAATCGCTCTTTATCTTACCCGAGTGCTGGAGACCAGAATTGAACAGCATACTCCAGGAGAGGCCGTATCAGAGCGTTGTAGAGTGTGAGAACTATTTCCTTATTTCTATAATTAAATTGCATCTTACTTTAGCCCAATAAATTCTTAACTTTCTTTACTACTTCAATGCACTGTTTGGATAACTTTATATCACTGCCAATCAGAACACCCAAGTCCTTTTCTAATTCAATCACTTCCAGAGGTATTCCCAATAGTGAGTTGCCTGACGAGGTATGCTTGGCCGATATGCATCACCTTGCACTTTTCCAAGTTTAGAGGCATCTTCCATGTATACAACTATTCACCCAGTCTGGTAAGGTCCATCATAAACTGTTCAACTCCTTTAGGGTATTTTGCATTCACTACAAGCTTAATGTTATCTGCAAACTTGGAGATCACACTCAACAAACCAATATCGATGTCATTGGCATATACTGTATGATATACAGCAGTGGACCAAGGACAGATTCCTGTGGAACTCCAGAAGTGTATATAATTATAATGTAGCGTCCACTCAGAAGAAATACCATTGATTACCACTCATTGCAGTCTACCTGTTAGCCAGCTTTGTATTCAATTTGTGACATCTGTATTGGTACCTAGTGCACTCACTTATGATGTTAGCCTGCAATGAGGCATTGTGTCAAACACTGTTTGTAAATCTAAGTAAAGGATGTCTATGGCTCTACTTTTGTCATTCTCACTCAACATTTCATGGACAAATTCCAACAAATTGATAAGACATGATCAGTGTCGCCTGAATCCATGTTGCAAATCTGTTTTTAGTAAAGTGAAAGAGAAAGAGAGAGAGTGTGTGTGTGTGTGTGTGTTAGACAGGGAGAGAGAGAGAGAGAGTACACTGTAAAATAAAACCTCTCATAGTACTCTCTCTCATAGCACTCTCCCTAATAGAACTCTCTCATAACACCCATAACATCCACACTCTCTCATAGCACTAGCACAAAACTGTTTATAATTACACTCTCTCATAGCATTATCTCTCTTAGCACTCTCCCCTTATAGCTCTCATAGCACTTTCTCCCATAGCACCCTCTTTCATAGCATTCTCCCCTTATAGAACATAGTACTCTCTCTCTCATAGCACCCTCTCTCATAGCACTCTAATAGCACTCTCTCTCTCATAGCACCTTCTCACATAGCACTCTAATAGCACTCTCTCATAGCACTCAAATATAACAATTATTATGAACAGTACTTAGAATTGTTGAGAGATTAATTAACGCCTTGAGGATTATGGCACGTTTTTGACAGTTTATTCGGGCTATTAGTAGACGATTTTATTCAGATTAGGAAAGGTGAATGGAAGTCAGAGGGTTAATTGAGATAGTCTTTACCCTTTTGATGCCTACAGATCCTACAGGTTGTATAAAATCGTTTAATGATAGCCAGAATAAACTGTCAAAATGCGTCATAATCCTCAAGGAGTTAAAATGTTCCTTCATGCTTGAGTTGCCTCTGCCTTGGTGTAAAATAACTATGCACAGCTACTGACAAATGTTCGTGAGATCTTGCGATTTTCCATTTAGATTGATGTTCAGATCAATCAGCTGTATGCTAATAAATGCATGATATGAATGTATTAACCCCTTCTATACCGGTGACAGCCTTTATACTTTATTTTGGCTACCACTAATCAATTGTATTCAGTTTAGGAAGGATCTATAGCAATTATAAGGCTTTGAACTATCTCAATCAACCCTTTTAACTACCAAAGATCCTTCCTAAGCAGCATAAAATCATCTAAATATAGCTAGAATACAATATAACTGGCGTTGCTGGTACAGGAAAGGTTAATATATAGCCGATCCGATCTGAACATCACGCTAAATGGATAGATTTGCATAAGGAAAATCGCAGGAGCTCACGAATAGCACAATAGCTGTACAGTCGCGGTTAACCCAATCAGTACCAGTGACGTTTTTTGTATTTTATATATATATATATTTTGTTTTTTTTTGTTTTTTTCTATATTCCAACTTACTTCCTCTCGGGCATAGGCTGAGAGCCTTAACATTCACCGCTTCACAATGAACAGTGAAGCCTGTGAGGTCTTGTTCCAGTCTAGGGAGTGAGACATGTGAAGCACGTAGAGTACAACGAGCACCTGCCATCTTGCCTTCACATGAGGCACGGTGCTCACTCATGGCCCGAAATGACCCCATCTCTGAAGCCACCTCGTTCCCGTGCTTCACTGTCTCATCCCCTACACTCGGACTCTCACACTTACACACACACAACGCCTATATTTAGATGATTTTGTGCAGTAAAAAAGGATCTGTGGTAATAGAAAGGGTTAAGTGAGATAGTACGAAGCCTGTTCATTGCTGGAGGCCTTTTTTTAATTGAATAAAATCGTCTGATAGTAGCCAGAATAAAGTTAAAAGGACGTTACTGGTACTTAACGGGTGAATAATGCTAATGCTGATGCAATTATTTTCGAAGCTGTCTCGGGTTGAATTGAAGCTTCTTGTTATACCACGTTTCTAAGAAACGTGATATATTCTGATTGCTATTCCCAGACTGAGAATGTGCAGTTATCTTCAATTAAGGAACTCTTGACTGGGCGAGGACTGACTTGTTCCCCCAAATTACCACATAAATAACAGGCAATAAACATAAAACACAAGGAGAGATTACACAGGTTTTTATTCTTAATAATTAGGGAACATGGGCATCAAAATAGTATGTTGGTAATGGTCAATTTTGGCTTATAGGTTAGACAATAATTAAATATTATTAAATGAAGACAATATTGGTCTTAGCACAATAGTATCGTCTTTACAAGATAGCAGAGTATGCGACAAATTGTAATAGCAATATGAATTGATTCAAGTATACACAATGAATAAGAATTTGAATAACTGGCTCGAGATAAATTAAAGATGCACTGATTTTATTTAACGATATGATAATAAACAAAGATAACAAGACTAAGTTCTCCGAGACACCTAAATTGTCTATTACAACAAGCCTCAGCGTTTGTAACTGTCCTTTCTACCCTACGACTACTTGGAAAGGATTCAAAAATTGAATCTAAGCCAGCAGGCTGAATACTTGCTGTTGGGTTGGTCAGTGACTTGTTTTTCTGTGGTGTCCTGTGCACGGGCATCAAGGGCATGGTAGGCATCTCGTTTTTTCGTGAGGTTGTAGAACAAGGTGCATATGTTGCAATTTGCATTACAGGTAGGTTGAGTAGTCATGCAGGCAGCGGAATTGGGTTGGTGTCTGACAGCAGCGAGAATTGGCAAATATTCGAGGTAGAAGTGGGTTGCATTTTTCTGAAGTCTCGTAGGTTATTTCGACTTCCTTGATTATGATGATTTGGTCTGTGAGCAACTTCTGGGTATTTTTCTTGGGTGCACGCTGTGGAAGCCTGGTCGTAACTGCAATTAGGTTGAGAGGTTTGCAGTGTAGCTCGTCTATGGGGGCCTTGAAGGGTGGAGGTGTCTGGGCCAGCTGTGCCCACGTGGATATCGTATTTTCGCTTTTTATGTGGGGAGTGAGGTGAGATAACCTGTTTCTTGTTGTTTCTCTGAGTGCACACCCTTGGGTCGGATGGGTGGGCGAACTTTGTTGTATCTTGGGCGTTAGTTACAGTCGAGGTAAGGGAAAAGGTGTTTTCTGGTGAATCGACGGGCTTTTGTTTGGGCAGATTAAAATGGTTTCCCCTGTCCAATACATTTTCTCTAGACTCTAGAGCCTCCTTCCGCTAGTAAGTAACTGAATACGCTCGCCTCCATGTGTGGTGGTCTGCCATCTTGTTCTCGGTGCCGTTCGCCGCCATGTTGCTGCCCGCTGGTATTGTAGCTATTGCTTTCTCGTATGCTAGCAACACGAGACGGCAGGACTGAAGTGGCGGTTAAGGTCGTTGATGGCTAGCGATGAGGTATTGGGTTATTTTCCTCCCGTCGCATATCACTTCTTATTCAGCCCTTATTGGTAACTGTATTTCGGAGGCTCCATTAACTCATTCAGTAGCAGTGACTTTCTTGTTATTATAATCTGGCAATTATTAGACAATATTATTGTGCTTTATAAGGGCCTCCGGCGATTAACAGGCTTCAAAGTATCTCACTTAACCCTTTTTACTACCACAGATCCTTCTTAAACTGCACAAAGTCATCTAAATGTAGGTAGAATCAAATTAAAGATACGTCGCCGGTACAGTAGGGATTAACCTATTCAGTACCAATGAAATCCTTTTCATTCAAGTTAGGAATGATGTGTACCAATTAAGAGGTTGCCTTGATAGGCAACCCGTCTAGGTAAGTATACCTTATACAAATCCGTACTGCTTACCTAAGGGTGAAGCAGGTTAGTGGATGGACTAGCTGCATACTACTGTAGAAAAAGAGTGGTCAAAAGATACATACTGTAGAGGGCCTCGATCCTGAAAGTCCATATATAAAGTGGCATGGATTGTCCTTCTCACAGGGGATAGATCCGCTTGGGGGTGTTTTGTGCATGGCCACCCTCATAAAGGGCAGTAAGGTGTCCAGCAATAGATCAATATATAGATAGATATCTTTCCTAACCTATTTATAATCGTGTAAATGTACCTGAAATCCAATAAAAAAAGACGTCGCCGGTACTGAAGGGGTTAAGTAGGGGGGAGGGGTTAGTTTGCTGTTAAGAACGATAATAATAATTATATACAATAGTATGTATAATGTATATATACTAATGTGTATAATTTATACATAATAATGTGATTAATGTATAAATAATAATATAATGTTTATATTATAACGTGTATAATGTATTCATAATAATGTGTATGATGTATATATAATACTGTGTCTAATGTATAATATAAATAATAATATGTACAGTATAATGTATATGTATGTATGTATATACCCTGGCACATACCCTAACGCTGGGGGGTGGCTGACTCGAGACAGAGCCCGAACAGAAGCAACATTTAAAGTTCCTATTTTTATGGTCCGGGATCACTTTCGCGTTCCCTCGCCCTTTACTCTGTCTCATTGAGTAGGATAATTTTACAAGGGAAAGAGAATTCCTAGCCCCCAGAAGGAAAGTAAGACAGTAAAAGAGACAGACAGAAACGGCTAAGGTGGGTAGAGGATACCAAACCTCACTCTGGATAGGACCAGCCCTCACCTAATAATGTATATACTGTATAATAATGTATAATATATATAATAAATAACAATATGTGTAATCATCTTGTTTGTTCGTCAGGTAAGAGTGTGTGTCCGGCCGACCTGTCCCCCAGCGCCTTGTGTCAAGGATGAGTCACCCTTCTGTCAATTACCTGTCCTGTACCGGTATTGTCAGCTGCCCAAGTACCGGGAACTTTGCTGTCATACTTGTACCAATGTTCTCTACTGAGTCACAAGTACCGGGAACTTTGCTGTCATACTTGTACCAATGTTCTCTACTGAGTCACAATTACCGGGAACTTTGCTGTCATACTTGTACCAATATGTTCTCTACGGAGTCACAAGTACTGGGAACTTTGCTGTCATACTTGTACCAATGTTCTCTACTGAGTCACAAGTACTGGGAACTTTGCTGTCATACTTGTACCAATATGTTCTCTACTGAGTCACAAGTATTGGGAACTTTGCTGTCATACTTGTACCAATGTTCTCTACTGAGTCACAAGTACTGGGAACTTTGCTGTCATACTTGTACCAATGTTCTCTACTGAGTCACAAGTACCGGGAACTTTGCTGTCATACTTGTACAAATGTTCTCCACTGAGTCACAAGTACCGGGAACATTGCTGTCATACTTGTACCAATGTTCTTTACTGAATCAAACGTACTGGGACTATACTCTGTTTTTGTCCAGCTTATGGTAAATTGAATCTGTTAGCAGCTGATGTCTCAATACTTAATGGGAAAATATGAAAGTACTTTTTTTCTGCATCATATCATTAGCAAGTTTTATATTTAACAACATATTTCGCTACCAAATCTTCATGAAAGCTGAGTAATCAAGGT
Source organism: Paralithodes platypus (assembly GCA_032716605.1). Classification (NCBI taxonomy): domain Eukaryota; kingdom Metazoa; phylum Arthropoda; class Malacostraca; order Decapoda; family Lithodidae; genus Paralithodes; species Paralithodes platypus. Next base: position 26,147,571 of record CM064488.1, on the reverse strand, counting down.
GAGACATTGCATTTTACTGTCCGTTGAAAAGAAACTGACTATAGCAATATTCGTGTACTGCCATATTGAACTAATACTAAGACATATGGAAGGAACTGAACTGTAATATTCATGTACTGCCATATTGAACTAATAATAAGACATATGGAAGTAGCTCTTCTGTTATATTAGTGTACTGCCATAATGAACTAAGACATACGGAGCTATAGCTCTTCTGTAATATTCGTGTACTGCGATATTGAACTAATACTGGGAAACGGTCTGAGAAGTTACTGAGAAAAGAGAAACGGTATTATTCGTATACTGCAATATTGAACTAGTACTAAGACATACGGAGGTAGCCTTTCTGAAATATAAGTGTACTGCAATATTGCACTAATACTCGGAAACGGTCTGAGGAAATACTGAGAAACTATGAACTATTATTCGTGTAGGCATTGCAATATTGAACTAGTACTAAGAAGCGAATAGGGAACTACACTGCAAAATTCATATGTGAAACGATCTGTGAAAATACTGAGAAACTGACATGTAGTAAACGAGTACTGCAACATTAAACTAGCACTGAGAAACTGTAATATTGGTACGCTGCAATATTGAAGTAGTAGGCTACTTAGAAATGAACTGAGCAAATACTGAGAAACAAGAAACTGTAATATTCGTGTACTGCAATATTGAACTACTAGTACTGAGAAGCAATCTAAGAAAGTACTGAGAGCAAAGAAACTACTATTTGTGTACTGCAATATTGAACTAGTACTGAGAAACAATCTAAGAAAGTACTGAGAGACAAGAAACTACTATATGTGTATTGCAATATTAAACTAGTACTGAGAAGCGATTTTAGATATTACTGAAAAACGACCTGAGAAAATATTGAGAAACGAAGAACTAATATTCAAGCATTGCAATATTGAACTAGTATTGAGAAACGACATGAGAAAATACTGAGAACGACAAGCTGTAATACTCGAGTACTGCAGTATTGAACTAGTACTGAAAAACAAGAGGGAACTATCTACTTACCTATTGCTTAATGCCTTGATACCTGCGGGTACTGGCCACAAACGAATCTCCTTGGTCGAGCTAAATAACCCCTTGAGAGTTTCGGGCTATAAGGACGTACCAATTTTGTGAACTGAGGAAGCTAAATCGAAAGGGAATGAAAAAAAGGTATATTATATATTGATGATGATTGGGTACATTGATGGTGATTGGGTATGTTGATAATTGGGTATATTGATGGTGAATGGGTATGTTGATGATGATTGGGCATATTGATGATGATTGGGTATATTGATGGTGAATGGGTATATTGATGATGATTGGGCATATTGATGGTGATTAAGTATATTGATGATGATTGGGTATATTGATGGTGATTGGGTATATTGATGGTGATTGGGTATATTGATGGTGATTGGGTGTATTGATGGTGATTGGGTATATTGATGGTGATTGCATATGTTGCTGGAGATTTACCTTTCTAAAGCCGGTGTCACACAAGCTCTTTTTCCGTCAATTATTATGGGCAACTGTAGTCTGGCATATTAAGGATTTACAGTTTTATCAGAAATCAGCCACCTTGCATAACCTACCTTCAGTCTAGTTCCTGATTCCAATGTGAAAGAACCTCAAAATAGTACGAGAAAAAACTTGCTCATCGAAAATTGCCGAAAAAATGTTCGTGACACTGGCTTAAGGGGAGATTTTTAGTTTGCTCCCTAGACCTCCATCAAGCTTTAAATACTACCCCCAATACCCCTCTTCGAGATAGATGTGTACATTTTCCGGTAGAAAAATGTCACGGCAATAGGCCGTTTTTTCCTAAATTACAGGCTCGCTATTGCTTGCCAGGAAAATATCGACACCTACAGCCACGAAAGGTCTTGAAATTGAAAAAAGGGGATAGAGGTTTTAAAATCAGCAAAGTAATGTGGCTATTAGGAAGGCTATATGGAAGTCAGTGGGTTGCTTGAGATAATCTTTACCCTTATAGTTCCCACAGATCCTTCCTAAACTGTAAAAAATCGTCTAATGATAGCCAGAATAAACTATCAAAGTGCGTCATAATCTTCCAAGAGTAATTAATCAGTTTGAGGCTTCAGAATGTATCGGAATTATTGGACTCGACTGTATATTTATAGACATTTGCTTGTGTTCTTAACCCTTCTGAAGACTATGACGTATGTTGACAGTTTATTCTGGGTATCATTAGACGATTACATACAGTTTAGGAAGGCTCTGTGGGAATTATAAGGGTCAAGAATATCTCAAGTAACCCTCTGAAGCTATATATCCTTCCTAATCTGAACTAAGTCGCCTATTAACAGCCAGAAAGCAGAAAAGAAATACATAATAGGATATTGAAAGGGTTAAGATGGTAGTGGTTATATTTTGATCTATTTATCTATTTATTTAACCCTTCTGTACCAGCGACGGACGTTGCACGTCAGTAAAAAAGTCACTCGTCAGTACCAGAGACGGACGACGTCCGTTAGTAATATACGGTCCTTGTAACTGCCAGTATCGAGCGGTAGCTGATACCATGACTTGTAAACACTGCTCTGAGGAATTGGCAACACTTCTCAGCTTGATTGTAAGGCTCCATAGGCTGTCTGGGCTAGTGCTTCACCAACTTTTGAGGTGGGAGGATGTTCTCTCTTGCCTCTGAAGCCATTTTGGCCACTCTGCCTTGTACTGGCCGGTAGATTTATGGTAACATCCTCTGGTACAGTAAGGGTTAATATATTGTATAGTAACCTCGCTAGACCTCCACCAAGTTTAAAAAAATACCCACTAGATCCCCCTTCAAGATAAATTTGTAAATTTTTTGGAAGGAAAACATCCCGGCCGAAGGCCGATTCTTCCTAGAATTATAGGCTGCTCGCCAGGAAAAAAATGACACCTAAATGGCATGAAAGGTAAGAAATGGGGCAAAAAGTCTTAAAATCGCCAAACTAATGGAACGAACGTCTTAAAATCTCAAAGCTAATGGGGCTAAAAATGAGGGAGAGAAAAGGCAACTACTCCCCCTTAAACAATTCTTTCCTTTTGCAGCGCCTCATACAAAACAAGTACAGTACTGAGGGAATGAGTGTTGTTTATATAGAGTACAGTACTAAGGGAATGAGTGTTGTTTATATAGAGTACAGTACTGAGGGTGAGAGTGTTGTTTATATAGAGTACAGTACTGAGGGAATGAGTGTTGTTTATAGAGAGTACAGTACTGAGGGAATGAGTGTTGTTTATAGAGAGTACAGTACTGAGGGAATGAGTGTTGTTTATATAGAGTACAGTACTGAGGGAATGAGTGTTGTTTATATAGAGTACAGTACTATGGGAATGAGTGTTGTTTATATAGAGTACAGTACTGAGGGAATGAGTGTTGTTTATATAGAGAACAGTACTGAGGGAATGAGTGTTGTATATATAGAGTACAGTACTAAGGGAATGAGTGTTGTTTATATAGAGTACAGTACTGAGGGAATGAGTGTTGTTTATATAGAGTACAGTACTGAGGGAATGAGTGTTGTTTATAGAGAGTCACAGTACTGAGGGAATAAGTGTCTCTCCTATAACGTCTTCCCTTCTTGCTGGAAGTTTGCTCTCATTCGACCTGTCCCAAAGAAGGGTGACCGCTCTCAACCCTCCAACTATCGTCCAATTGCTCTTGTATCTCTAAAGTTTTTGAAACTATTCTTGCTTCCAAATTTCTTAAGCATTTCTCTTCTCATAATCTGCTCTCAGATCGCCAGTATGGCTTCCTTAAGGGTCGCTCTACTGGTGATCTTCTTTCATATCTTACTAACTCTTGGTCATCCAACTTTCGGGACTTCGGTGAGACTTTTTCTGTTGCGCTGGACATATCGAAGGCTTTTGATAGAGTCTGGCACAAATCTTTTATTTCCAAACTGCCCTCCTTCTGTTTCTGTCCCTCCATCTGTGCCTTTGTCTCTAATTTCCTTTCCGGCCGCTCCATAGCTGCGGTTGTGCACGGCCATCACTCATTTCCTCATCCTTTCAACTCCGGTGTTCCTCAGGGTTCTGTCCTATCTCCTATTCTCTTTCTAATTTTCATAAATGATCTTCTTAACTGTACATCCAGTCCCATCCATTCATATGCAGACGACTCAACCTTACACCACTCAATTAGTTTTCCAGAATGCCCCAGCCAGCAGTCCCTCAAAAACAACATAATGAAGCCATAAAACACTTATCTTCTGATCTAGCTACTATTTCAAATTGGGGTAGAGAAAACCTTGTTGCATTTAATGCTTCCAAGACTCAATTTATCCATCATACTACCCGTCAGGAACTTCCAGAGGACTATCCCTTGTTCTTCAACAATGCAAAAATCAACCATTCATCTTCTCTCAATGTTCTCGGTGTCTCTTTTTCTTCTGCTCTCACTTGGAAAGACCATATTACCAGTCTCCCTAAGGCAGCCTCCCAGAAGCTGGGTGTGCTCAACCGCCTCAAGGGGTTCTTTACCCATGTGCAGCTTTTTGCTCTGTACAGGGGCACAGTGCATCCTTGTATTGAGTATTGTTCACATGTGTGGGGAGGATCCTCTCACACCGCACTCCTAGACAAAGTAGAAAGGAAAGCCTTTCGTATCATTAAATCCCGTCCACTCACCAACTCTCTGCAATCTCTCTCTCTTCGCCGCAATGTTGCATCTCTCTCGCTATTCTATCGCTACTACAATAATCTGTGTTCCTCGGAGCTTTCCCAGTGTATACCACCTCCTCTACGTAGGGCACATAGTACCCGCCTTGCAACACAATCCCACCCCTACTCTGTGCAATTGTCCAACCCAAGAGTGAAACGCTATTCTCAGACTTTCTTCTATTCAACTGCTGAGCTCTGGAACTCTCTCCCAGAATCAGTCTTTCCCTCCTCCTATGACTTAAGTTGCTTCAAACTCTGTGTGTCCAGGCATTTTAGCTCGAACGTCCCTTGATTTCGGCCCTGTCACTCTTTGAAATCTGGGGGAAGCACTCACTGCAGGCAGTTATGCCTTTTGTCTCCCTCATTCACATAGAAAAACAAATATAGCGTACAGCACAGAGGGAATGAGTGTTGTTTATATAGAGTACAGTACTGAGGGAATGAGTGTTGTTTATATAGACTACAGTACTGAGGGAATGAGTGTTGTTTATATAGAGTACAGTACTGACGGAATGAGTGTTGTTTATATAAAGTACAGTACTGAGGGAATGAGTGTTGTTTATATAGAGTACAGTACTGAGGCAATGAGTGTTGTTTATAGAGAGTATAGTACTGAGGGAATGAGTATTGTTTATATAGAGTACAGTACTGAGGGAATGAGTGTTGTTTATATAAAGTACAGTACTGAGGGAATAAGTGTTGTTTATATAGAGTACAGTACTGAGGGAATGAGTGTTGTTTATATAGAGTACAGTACTGAGGGAATGACTGTTGTTTATATAGAGTACAGTACTGAGGGATGAGTGTTGTTTATATAGAGTACAGTACTGAGGTAATGAGTGTTGTTTATAGAGAGTACAGTACTGAGGGAATGAGTGTTGTTTATATAGAGTACAGTACTGAGGGAATGAGTGTTGTTTATAGAGAGTACAGTACTGAGGGAATGAGTGTTGTTTATATAGAGTACAGTACTGAGGGAATAAGTGTTGTTTATATAGAGTACAGTACTGAGGCAATAGGTGTTGTTTATAGAGACTATAGGGATTAGCAGTACCAATTCTAAAGGTAACAAGATATTTCAAGGTATTTCGTCCATTCCTGGCGCTGAAAAGGGAAATAATTTTTAATTTCTTTGAAGATTCTGATGCAATTTGACACTATATTCTGGCTATCATTAGATGATTTGATACAGTTTAGGAAGGATCTGTGGGACTGATGAGGGTAAAGACAATGTTAATTAACCCTCTGATTTCCATATACCCTTCCTAATCTGATTAAAAATGGGTATGTGCCTGGGTATATACATTATTATTAATATTATACATGGCTTTCTCTATATTAGAAGGCTTTATTACTGTCAATATGCCATTAAAGTGTAAACTATTATTATTATTATTATCATATCTAAAGTTAGACGATGTTATCCAGTTTAAGAAGGACCTGACATGTGTTATTCAGAGGGTTTATTGAGATGGTATTAACCCCTTCGAGTCCTATAATAGATTATAAGCTAAAGAATCTCGTCTAATAGTAACCAGAATAATAGACGATATTATGCAGTTTTAGAAGAACCTCTGTTATTCAGAGGGTTTATCGAGATCATAGAGGTAGCGTCCTAGAAGTAGATTATAAGCTATTATTTTGGTTCCATTAGACAATTTCCTTTAACTTATAATATAATTCACATGGGCAAATACGATCTCAACAAACCCTCTAAATAAAATGTATGAGTCCTTCTTAAACAGTCCAAAATCATCAAAGATTCAGGTTGCCGATACCATTAGGCCATTTTCTTTAGCTAATAATTTACATCTAGAACACCAAAGGGTAAATACCATCTCAATAAATTCTTGAATAACACAGGTTCTTCTTAAACTGCGCTTAACCCGGGAACTGCAAGGAGACTCTTAACCTGACAAGCGCGATATAGACGTAGGTGCTAGGGTAGTTATTTGTGCATTTCTAGCCCTGGATTCTGACAGAATTCGTTATATTTACAATATAAACCATTATTTGTTTTCGGTATGCTTTTATTTTACATATATGATGTATATATGAACCTTCAAGAGTGCTAAAATAAGTGGGAAAAGCATTTGGGTGGTGAAAAACGAAGATATTGGCCACCCGGTCATAATCTCAGGCGAGAGAGAGAGACAGGCAGCCCTCCCCTCTCGCTGTCTGGGAGTCAACTGAGACGAGCGAGGCGGTGTGTGCCGGTGTCTGGGTGTTGCATAACGATCTTTTATGCAACCCACTTGTGCTACATTATCGCGGGAGAGAAAAATAACCGAAAATAGATTATAATCAGAGGAAAAATAGGTGATAATTGAGGGGGAGGAAGGGGGCAATAAGGTGGGGAAGAGGGGGGGGGGGGGGTGGGTGAGATTTACATGGATGAGTACTGGAGGGGAATTATCTCACCTAGAGACAAATTCCTTTGTTTTGATAGGCCCTTTTTTTTTATGGAAGGCTTTTTTTATGGTCCTGCTTCCGTGAGGCCTATCGCGTTCCCTATAGGAAGCCTTCCGTGAGGCCTATCGCGCTTGCCGGGTTAAGAGGTTTTGGTGGTGGAAGGTGACGAGACTATTAAGATCCAAGGCCTAAAAAAAAAACTTTTAAAAGACCCCAGTAGCACTCAAAACAAAGGAATATGTGATTAAGTGAGATAATTCCCCTCCATACCTCTTAATACTCCTCCACATGTCAAAACACCCTCCTTCCCCCCCACCCCCTTCAATTATCATCTATTTTTCCTCTTATTCCCTTGTTCATGTGTTTATTTATCGCGTCATATCTCCAACCCGGTTCCAAGGTCATCTGGTACGCATATAGAGAGAGTGGGAAGAGAAAGACATCAGGAGAGAGATATCAGTCTGCCTTCATGCCTCGAAGAGGGAGGGTGTACGTCTCGTTCGTCTCTCACCTCATGACTGGAGGTACGGCAATAATTTTCTTTTTCAACCCCCAAATACTATTCCCACTTGTTTTATTGCTGTTACATGTTAATATCTTCATATTAAACATAAAATAGGCGGCGCATATGAATAAATAATAACGATATTTATGGTAAAATGACGATTTTAGGCGGGAATGTACCAAAATATGTTCGCTTGGCGGGAGAGTTTGAACTACCAATGGCGTGCCGTTCTCGGGTTAACATCGTCTAACTTTAACCAGAATAAAAGTGGTTTATTATGCTTTCCATATATTCTTTATATTCATATTTCTTTATACAACGTAGGATTATTTTATTATAGAAGTGTGTTATTTATTATAATATGTAATGATAATATGTAATGTACAATAATTACATGTTCTGTATAGTAAATGTATCTTGTATAGCCTTTAGCTTTATTTAACCTTAAGGCTGACAGAAAGTCTGCGCTTACATACTGTGTGTGTATATACAGTATATATATATATATATATATATATATATATATATGTATATGAAATAACGAAGAAAAGGAAAACCACGAAAAGAGAAGAGAAGAAGAAACCAGAAGCGAACAAGAAAAAACGGAATGAAAAAGCTAAGGAAAAAAAACAAAAACAGAACGGAATGCCTCGACTCCACCCCAGCCAGCGATGTCAAGGTCAACCGCCCGGAAGACGGAAACGAGAAACGGTAGAATCGCCAACTTGGACCAAGGAAACCCTGTCACGCCAGGAAAGGAAATATGCAGGGATAGGCCTACAACAGTCACCAGAAGAGTCCTGTTTTTGCAACCTTTTTAAAAAATAAATAAATAAGAAACCTGTATATATATGTAATTAGTATTAAGGAAGAAATAAACATTAAGGAATAAAAACAATGAACAAGAGTGTAATTATTCTTAAGGCCACCTGTCACTAAAAAGAGTTACCAAATGTACTAAACACAACCATACATAAGGATCTCGTAAATTACGAAAGTCCTATCAAACCATCTCTTAGGTATGCTTTCTCAACTTCTATGATAATGATAAAAATAATTGTGTACATGCCTTCTTTAACAACTAACTATACTCTATACTAAAATCAAACAAACCACACAGACTTTCTTCAGAGTTGGTGAGGCAGCCAACACATTTTTTTACCCTTACAAATCCCTAGATAAGGATTTGACCACCAGAAGTACCAACAGATACAGTCGAGAGTATAGAAGTATTAAGTATCAAGTATACTTGGGTTTGCATGAATATTGACGTGTCTAGAATATAAATATTAAGTATAGCAAGTAACCCTAACCTAAATAGAGATTGTGAGATGTGTTATGATCAAACTATAAGGATTTGTCTGTCAACTATTCCCTCTTTCAAACTCGGGAGAGAAGTCACGTGACCTCAGGACGCCACAAATATAGCCAAGACCGCATTCAAGATTGTCATTCTCTTAAGTTAATATGAAGCCTGTATAATGAATATTATTAACACCTTACGAGCGGCCTATGCGGTTTATTTATATGTACCGCCCAGCGGGGTGTTTTTAGCCAAAATAGGGCTGTTTACGTGATCATTTTCATGCCTAAATAAGACCCAGAACGTAAAACAAGTACCTATCCCTGAAAGGGCATAAACAGAGCTTTCGAATGACACCATAACGATCCTTTTATGATGGCTAGTTTTCTTGCAATAACCGTGCAACGCGAGTGCAAAAAACATGTAATTAGCCACTTTCCCGATACAATTCCTTATATAGCGAGTGAGAGAGGGAGGAGGGAGCTGGGATTCGTGTCAGTATGTTCGCCGCGGTGGTCTGGAGCAGTCATACGCTCGCTACTCTCCTGCCACCACTTGTCTCTCTCTCTCAGCAACATTACGTGCTGAAATTGCCACTCGACCTATGTCGAGCGCCGCCACATAGTCCAGCTTTATTTAACTCGACTTATGTGGTGAGCCGCTAATTAAGGGTTAAGTTAGAAAATAGTATGTCACTCTACCCGAGAAAACTACCCTGAAAACATATTCCTTCAAGTCTCTTTTAAAGATTTGCCAGCTGTATGAAGTATAGCAGAGAAACCTATAAGCACGACGGGCCAACCGACTGCCCCCTCGTGACCCCCTAAAAATGACCCCTTAACCCACACCAACAAGTTAAGGATATTATTCAATATAGATGTTGCCTATGTATTATTATTATAGACAAATACTAACAAATGTTTCAGAAGTAGAGGAGGAGTGATGTATATAATTTTGCTAATCATACCCATACCCACTTGGGTATAGATAAATCGTACCTTCCTGAGTTCAGGCAACACGCAGTTTTAAACAACCCCTTAATACCCCTCTGTGCAAACAGTAGCGGCTTCACCGACCTCCAGTGACCCAGAACTGTCAACTTAACCTTCTTGTCAGCAAGTTAGCAATTTATATAGAAATCTATGTTCCCTATATATTCCTCTTAAAATGATAATGAACAACTGTTGCAGAAATAGAAAGCGACTTCCTTCTATAGCTTTTATTACCAATACCCATGCATAGTTCCTATAGGAATAAATAACCTTTTGTCAAGTTCAGACAACCAGTTCTAAAAACCTCACCCCCACCCCCCACCCCCTTTTGCAAGACTATATAAACTCCGAGCAGAGAGGAGGAAGACAAGTAGAAAGAATTTTCCTCTGGATCGGCAACCCGCTCTATAGAAACATTGATTTTTACGGCATCATAGTTATTGATCCCGGCACCCCGAAGTCTTTATTCTATCTGTAGATATAAGTACTTTATTCTAGGATCTTTGTTATTTGTGGCAACACCATTTCTTAACATAGAGCCCTAAAATAGTTCTTGTATCATAGTGTAACAAGTAAACTATATAAGTGCAACTTTTTTGTTTCTGGCATTCACAGAGATTAAGACTGTTATATTTATTGGTTACATTTCTGTATAGATAAAACATTGAAAGAGTAAGGCAAGACCTCCCTTTCAGTATTTTCTATTTAGAAATTATGCCCAAACTTCTCACAAAGATCTAGAATAGAGAGATCTTTTGTGTTATAAGAGTTTAACGAGATACCCTCACGGGCACTTTGCATACATAAATCCTAGGCACAAATTGTCTGTGGCAATCCACCAGAATTTGTGACTGAAAGGTTAACACCGCCTTGAGTTCTTTGAACCTCTTATAAGGGTTAGTGACAGTCAAGAAGAGCAATTATCTCAGCTCATCTTGCGTTAGTCCGATGATAAGTTAATCCGGCAAGTCCTGAAACTTATGCATTTATGATACCCAATCAGTATTCAGTAGACATGACACTAGGGATGCTCGCGACCAATCAGAGCCAAGTATGAGGGGCTGTATATATTTGGCTTCCCGGGGTGAGGGCACCACCCCACCAGCCTTACCACCAACACCACCATGCTCCCAGCAGCCCCCACCTGCATTGCTGGCCATGTTAAATGGTTTAACTACAAAAAGGGAATGGGCTTTATCAGCCAACAGGAAGGAGGAGACATCTTTGTACATAGAAGGAGCATATCTCGCCCCAATCCACTCCACGCTCTGCCCTCTCTTGGTGACGGAGAGAGGGTAGAGTTTACCATAAAAAAGGGGAAGAAGGGAATGGAGGCACATCGAGTATCTAGACCCAAGGGTGACTGTGTGAAGGGATCGGTGCATGCCAGGAAGAGGGAGGAGAAGACAGGAGTAGAGCAGCCATCTTGTGACAAGGACTCAATCATCAAAATCATTGTCACCACAGCCACTGCTCTTGCTGGTGGGGACATCAACCTCCTAAGGGTGTATCTCCCTGCTCTCCTACAAGCTAACAACTTGCCCTCTATTATCATCCCAGACATGCACTCCACCAAAATCACTCATCCACAGGCTCCCCAACAACGTCCAAGACAGCAGCCACGGAAACGCCTGAACATCTCCAAACCAATCAATAGGAGCAGCCTACCACCACCTCCTCCAGCAGTCTCGGCATCACCACCTCCATCAGCAGTCACCGTCACCGGACCAGTAGCAGCCTCGACTCCAGCACCTGCCACCATTGATCATCCGGTGGCACTCCCCTCCTCCACGTCGTCTGAATACACTGTGTCCACCATAGGAGAAATAGTCGACGTGGAGACGATCGAGGAAGAAGGAGAAGAGGATGCAGCAGCTGAACCACAACCTATAACACCACAGCAAGTAGAAGGTCTTAGGGCCTTCCAACGACAGCTGGACAAGCTCAGGATATCACCCCAGCAAGTAGAAGGTCTTAGGGCCTTCCAAAGCCAGCTGGAGAAGATCAGGAGGAACTCCGAGAAAAAGGCAAAAAGATCCAGAAAGTCCTTAACTCCCTCCGACATATTATGTTCCAATAAGTCCAAGTAGGCGCTTGACAAGTATTTTGGGTCTTGAATTTGGCTCATGAGTGTTGTCGAAGCCTTACATTTTTCGCGATTTCCATCCACCAGAATGCTGTTTATTGTGATGTATCATATATCAATGGAAAGAGGAATATTTATAGTACATGATAAAATAAAAAACAATGTAAATAAATCGAAATATGAAAGTGTAAATGAGTCCGGAATACAATTATTTCCCATGCAATTGTCTTCACACCGTCCTAGCTCTAAATTGTGAGTGATGACCATATATTTTTTTTTTGCTCAAATAATAGTATTTGTTCTCCTCTTTCCAAATCTGAAAACAGAAATTGTTTATCTTCAATAGTTCTCAAGCAGTGACCGAAAAAAAAAATATATGATTTTGATTTATATGGTTTATAACATCTTCAATTTATTTCGTTGCTACGAACTGTATGGTTTTAAATTTAGGCTGTATGAATACGGCAAATAATGCTGATGAGTATAAAACAAACTAGAAGTTCCTAGGACAAATACTTTTTGCGCTATGAATATTTGAAATGAAGAGCCAAAATGCGAATATTTACGCTTCACCCATCTCTGTTCCGGCGATGCTAGCCGGGTTCCGAGCTGTTCCCCACCTCGTGGTTGCGTTATTTGCTCGGATACGTATATAACTGTATATATCACCGGAATCGGAAAATTGTGCTCTTTCCAATGGTGAAAACAAAAATAATATAGCATAATTGGTTCGCGAGCTATGCACAATTGTTTCCATGCAGTGACCGAAAAAAAAAAAAATCTGATTTTGATTGATATGGTTTATAACATTTTCGATTTATTTCGTTGCTACGAAGTGTATGGTTTTAAATTTAGGCTGAATGAATACGGCAAATAATGCTAATGAGTATAAAATAAACTAGAAGTTCCTAGGACAAATACTTTTTGCGCTATGAATATTTGAAATGAAGAGCCAAAATGCGAATATTTACGCTTCACCCGTCTCTGTTCCGGCGATGCTAGCCGGGTTCCGAGCTGTTCCCCACCTCGTGGTTGCGTTATTTGGTCGGATACGTATATAACTGTATATATCACCGGAATCGGAAAATTGTGCTCTTTCCAATGGTGAAAAAAATAATAATATAGAGTAATTGGTTCGTGAGCTATGCGCAATTGTTTCCATGCATTGTTATTGTTATGAAAATATATGAGAATGTTTATACAGTTGTATATCTTTGCCACAATATACACCCTTTCCAACGAGAAGGGAAATGGCTCCTGGGTTGACACTGAAAAAACAAAATAAGAAAGCCAGGTAATCTTCAGGTAATAAATTCAGAAATAATTCTATTGTACACGTAAATAAAATAAGTATATATATATATATATATATATATATATATACAGAATATATATATATAGACACTATATATATATATATATATATATATATATATATATATATATATATATATATATATAAATTATATATACAAGGTGTCAAACAAAATATAAAGAATGGTAAATGATAATGGTAATGTATGTGTGTGGATATATATATATATATATATATATATATATATATATATATATATATATATATATATATATATAATATATATATATATATACAGTATGTATATATATATATATATATGGTGTCAAACCAGAGAAATATGTGCAAATTTCCAAGCCACCCAAAGAGGTACTGCACTGGACTCGTTATTTTTTTAGAGTGGTTTCCCCAGGAGGCCTATATCCACTGTAGTGCAAAATGTAGTAGAAATTGATTTTTTTTTTTTTTTTTTTTTTTTTTATGATGATGATGATGATGATGATGGTGATGATGATGGGTGAATGAAGGTGGGCCCCGAACCTCGGAAGTGATGATTGAATGAATGAATGAATTATATATGGGGGGAGGGGGGTATAATGGGGAAGAGGGGGAGGGTGTATAATGGGGGAGGAGGTGACATCACTTAGATAAATACATAAATACGAATTATATATATATATATATATATATATATATATATATATATATATATATATTATATCAATCTACGATTAGAAAAATAAAATAAAATACAAATAAAAAGTAATCCTCCCCCACCCCAAAAAAAAAAAAAAAGTATATATATATATATATATATATATATATATATATGGGGGAGGGGGAGGGGGGGAGGGGAGGGGGGTGGAGGGAGGTATAATGGGGGAGGGAGGGGGGTATAATGGGGGGGAGGGAGGGGGAGAGGGCATAACATAGATAAATACATATACATACATAATAAATACATAGATATATACATTTAGGGGAGGTGTGGTGGAGTGGTCTT
>CM064488.1:26083281-26130781 GCA_032716605.1 Paralithodes platypus | reverse complement strand
ACTTACCTCCCAAGCACTTTCCACCAATAAATTATCGAGCAAAAATGCAAGCACTTTCCACCACTAAATTATCGAACAAAAATGCACAGGGCTGAGGGAGCATGGCGACATATGCTCGACCAGTAATGAAAGTTTTTTCACTAAGAAACACTAATACAAGGTAAGATACACTACTTGAACGGATAAATAGGCAATATAATTGACTGATATTATATGAAAGTGTTCCACAAACAAGCAAAACGTTTGGCAAAAAGCATGGCCCCTCCCTCCACCACCTTGGTCACGTAGCCTACACCAGAGAATGCTCGATCAGTAATAAAAGTGTTTTCACTATAAACACTTATACAAGTAAAATTCACTTCTTCAAGTGATAAATAGCAATATAATTGACTCAATATGGTATGAAAGTGATCCACAAACAAGCGAAACCATGGCCCCTCATGGAGCCCACCTTGGTCACGTACACCAGACTAGCAAAACACTTCACTAACATGGTTTTTATACCCTAAATAAGAATAACACAATAATCCATCGATAACCCAACGATATAGCACTTCGTTTGGGTTATATTAGGGCGGTAATACCAGCCAGGCTGGGCAAAATGGAGGCCCCTTGGTTTAAAGGGCTGCACACACCCACCTACTAGGCTGGCTGATGGGAAGAAACTGACTCTCTCTACCACCGCGGGGCCCTCACAGGGACGCTAGGGGGTTGCTAGATTTTTCCACATGTACATCTAACTTATCGGACTTACCAGCCAAAAAACCGGCTCAATTGCGTCATAAACTTATTTTCTAGCAATATAATAAGTCCATATGACGCGATCGCGTCATATGAGTTTTTGGTTCACTCTGCCATATGACTCGATCGCGTCATATATGTCTGGGAGAGTTAAGCATGGAGGACTTCGTAAAGTGCCATCAGTAACACCATCAGCTTCTTCACCACCACCATCTCCCACCTTCATCTTGCAGCCCCAGCCCTCTTCTTGGCAAGCCAGACTGATTCAACCCAATACTCAACTCACGCACGTTGGGTCAAGCCCCGACACCCTATTACTCTAACTATTACCACTGTCTCTCCTAATTAACCAAAAACTTCCCCTTCTTTCACCTTCACCCACCTTTTCTATATTCATTTGATTGATTGATTTGAGGGCTGAGGGGTCACATGATTCCGAGTTGAGCAGCCACACCGAGCAGAGCTACATATCCTCCTCTCTTCACCACCACCACAATGCCTACTGCAACTTCCACACTCGTTGCCGGCACTGTAAATTGGTTTAATGTGAAGAAGGGCTTTGGATTAATCACCAGGGACGACAACAGCACTGATATTTGTGTACACCACAACAATATTAAGAAGAAGAACCCCAGGAAGTCTGTGCCCTCTCTAGGTGATGGAGAGAGGGTAGAATTCCACACCAAAACAGGGGCAAGAGGTCCTGAGGCCACTCTGGTCACAGGACCCAAGGGCAAAACAGTCAAGGGCTCACATCATGTCCGAGACTTGAAGGAGAGGCAGGGTATTATGAAAAAAGTTGACAGACTAAAGAGCATGGACCTGCCTAATGAAATATCAATTAAGATTGATATTATCATCAGGACGGCCGTGGCTCTTACTGGAGGAAACAACTCCCTCCTCCAGCAATACCTACCTGCCCTCCTTCAGGCCAACAATCTCCCAGGTATTCTTGTACCAGGAGGGTTGTTGGACAATGCCCAGAGGGGTCCTGTCAGACAGAGACCTACTCCACAGAGGCGCTTGACCATCAAAGCACCTCTAAACAGAAACAACTGTCCCCCTGAACCTGAAGCAGTAACTCCAGAAGCTGATCCTGTAGAAGCTGCTGAAGAAGAAAACTCAACTCCAACTACTAGTGCAGCAGAAGAAGAAGAGGCGATGGATGAGACCCCTGCAGTCAACACCAACCCACCTGCAGAGCCTCCTTCAGCTTCTCCTTCAAAACCTGAAAAAGGAGCCTCCATGCCAGTCATCGAGATCGAACCAGCAAGGCAGTTAGAGGAGAAGAAACCAGACACCCCCAAGACTCCTCAACAACTATTTGAGGAAGTCTGCCTAAAACACCTGTATAAGGGCTTCAACATGACCATGAGCTATGCTTATATGGACTGTGTCCCACCTGAATTCCACGGGTTCCTGTCCTTCTGTATGGAGAACTGGAAACGAGACGGCTGCAATTGCTATTTCCACAAAGACAAAAAACAACTACGTTTCGTGCCATTTAACAGTGGAGGAAGCTCTACAACGCGGCTTCCCGGACCTCCCGAGGAAGTAAAAATCACCACCACCACCACCAGCCATCACCTTCACCACCATCACCAGCGGGCTATTAGAACGGGACTCCCAGTCGGGCCGGGAAGATAAATATATGGCCTTAAATTCTCTACCCGTACAATAGCCCAAAGTTCCAGCCCCACACGCCCCCGACCAGACATGGCAGATGATACCCATGCCAGCGAGGAGCCTCCCCCAACGCGCCCCTGTCAACCTTGCCCTGGCCATCTCTTTAGCAGTTAAAATCAGTAAAACCCTCAGGCAGCTCCAGTTAAGTCTGGACACTTTTTCTCTAAAATTCACTTCATCCAACTGATTCTTGTCCTATCCCCACTTCCCAAGTTCCCCCTAACCCCCTTTCACTACTATTTTTGATTGATTGATTGAGGGCTCACAACCAGTGCTTTCTGAGCTCCCACCGAGAGCACACCTGTGACGATCCGCTCCCCCAGACAACCCCGCGATTTACCCTTGCACCTGCACCACCTTTTCTTGCCGAATTTAACCTCTCTTTCATGTTTGCTTGCAAGCACTGAATAGTGATTTAAATCGTGCATGAGAAGTAAGTTCTCACCTGTTTTATCGCCGTTTCTTAGCCTCTTTCATATCTACCTGTAGATACTGAATAGAGGGATGGAACTCGTGCCTGAAAAACGCTAATAGTGCTCTCTGAACACTATAAATACCAATCTCACACTCAGTGAGACAAGTTAGACAAGGCTTTAGCCATTTTAGAAAAAGAATAATTATATTGACAAGAAAGTGTTATATGCAGGCTCTCAAGAGTAGCCAGGCTTCCCCACGAACTCAGGCACACGCTGGAGGCATTTCTGAGTTTGGTGGAATATCTGGTTAGTTGTAGAGGGTAGGCATGTATTTTGCACTTCTCTTTCTCTCTCTCTAAAAACCTTTCATTTTTCCTGTGCTGGTGGGCGAGAAAGATTTGGCAGCCTACCACTGTGAAACCGGACTCTGAAACCTCTTGGGGTTCTCTCTGATTGGCTAGAGCATCAGAGATAACCTTCTTGATTGGCGCTCCCTTTGAAACACTGAGCTTGGAAATCCTATGATCACATAGGCACAACCAAGCTCAGGGCAAGGGTAGAATGGTTAGCTCCCCCCCCTAATATCATTGCCTAAAATAAAATAAAATATAGCCTTCATTCATACTCTCTCACAAACATATAAAAACCCCCATCTCTCACCACTCTAAATATCAACCTCCCACCACCTCTTCACTCACACTCCCCACCCCGCATGATCTCCCCCTAAAAGATCTCACTTAACTACCTACCTCCCAATCTATCTATATATCTATCTACCTACCTCCCATCTATCTATCTATCTACCTACCTAGCGACCTATCTATCTATCCATCTATCTACCTACCTACTTATCGACCTATCTATCTATCTATTTACCTCCTTACTTACCTTTGTTAGCTCCCCCCTAATATAGCTTAAATAAAATTTAACCTTCATTCATACTCTCTCCTACCTATCAACCTACCTACATATCGATCTACCTTCCTACCTACCTATCTATCTACCTACCTACTTATCGACCTACCTATCTATCCATCTATCTATCTATTTACCTACCTTTGCTAGCTCCCCCCTAATATTGCTTAAATAAATTTGAACTTTCATTCATACTCTTTCCAATCAATCTATATCTATTTACCTACCTACCTACATATTGATCCATCTACCTATCTATCTATCTACCTACCTACTTAGTACTTATCGACCTATCTATCTATATCTATATATCTATCTACCAACCTACCTACCTACCTACCATGCTATCTATCCACCTACCTACCTACTTATCGACCTACCTAGCTATCTATCTACCTATCAATATTTCTATCTACCTACCTACCTACCTACCGTTGATAGCCCCCCCCCCCAATACCATTACCTAAAAGAAAATTTAACCTTCATTCATATTCTCTCACATTAATATCAACCCCCCATCTCTCACCTCTCATTTATCAACCTCCACTTCACCAACCTCCTCTTCACTCATACTCTCCCCACCCCGCATGAACTCACCCTAAAAACCCAACTTAACCTAAGCCTACCTGCAAATCTTACATACTCTCAAACTGCTCATCCCAACTCCTATCTCTCCTCACCATGCCCACCCCTACATCTGTCAGCCTTCTTATCGACTGGAGTCGGCAGAAGGCGGCGGACCTTGCCTCCTTTGTGTATTCCCTGACCCTGATCTACCAAATCAGGACTTTCATTTGGGACGGAATGATGTCGGTACTTGTGAACAGTACCGAAGATGCTGATCAGTTCTTCTCAGCCAATAACCAGAAGAAACTGAAAAGCAATGGGATCACACCCACAAGGACTGCTGAGCACCTGGCCAGGTGTACACTGGTAGTACGCCGAGTTGACCCCCTCCTGATAGCCCTGCCTGAAGAGGAACACATCAGGAGGATCAATAAGGCAAACAACTGCCAAGTATTCAAGGCAACTCAAATTCGGAACTTCCCGATGCTGAAAATCACCTGTTCGTCACACGCCGAAGCAGACCGTCTCTTGAAAGCTGGCTTGAAGATCACTCCCGTTTTTATCCGTAGTACTGACATCGAATTCCAAAAGTTTGTGAAGGTCACTCAATGTCTCAAGTGTTATGGTTTTAATCACAAGCAGTATGCCTGTGACCGACCAAAGATGTGTTCTAAATGTGCTAGGCCCGGACACCATCACACAGAATGCAACACCACATTGCTAAAGTGCTGCAACTGTGGCGGAAATCACGCCGCCATCAGTAACAAGTGTAAAGTCAGAGAGGCACATGCCAACAGGCAGACCCCAACCCCACAAACCCGGAATTCGAACTCAGACCCGGACAGACGATCACCCCTACTGCCAACCCCACCTACCTATTCCCATCCAAAACCCCACACCCTCACTCAACCTGCCACCCTTACCAAACCTCACCAATATAGAAAAAAAAAAAAAATAAAAAATCCACCTCCTCAACCCTCACCCAACTTCCTACCCTCGCCAACCCTTCCAACGACAGCCAGCAGCCAGACATCAACGTAGAAGAACTCAACGACATTATGATCACCTCAATTGTGAAGGTGTCTCTAGTCGTTTCCCGCGGGGCCCGCAGGGAATTCCTTTGGACAGTGAACGACGGTCTCAAGTTCATTGGTTTCCCTGAAATCAAAATCCCGCCACAATGGAGTGAAGGACCCCCTCTGAACTGGGCATTCGAGAATGCCCTCAAGCCCAAAGAAAAACCCCAACGACACCAGCCTGAAGAACATACCACATCAATCTGTACATGCACGATATAACTACACCCAATACGCCCCAAATAAACTTAGCCTCCTATGCAGATGACATAACACTCACATGCACACACCATGACCCAAAAAGAGCAACAGATCTCCTTCAACCCTATCTCAACACACTACATGGCTGGTGCACTACAAACAGACTTAATCTAGCCCCAGCCAAATCCACCGCAACCCTGCTCACAAGCTGGACAGGAGAACACGAATACATCCCTCAACTCACCATAAACAACACACCCCTAACACATACACACACACACAAAATCCTAGGAGTAACATATGATACTCATATGACATTCAAACAGCACACCACAAACATTAAAAAGAAACTGACACCCAGACTTAACGCCCTCAGGTCACTTGCTCACACAAATTTGGACACAACAAAGAAACTACCACCACAGTATATAAACAATACATAAGATCAGTGATGGAATATGCAAGCCCAGCCTGGGCTTCTAACCTAGCTGAAACACATCATAAGACCTTACAGACTATTCAAAACAAACAGCTGAAGATCATTACAGGCTGCACAGATACTGCACCCACAGATCACCTACATCAAGAAACCAAAATCCTCAAAGTCAAAGACCATCTGGACTTGAGAGGCACTCAATTCCTGGCAGCAGCCTCCACGAACCAAGACCACCCACTAAACTACATGGCAACACACCCACAGACACCAAGAAATATCAAAACAACACCCAGCACACGGTATCACACACAATTACTGTCCTCTCTCCCTCCCTGCCCACGAACCAACTTCCAAAAGCACATCCATACTCATATCTCTCGCCGATCCATCCACTCACTCACAGACAACACGCAGCTGCAAGCACGACCTTCCGAAATCCATCCTTCCTAATCCTCCCTTCCTCGCGAGGACAGAGTCCACCTGGCCAGGCTGAGATGCGGACACCATCCAGCTCTCCTGAGCTATCAGAAGAGACTGGATGACTCTGTTGTCGACGCCTGCCCGGGATGTAACACAGCACCCCATACCATTAAACACATCATAGAAGACTGCATTTCACACAACCACTTATGCCAACAACACAATCTACACTCAATGAGAGCTCTGTGGGTAAGCCCGATCGTGGCCATGGCCTTCCTCAGGGACTCGGGGCTGTTCAGCCAGGCAGCTTAGGGAACAACAACAACAACAACAACTCGTACAGGATTAATAGCTTTAACCAAAATGGTCACGCTCCTTAATGGTCTAAGTGGCCATAGCCAAAATGGCTACTCTATATTCCTTCTGTACTTTCTCCATGCCCGATAAGATACATGATATTTTGATATATGTGGAACAGCCCTTGTATCCAACACAATACCCAGCGTGCAACCCCGCTCGAACCCCGCACAACGTTGCTTGCAACTTTAATTATTAGGGGTTCGTCCCCTACGGGGAACCCCTATTGTAATCATTAAACCTGGAATTTCATCCAAATGTTTCTTACGCGCCGGTTTCGACGCAATAACTCCAGAACCGCTTTTTGGATCGGGATCAAACTTTCACAAGAGGTGCCTTTTTGTATTGGGCAACTTTTGATATGCTAAACATCCGGCATGGTGGCCAAACAGGTCCGTGGCAGCCGATTTCCCGAAAAACTTGACGCCTAAATACCGTCTCTCCCACTCACAGGAAACGACTGGGCTTTGGCATACGCACTCCCCTACTAATGCTCCGCAAATTTTATAGAGAAGGTTTTGCTTTTGCACATGGGTTTTTTTCCGGCAATCTTGAAAAAACCTCGAATTCCACTTAAAATTCCACATCTTGAAAACTACGCCGATGATCAGAGCCATGCTTGCGTAGTTGGGTGAGGCTGGCGATTCCGAACGTTTTGATACCAAAAAAATATAAATGGGTGGAATAGTTTGGCCGCAGCATTGAAAACTGTCTATTCTTAAATTACTTTAGAAACGAATTCGCTACCACACACAAAGTTTACCGTCTACAGTCTATAGGCTTCCACGCATCCCCCAGTTTTGCTTAATAACATAATCTCTTTATTATTCAGTCCTAACTTTTGTTTTTTTATTGAACTCTCTCAAAACCGTTCGAGTCCCTACGAATTCCAGCAATTATTTAGCCAACCTACCTATACATACCTACCCTACCAAATAATAATGATAAATTCAAATTTATTTTTGGTGAATGACAGAGTATTGGCTAAGGTTTTTAACAATTCCTCCCTTTGCCAAATGCTTAGTTTAATAACAATGATATGGACCTTTAACCCTTAATTAGCGGCTCACCACATAAGTCGAGTTAAATAAAGCTGGACTATGTGGCGGCGCTCGACATAACTCGAGTGGCAATTTCAGCACGTAATGTTGCTGAGAGAGAGACAAGTGGTGGCAAGAGAGTAGCGAGCGTATGACTGCTCCAGACCACCGCGGCGAACATACTGACACGAATCCCAGCTCTCTCCTCCCTCTCTCACTCGCTATATAAGGAATTGTATCGGGAAAGTGGCTAATTACATGCTTTTTGCACTCGCGTTGCACGGTTATTGCAAGAAAACTAGCCATCATAAAAGGATCGTTATGGTGTCATTCGAAAGCTCTGTTTATGCCCTTTTAGGGATAGGTACTTGTTTTACGTTCTGGGTCTTATTTAGGCATGAAAATGATCACGTAAACAGCCCTATTTTGGCTAAAAACACCCCGCTGGGCGGTACATATAAATAAACCGCATAGGCCGCTCGTAAGGTGTTAAAGTTTTGGGTATTGCCCGTGTGACTCCTATTTTAACCCTCCTAAAGTGTTACCACGAAATACCGCTAGATCCTTTCTCAAAAGTCGCTAGCATGTTGCTACATAGCCAAACAATGTTAGGATAATGCTGCAATTTCTAAAGAGTTTTGGTTTGTTTGTTTTGCAAATTTTACAATGTAGTATGACTAGAATGTCTGAAATTTTCAAATTATCCCTAGTAAATGTCTCTAGATATAAAAGAAATGGCTGCTAGATTGAAGTAAATAGCTCTACATTTAGCGGTAATATGTAGCTTTACAACTGGCACCACTGCAACCACCACCCAGTATGTCTCCACAAAATACCGCTAGATCCTTTCTCAAAAGTCGCTAGCATGTTGCTACATAGTCAAACAATGTTAGAATAATGCTGCAATTTCTAAAGTTTTGGTTTGTTTGTTTTGCAAATTTTACAATGTAATATGACTAGAATGTCTGACATTTTTAAATTATCCCTAGTAAATCTCTCTAGATATGAAAAAATGGCTGCTAATTTGAAGTAAATAGCTCTACATCTAGCGGTAATATCTAGCGATGCAACTGGCAACACTGCCTAGCCCTTCCCTCCTCCGTCCCTCCTCCCTCATCTATGTATCAACAACCACTCTAGTGAACTTTCGGTATTTAGTTTATTCAGCTTAATACTATTTATCCACATAAAATAGAAACCTATCACGATTGTTGTCTAATACAACCATAGATAATGCTATTACATATTATTTGAACATGATGTCGAATTTAGCAGTTGTGTTTACCTTGAACAGTAATTGACAGTCTGTGACAGAACCGAAAGCTTCTCTTGCCGTGTAGTACTCAAAGAAAGCAGGGGTACTTAACCCTCCAGCCCCGGGGGCTATAGCTTGCGACTGTGCTCCGGTACCGGGTGTTTTGACGATCTTTGGCCTATGTTAACTACTCTGTAAGTCAATGAATATGTCATGTAATGTTGTGAATAAAAAAGAATAATGTTCCACAAACCTTCCTCTGTCGAATGGCGTTGAGTAGAGGTCTCTAGCCCCTCTGGTTGCATAATGGTGAGCGCGGGAAGACGAGTGCTTTTCGGTGGCAAATTCTTCCCGCGTTCGGACGCGTCGCCCCGGCCATGGCTACGACGCACCTAGCCGCTCGTCGCGCCAAAGTATTTATCTCCCTTAGACGATTTAGTGTTTGATATTGAGAATGTGATGTTTATTGATATTTTCTAGTTATTTTGAGGCCAATTATATAAAATATGTTTATTAGGGTATCACTGTCACTGATATTGCTAATTTTCACTCGATACCGTACATTTTATTAGTAATTGAGGTAGCTTATTGTTGTATTAGGCACTGATTATTCGTTATCACAGGTGTTTATTATACTTTGGCCATCATATATTAGGTCTTGTGTCACTTTCACTTTGACAAATATGCTTTAGAGAGTGTCACTGTCACTGATAAAGCTCATTTTCACTCGATACCGTACATTTTATTAGTAATTGAGGTAGGTTATTGTTGTATTAGGCACTGATTATTCGTTATCACAGGTGTTTATTATACTTTGGCCATCATATATTAGGTCTTGTGTCACTTTCACTTTGACAAATATGCTTTAGAGAGTGTCACTGTCACTGATAATGCTCATTTTCACTCGATACCGTACATTTTATTAGTAATTGAGGTAGGTTATTGTTGTATTAGGCACTGATTATTCGTTATCACAGGTGTTTATTATACTTTGGCCATCAAATATTAGGTCTTGTGTGACTTTCACTTTGACAAATATGCTTTAGAGAGTGTCACTGTCACTGATAATGCTCATTTTCACTCGATACCGTACATTTTATTAGTAATTGAGGTAGGTTATTGTTGTATTAGGCACTGATTATTCGTTATCACAGGTATTTATTATACTTTGGCCATCAAATATTAGGTCTTGTGTCACTTTCACTTCGTTATATGATTTGTAAACGTTTTATATACAATTTATTGTGTCTTTTTTCACTGATTTATATATTTCTATAGGTTCTAATCATATGAATGTCACTTGGTATATACATATGTGTCACTTTCACATATTATTATGGTGTAATTGTATTTGTATCAATGTTCTCATAATACATGACTTTTGTATTACAATACATTGGTTTTCTTCCACTTTTTGCCTATATATAATTATAGTGTACATATTGTCATTTTATTTTTATTTATTTTTTTTTCTTTTTTTCTATATTCCAACTTACTTCCTCTCGGGCATAGGCTGAGAGCCTTAACATTCACCGCTTTACAAAGAACAGTGAAGCCCGTGAGGTCTTGTTCCAGTCTAGGGAGTGAGACATGTGAAGCACGTAGAGTACAACGAGCACCTGCCATCTTGCCTTCACATGAGGCACGGTGCTCATGGCCACAAATCTCTCGTCGTCGTGCTTCACTGTCTCACCCCCTACACTCGGACTCTCACACTTACACACACACACAACGCCACCTGTTGAGCAGATAACTCACCAGGCATTGCACCCCTATAGCATATTTTGAATATGGGAATATTCATACAGTGCTATGTAATCAGGGAACAATGAGGGTATTTTATTGACGTTTCGGTGGGCTTGTGGTAATGCACTGATACTAGGTACAGCACTAATTCCATCCCAATAATATCTTCCCATTGATACATCGGGATTTGAACCCGGGACCTTTGGATTACCAGGCCAGTGGCAAGACCACTCCACCACACCTCCCCTATTGGCAATTTCAGTATGATTATTAGAACTCCAGCTTGGAGTGGTAATCAAAGAAGCACTCTAAAGCACAGAGTGCCACCTTGCACTCCACACACTCCATGGTTGACTTTTTACCTGACCTCGGCTTCACCCTGCTGTTGTAGCAGACATGGCACCGCTTCTGCTGTGTTCTTCCTGATTCATTCTGAGGCAGGGAACCAAGCCTGTGCCTAATCAAGTATTGAGCACACTGCAAGCGGTCAATAACGGCGGGCCCAGGATGTGCCACTGCCCTCTGTGGCGTAGCATACTTCTCCAGGAGCTCCGTCAACACCTGCTTTTGGAACCTCTGCAGGCTATTGAACTTCATGGGTGTGTTCACATTCCGAAGCTTGTATATGTTGTAGGCATTCAGAACTGACATGTCCACCATATGCAGAAAGAACTTTTTGTACCATCTGCACGAGGTACGCAGGCAGTCAATGAAGCCTATCTGCATGTCGGACTTGTCCACCAGCCTCATGTTGATGTTGTAGTCCAGGACAGCATCGGGCTTGGTCACCCTGGCCTGGGTGCGGCGATCCACCTTGCCAGTCTCCACCATTTCCCCCTTGTGGATGGTGGTCAGGAGGTTGACCTTCCGCTGGTCGTGCCAGTGGATAGCCAGAATGGGCCCCGACTTCTTCTTGAACACATCACCTTTTTTGGTCTTTGGAGGGAAAGGTGGCATGCCCTTCCTTTTCCCTCGTACTGTGCCTACAGTCCCCGTCTTGCGCTCATGCAGGTACTGTGAGAGAGTGGGGGACGTGTAATAATTGTCCGTGTAGAGGACGTGATTCTTGTGAAAGTAGCGGTCCATCATGGCTTGCACCACTGCTCCGCCAAAGCCAATGAGGGGGTCCACAAGCAAGTCCCCTTCCTTCCCGCTGTAGACCAGGAAGTCCAGGACATAGCCAGTTTGGCAGTCGCACAGCACAAAGAATTTTATGCCAAAGCGATGTCTTTTTGAGGGGATGTACTGCCGGAAGCTGAGTTTTCCCCAGAACAGCACAAGAGACTCGTCAATGATGACCTTGCGGAAGGGCTTGAAGTAGGAGGTGAAGCGTTCTCGCATCATCTCGTACAACGTCCTAATCTTCCACAGCTTGTCTGGGAGGTGGACGTCAAGGTTGGTGACAAGATGGAGCGCTGCGAGGATATCAAGGTACCGGTCACGAGACATATATTTCCCGAAGGCAGGGGTGGATATCAGATAATTGGTGATCCAATAGTCAGGCAACCTATGCTTCTTGACATGAGGCATTAGCATGGTGAGTGCCAGGAACACCATGAACTCTTTATGAGTCACTGGGGTCCACTGCCTCATGTGGCCCTTGGTCACCTTTCCCAAAAAGTGGACCTGGAATTGGTGCTGCTTATTTGTCTCTTTGACAACATAGCCTACCACCTCCTCATCAAAGAAGGCCTCAAATAGTTCGTGTGGTGGAGCATTGGGGCCTGCAGGAAAATTGGGGGTAACGCCTGAACCCTCCAGTACCTCATCAAAAGCTGGCACATCAGGGTTGTATCCATCCTCATCAACTACGTCTTGCCACTGAAAAACGTAGAATGGGTCTTGTCTACGCTGACGAGGAGCTCCAGCTGGTGGCCCAGCACGCCTACGGCCAACTCGGGAGGCGCGCGCCCTAGGGCGGCGAGGGCGGCGGCCAGGGCGGTGGGCAGCACGACGGGCAGCACGACGCCGGGCCAAGCGGATGGGTCGAGGGTCGTCGATGTCCATATAGTCATCGTCAGAGTGGTCATCTTGCCCTGACGGTGGACCTATGTAATCATGGCCAGAGTCTTGAGAGAGGTGCCCTTCATCATCAGTGGCCCCCACATAATCTGGCGGGGAACCAGTGATGCGTGGGCGGCGTGCGGGTGGGCGAGGTGGGGAAGGAGTGGCAGGTGAGGTTGTGTCCCCCCGAGGTCCTGGGCTCCTTGGCCTGCGACGAGTGACAGAAAGCAATGTTTCACTGTTACTAGGCCCAGGTATTGGTGATGCGAGCTCAAAGACTTCTTCAGGAAGACATGTTGAAGGCGGGAGAGGTGGGGAGGACCGTGGGAAAAGTTGCGGGGACGTATGGCTGGGGCCGGCCGGGGTGGACGCCGCGGGAGCCTCGAACAAAACTCTCTTACTTTTCTTAATTTTTTTGGTATATTTCCTACCTTTCCCCTTTTCGGCAGCAGTATGTCTCCTGTCGGGGGACCTAGGAGGCAAATAGGCCGAAAGTGTGGGGTCCTCAACCCTTGGCAATGGTGTGGGTGGTGGGGAAGAATGCGGGGCATCCGGGTCATCTTGGGTGGCGTGGTTAGATAAGGGAGACAATGGCGGACGAGAAGGGTCACCACGCTGACCCTCACTCACAGCCTCATCCTCACCACGTAGTTTTGCTTGTTCCCTAGCTGCCGCGGCCGCCTTCTCAAGTATTTTCTGCTTATACAAATGTAGCTTGAAAGGCGATTTACCTGGGGAAGGGCTTGGCGTCGTGTCACTTATGCGAAATTTGGTGAGTGACCTTGAACTCTCCCACTCACTCACTCTCTCAAGTTCACTGTCTTTAGGTAAACCAGCTTCCTCAACAACTGGTACATCACCTTCATCACTCTCATCACTGTCATGTTCTCTCGCAAATCCCAGGAATTGCTCTTCTTTGTCACTCTCATGGCCATAATCACTCGACTTATAATTACTGGAGTCGTCACTGTCTTCATCATCAACATTATGCTTGGCATCAGCTCGCTCATAAAGTCTCAATGTCGTCTCAATACCTCCGGGAGATAACACATTTAGGCGATGGCGTCGGGGTAAGGCGCGACGAACTAGCAAGGGCGTCGTAGGAAGCACGGTATCGGACACAGCGGAATCACTATTTGGCGTACTGTCCATGATGGCGTCGGGGTAGATACTGTTGCTGTGGCGTAGTTTACGCCTGGTGGCGCCACCTACCGTCCCACGATACCGAAAAGGTACGCGCGGCATTCGAAAGCACGCACGCAAGCAATGGGCGTTCAAGAGCCCTTCCGGGTTGCGCGGGCCGAGGTTGTTATGGGCGTTCAAGAGCCCTTCCGGGTTGGAGGGGTTAAGCCAAGTCAGAGATGCAGAGGTAACTTTCACAATGCATTATAACCCTAGACAGACACCAATATACCACTAAATCAGACAAATATCACTACAAAAAAGATAGGAAAATATTACATTAATGTCCTAGGTATTTGAAATTATGCAAATGAGTAAAACCATTATGATATAATGATAATGGGATTGATTAGTATCTGGCAACAGTGTCGCACAAAATTTTCTGAACGTATGTGAACTTCAGAGTATTTATCCCATTAATATACACATCTATCACTATTTAAATGTAATACAACCATACACAGTGCTATTGCATATTATTTGAACATAATATAAGATGCTCTTTCCTTTAAACCATTTTCTATATCTATTCAAGAAAAATATAGGCCTAGCCTAGGCAGCGCTACCGGTAGGTACTAATTTATCAGTTCGAATTTAATTTGAGACTGGGATTAGGCCTAGGCCTAGCCTAGGGCTTAACATGGGATACTGTTTGGGGTTTGGGAATAGACTGAGGCTGCTTTAGGCCTAATTAGGTAAAATTAGTCAAATTGAGACAATTGCATAGCCTAGGCCTATTAAGCAAATATTTTACCAATCTACAATAGGCCTAGTCTATTCGCTGTAAGTAGGCAAGAAATCATGACCTAGGCTATAACCTCTGTAACTAAAAAACAACTAGGCCTAGAGTGATCAAGCTAATATGTGAATTATTATATGTCGACCATTTGGGAAGAGTCAGTCAAGGAATAGCCTAGATGTGGAAATTTGCAGCCAATTTGCTCTAGCCCTATTTGATATACAGAGGTTAGAGGTCATTGTTGAGGCCCCCCCCTCATGACATATTGTCATCATCTTATATATTGCCAGCAAGGGGGCAAATAGGCCTAACCGAAAAAAATCGCCGTCAAAATAGACGCGAACTTAACCACGGCGATCGACTCATGTAAACACGGCGGTGGAGCGGCGACGAAAGCTTGCCATCATGTTCCCGTCCATTTTGAATGCCATTGGATACAATAATATGTTGAGGGGGGAAAATAGGCCTAACCAAACTGCGGCGATCGACCATGTAAACATGACGGCGGCGGCGGCGGTGGACGCTTGCGATCATGTTCCCGTCTATTTTGACTGCCATTGGATACAATAATATGTTGAGGGAAGGGCTTTGCGGCAATTTTTTGGTTGTTTGCCCCCTACTGGCAATATATATGATGATAACATGTCATGGGGGGGTGAGGGGGGCTTTCAACATATTATTGTATCGAATGGCATTCAAAATAGACAGGAACATTATCCCAAGCGTCCAATGCCGACACCGCCGCGGCTGCTGAAGAACAAGGAAATTAGCAATAGGTTTCATTGTTAACTGGAGGAAATTAATAGAAATAAGGAAGCTAGGCCTAGCGATGTAAATAGTCAATGGAATTTCCTTAATAATGACAATTATATGTATAGGTATAAAGTAAAAGCAATATATTTTACATAATTTATTGCATATCTTACATATTTAAACAAATATATATTAAAAATAGTTTAACCACACCACTGAGTTCCCCAAAAATACTCTAATAGGGCTGGCCTGAAGAATTAGATCAAGATGGACAACCAATCAACACATGATAGGTAGGGAAGGGCAGGTTAACAACGGCGATCGACAAATGTAAACATGACGACCGTACACTCGGAAACTACATCCATCCCCATTAGCCTAACCTAACAACCTTACCTAACCTATCCTAGTATTATGGGTGGAGGCTGTCGCCCCCTAGACCCAGTACGTTGGATACAAAACTAACCCTCACGTAACACCTAGTATATGTCCCTAGTACCTAGTATTTGGGATACAATACTAACCCTTATCTAACACCTAGTATATGTCCCTAGTACCCAGTACGTGGGATACAAAACTAACCTTCACCTAGCATATGTCCCTCACTCAGTACACCATTCACCCTCACTACCATTCGTGAGTCTTCATACATCTTCATTATCACACGCACCAGCCACTCCTCTACGCCAAATTTTCTCCTAGCCTATTGCACAACTTCTTACTTTCAGTAGCGACGTGATTTTCCGGGCCTGTCGCAAGACCGTCTCAACCGAGCCGTCGCAAGATCATCAAAGGACAGGAAAAACAACACAGGCTTGCTGCAAGCCAGCACACATCTTACAAATATATAGGCTAGGCTATACAACTTCCATTTCATCGGAATAACATTCACCGCCAATTTAATTATCATAAGGATTATATAAATGCAATTCTGATATGAAAAAACAGTCGGTAAATAGCATAGCCTAGGCCTAGTCAAAGCTGGGGTTTGTTGTTGTTTCGTGGACAAAATTTAGCCAAGCGTACTGTCCCACATTAATTTATTATCAACAATTGGATATACGTTACTGTGGGCTTTTATTACTCTACTTCCTAATAATAGGCAAGTAAATTATAACATAATGTTTGGATAAACAAATATACCGAAATAAATTAGAATGGAGAAACAGAAAGTTGAGTGAGATGTTTCAGCTTGCCGTCAACCCAGCTCCGGAGCTCTTTTGCCGTCGCAAGAGAATATTGGTGTCTCGCTTGCTAAAGGTGGGCTTGCGACGGGACCAGAAAAACAGTTTTTCGGGTAGATCTTGCGACGGTGGTCTTGAGACGGGACCGGAAAAACACCTCTTAGATATCTTTCCTGCAGCTGCCTGACTATGAAGTTATCATACCTTCAAAGACTCTCTCACACTCACAGACCTTCATGACTTGGCCAAGCATTTTCAGGCCTCTTATAGCAGTTGCAAGGGGAGCCTAACTCTGAAATCACTAGATAGTGCCTCCAGAACCATAAAAAAGAGGAGAGGGCTTAATTAACACACTTCCCTGTTGGACTCCGACGCGAACTGAAAACTCATCACTCAGTACCCTCACGTAACACCTAGTATATGTCCCTAGTACCCAGTACTTTGGACACAAAACTAACCTCCACCTAACACCTAGTACATGTCCCTAGTAACCAGTACATGGGATATAAAGCTAACCCTTACCAAATATCTAGTACCGTACTGTATATGTCAATCCAAGGTCCTCCTGCTAACGAAGAAGTTCCTGAGGTTGGTGGGGCGTATCCGTCGACTGCGGGGCATGGGTGCCCTCCCCTGAAATCTACGATGTCCCCGTCCTCCCTGTGAAACCTCTCCACCCTGGGGTCCTTTCCACCCGGATAGGGTGACATAAGCTTCACAGCTTCACTACCCTATATCCTCAACAAGAAGTACTGTATATGTCCCTCACTCAGCTGTACACCTTTCACCCTCACTACCGTTCGTGAGTCCTCGTACATCTTCATTATCACATGCACCAGCCACTCCTCAACGCCAAGTTTTCTCCTAGCCTACTGCACAACTTCTCTGGCCACCTTATCAAAGGCCTTCTCCCGGTCTGCAAACACAACATCAGATCCCTATCTTTTAAGTACATACAGTACATACAGTATCTTTCCCTTATCATACCTTCTAAGACTCTCTCACAGACCTTCATGACTTAGTCAAGCATTTTCAGGACCCTTATAGCAGTTCCCAGGGGAGCCCAACTCTGAAATCACCAGATAGTGCCTTCAGAACCATAAAAAAAAGAGGAAAGGGCTTCATTAACACAGAGCCCTGGTGGACTCCGACGCGAACTGAAAACTCATCACTCAGTACCTGTACATCTTTCACCCTCACTGCCGTTTGTGAGTCCTCATACATCTTCATTATCACACAAATACCTTCATGACTTGGATTGTGCCGTGTCCTAGCATGAAACCAAACTGCATTTCGTCAATATCATACCTTCAAAGACTTTCTCACAGACCTTCATGACTTGATCAAGTATTTTCAGGCCCCTATAATTTTCCCTATCCAATGAGTCCCCTTTGCTCATATACAGTATATAATATACTTTTGTGCCATTCATCAGAGATTACTTCCTCTCTGATGATGAAGTTAATTAGCTCATTGAACACACCTACTCCTTTCTCACCTGAGGCCTTAATCATCTCGGCTAGAATGCCAGAGCATCCTGCAGCTTTTCTGTCCTTCATTAAGTTATTGCACTGCTTACAAAAGCTGGCACAATCACAGGGAGGGGGGAGTATTGGCTTTTCGTTGCTAAGCTTCTCTATTCCATTCAAATTCCATGTTGAATAATCTTTCGTAGTGTATCACAAACTTATTTTACACTGGAAAATAATGCATGAGGAGGGCTGGGTAGGCCTATTAGTATTTTGTGAAATAACTTAAATTAGGTTAGGCTATAGTATACTTCATTAGGTTATTAGGCCTATGAGAAACCAGGCCTAGGCCTAGCTTAATTTTATTTCACTGCTCAACATATTTTTTTTTTTTTGCTTTTGAGCTCTGCATAGGGCTATATTCAGGTAGGCTTGGGTTTTAGTAAAATTGCAATAGGCTATGCTACATATTTTTACTTCTATTGGAAAGCACAGGCCTACACAATAGTACACATGTTAAAGAATTAAACCTAGCCTACCACAATTTAGCCTAGACTGAAAGAACAAACAAAAATAGGCTAGGCTAATTGCAGCTAAATAATTTAGCCTAGCCTCACCAATTTTTAGCCTAGACTGAAAAAACAAAACAAAAATAGGCTAATTGCAGTTTTGGTAAGAGTTGTAGTTGTGGGCATACCAAGAGCTTTGTTTATATAGCCTAGTCGCACGCTCGCAGTTAGGCCTACATTCGCTTCTAATTTAACTGCTGGGGTAAACTTGGTAAAGCCACCCGCAATCCGCCGGCCGGTAACAAAACAATTTACCCAACGCCTGGCCGTGAGATACAATAATGGGTTGAAGGGGCTTTATCCCCCTATGACTTATTGTCATCATCATCTATATCACCAGCAGGGGCAAATAACCACAGTAAAATTAGACGCGAATGTAACTGCGAGCGTGCGACTACGTAAATAAAGGGGACGATAGACCCGCTAACACAACTCTTAACGCATTTTTTCCTAATGTATTAGATTTTTTATATTTATGACCTCAACAGTTGAAAGATGACAATTTTATGGTTTATTTTAGGCTATACAAAAACATTTGCTTTGTAACTTAGATACTCATATTTATGCTTATAATTGCAGTATGAGTGTTTTTTTTCTTTTTATATGTAGGCCTAGGCTAAACAAATGTTAGTTTTTGTTTGATAGGCTAAACTAGGCTGAATTTATGCTAATAAATATTAATTGGAGGGAGCAAATCTGTCAAGGAATAGCCTAGATGTGGAAATTTACAGCCGATTTGCTCTAGCCCTTTTTGAGATACAGAGGTTAGAGATCGTTGGATACAATAATATGTTGAGGGGGTCAATCGCCCCCCATGACATATTGTCATCATCATATATATTGCCAGCAGGGGGCAAATAGCCTAGGCCTAGCCTAACTACAAAAAAAAATCGCCGTCAAAATAGACGCGAACTTATATTAACTACGGCGATCGACCATTGCCCGCACCGGCCGTCCCCCGGTTATTGTTGAGGTCCTGAGGAACCGTATGACTTTGACGAGCTCTTCCCTCCGCTGTCTCCGCATCCCATGTATCGTCGTACGGTACCCCTTCCCCTCCACATCCTACATCTGGTCGTCCTACATATGCCTCCTAAGCCTCGCCTCGTCCCATCACTGAGCATGTGGATGGGCGTCCCTTTCTGGCTTCAAAGATGGATTCCTTCCGACAGCTCCTACTTGATTGTCGGGGGTTGGTTGATAAGGGCACCTCGCTTCAAGACATTGCTCTGGCCCTAGTACCGTGGTTTGTAGGTCTCTGGTTCACCACCTGATGACCTGCTATTGGGTTGTTGCCTTTACAGTGTTACGGTTCTACGAATGACCTAGAATGAAAGTGACACGGTGGTGAATTTTAACCTTAACTATAAACTAATTTAATTGTGACATAGGATCTCCGCGACCGCGAACTTATATTAACTACGGCGATCGACCATTGCCCGCACCGGCCGTCCCCCGGTTATTGTTGAGGTCCAGAGGAACCGTATGACTTTGACAAGCTCTTCCCTCCGCAGTCTCCGCATCCCATGTATCGTCGTACGGTACCTCTTCCCCTCCACATCCTACATCTGGTCGTCCTACATATGCCTCTTAAGCCTCGCCTCGTCCCGTCACTGAGCATGTGGATGGGCGTCCCTTTCTGTCTTCAAAGATGGATTCCTTCCGACAGCTCCTACTGAATTGTCTGGGGTTGGTTGATAAGGGCACCTCGCTTCAAGACATTGCTATGGCCCTAGTACCGTGGTTTGTAGGTCTCTGGTTCACCACCTGATGACCTGCTATTGGGTTGTTGCCTTTACAGTGTTACGGTTCTATGAATGACCTAGAATGAAAGTGACACGGTGGTGAATTTTAACCTTAACTATAAACTAATTTAATAGTGACATAGGATCTCCGCGACTACGGTAGGGCCGGAGTGGGCGAGTATTCGCCTGAGGTTGCCCCAAGACAAGACAAGACAAAATTCTAGTGCTGGTTTTACTCAGATTTTGTGAGTTTTAATTTAGCCTAGCCTAGGCCTAAGAGTTCAGAAAATTTGCAAAATGCATGTCTGTTGATTGACTTTGTCCTTAATTGGGGATCCTATGAATTAGCACAGATGATGATGACTTACCGTACATCATAATACGTGACGGGCCGACGTGGGGGTGCAGAGCCGCAGAGACCCCCTCAACATATTTGGTGTCTCACAGTAACTTTTAATGGGATGGATGTAGTTACCGGGTGTACGGTCGTCATGTTTACATAGGGCGATCGTCGCGGTTAACTTCGCGTCTATTTTGACGTCAATTTTTTTCGGCATATTTCATTTTATTCACTTCCTTTTATATTTAGGCTATAATCTAGCTTTGGCACGACAATAACCCTAACCTAGTCTTTCTTAAAGATTCTTCTAATCTTCCAGTAGCCTATAGCCTAATTTAGGTCATTTTTAAAGGCACACAATTATATG
This sequence comes from Paralithodes platypus, assembly GCA_032716605.1. Lineage (NCBI taxonomy): Eukaryota > Metazoa > Arthropoda > Malacostraca > Decapoda > Lithodidae > Paralithodes > Paralithodes platypus. The sequence goes on along the minus strand of CM064488.1, from coordinate 26,109,573 downwards.
GTTGGTATTTTAAACGACACTACTGCAGCATTATGAGAAACAATTTATTAGAGATAATAGGCAACAATAGATTCGCCATATTTTTCTCCATAAGCTATAGTCCGCATGGAGGATTTTCGTTATCGACAAATTGAAAAAATTCCCACTTCACAGACAAAATAGACAAATACACCAAAAATTGGAGTGTTGGGGCAGCAGCCCCCACCCATAATAGCCTACTATAATAGGTTAGGTAAGGTTGTTAGGTTAGACTAGGCTAATATCCTTTCAAAGGGGTATAGGCCTATTAAACACTAGGATAGCCTATACCTGGTCAAGGGTAAGTCCTGCTGTAGTCAACTTGAATTCTACCTTAAATTGTAATATTAGACTAGGCATAGCCTATAGAAAAAATAGCCTAGCCTACTTATTTATTGTAGCCTATAATATAGGCCTAGCCGGGTAGAATGTAGAGTTCGGGCATACCGCCACCATTGTTTACACTGCGTAGAGCGGCGACGGAAGCTTGCCATCATGTTCCCGTCTATTTTGACTGCCATTGGATACAATAATATGTTGAGGGGAGGGTTTTGCGGCAATTTTTTTGGTTGTTTGCCCCCTACTGGCAATATATATGATGATGACAACACGTCATGGGGGCAAAGCCCCCCCTCAACATATTATTGTATCCAATGGCATTCAAAATAGACAGGAACATTATCGCAAGTGTCCGACGCCGACACCGTAATGTTTACATATGTCGATCACCGTGGTTAAAGGCTGGTTCACACATAGCCGAGTCGGTGCGTGAGTCCAACACGAGTCACACTCGTCGATTATCGCCGTCGCTGGAGGCTGAGTCGGCCGCGAGTAGCAATTGTTCCCGAGTCAAGGAGAGTGTAACACGAGTTAACTCGATTCAATACGAGTCAACACGTGTTCATGCAAGAGTCTGTACGAGTAGCTGAGAGTCAAAACGAGTGTAACACGAACCCAACACGAGTGTCAAAAATTTGAAAAATAATGGCCACATTCCAGGGCACGTAAACAAAAAGTATGGACGAGTTAACGCGATTGTTACACGGATCAACACAATTTTTATACGGATCAACACGAAAGACAACGCGTTGACTCTCGTTCGATCTCTGTTGCACACGTGTTGACTCGTGTTACATCCGTGTAAACTCTCGTTGATTCTTCCTACATTTTTGAAATAACGGTATTTCAAATGACACTTGCTTTTTCGTGTTACACTCGTGTTTTTTTCTCAGTGGATCGTGTTTACTCTTGTTTACTCGTGTTTTCACTTCTGTTTGAATCGTGTAAACTCTGGCATCATGGGGGCACCAAATTTTGGCACTCACATTCGTGCTTTCTACTCTTGTTGATACGTGTTGCATGTGTGTTACATACGTGTTGTTGTGTGTAGACACGTGTTGCTTCGTCAACGTCGAAATGATGACGAAAAGCACGAATCACCAAAGAGTGTTACACGAGTTTAAACGAGTCAACACGAGTTAACACGAATAACAAAGAGTTATTCAGAGTCAAACACGAGTTAACACGTATGTACACGAGTCTACACGTATGTAGGCCACACTCATGGGTACTCGCCACGGGACCCAAAAATTTCATGCATGCATGAAATTTTTGGACCCCGTGGCGAGTACCCACAAGTGTGTCGAGTATACACGAGCGTAGCACGAGTCTATACGAGTGTTGAGGAGTATCGACGAGTCATTGCTGAATAGCAAAATTTCATCACTCGTGTTGGACTCGCGCACCGACTCAGCTATGTGTGAACCAGCCTTTAGTTCGCGTCTATTTTGAAGGCGTTTTTTTCGGTTATTTGCCTCCTGCTGGCAATATATATGATGATGACAATATGTCATGGGGGGGTGACCCCCCTCAACCTATTATTGTATCCAAAAGCAGTCAAATAGACGGGAAGATGATGGCCAGCATCCGCCGCCGCTCCGCGTAGTGTAAACAAGGCTGGCGGTACACCCGAACTCTACATTCTACCCCACTAATTTTCCAACTAGCATAACCGATGATTATCAATGATCAATCCCAGTCAGAAACGTCCATGCTTCCCTCCCATAAGTCAATGTCGGGATTACCACACTGTCATGCAAGGACTTCTTTACTTCCATGCTGATCACCCTATTTCTTCTTATTGCTTTCAGAGTTCCTACAACGCTCTTCCCCTGTTACACTTTCTCCCACACTTCTTCATCCATAGGCCTACTCACATCTTTACTCAACACACTGCCCAAATACTTAAATGAGCTGACAATCTTCATCGCCGTTCAACCTCACTTCACACTCTATGGTTGCACCCCTTTCAATGACCATAATATTGCTCTTCCTAGCATTTACCTCCAGATTCCGTTTTTCACACACTGTTCCAAACATATTTACCTGACCCTCCAACTCCCATTCACTATCACTCATCAGAACTGTGTTGTCAGCAACAGTAGTACCGGTACTGTACTGTTGAGGCAACTTCCACTCGTTTCCTTTACTTATCAGCGGTACACCAACATCCGCTGCTCTTCCTTGTATTTCTTTCATGACTCCATCCATATACTGTACTGGTATATATTGAACAACCATCGGGACATCACATACACCCTTGCTTTAACCCAACATTCAGATTAAAGAACTCGCTCTGTTAATTATCCACACATACTGACACCTTTGCACCCTCATACATGCTCTTAATTGCTTTCAGCAACTTGCCATCTACTCCGTATATTTTCAGTACCGGTACCGGTACTTTCCACATACCTTCTCTATCAATTCTGTCATAGGCCTTCTCCAACTCCATAAATGCAGCATACAACTTTTGTCGCTTCTCCAGATATTTCTCCACAACACATTTCCGGGCAAAAATCTGAGCCTACACATCCTCTTCCCTTCCTAAGATGACTACAGTATGCTAACCGTTTCCCCAGCAATACTGACTGAAAATGCCCAAATATATTGTATGTCCTCTTCAGATTTATCTAAAATATGTAAAATTACACCAAATACCACTACAGTAGCACTGAAATCAATAAAACTCACTAACAGGATAAATAAATGGATGAAATACTCCAAAAGATTAATATCTTAACCCTTTACCCAGCAATACTGACTGAAAATGCCTAAATAGATTGCATGTGCTCTTCAGATTTATACATACATACGTACACAACATTTTAAGACTGAGTGCTCCACACAGATGTGCAGTTTCAGTCTCTTTTCCTAATGGCGGCGTTCCAGGCAACCCTGTTAAGGGATGCTTTACTTGTCAAGTTTTTGGATTTGAGATCGGCACGTATAGTCCGATCCCAGGTCTTACTCGGTCCACCCCTTGGTGCAGCTCCCTCCACAATCGCAGACCTGCATCTTTTCACCCAATTTTGTTCATCCATTCTCTCCACATGTCCATACCATCCCAGTTTACTTGTACGCATCTCCTCGCTAATACTCTTTATACCTAAACGTCTCTTCAGCTCATCATTTGTTATTCTGTTGACATCCTTTATCTGAAATATGTAAAATTACACCAATTACCAACTACATTACCAACAAATTTAATAAAGTACACTAACAGGATAAAGAAAATGTAAGAAATAGCCCTAAAGATGAATTTATCTATCTATCTATTGACGGACGCCTTGATCCCCGAAGGATTGGCCACGAACGAAACACCCCTATGCACCTCTGTCCCCAGTCAGTCGACGCCCCTCCTCCCATCCAGCACCGCTTTCACGCATATACTTCTTAACTCCATCCTTCCACCTCTCTCTCGGTTTATTTCTCCCTCTGTCCTTCCACCTCACTCGTACACGCTCTTAGTCATTCTCTCGCTTCCCATACGTTCCACATGGCCGAACCATCTCAAGGTGTTCTTTTTCGCACTTTCCAGTACATTCACACCACACCTCTCTCGTACATCCTCATTCTTCTGTCTATCCCTCCATGTAACTCTGCACACACTTCTCAAGTAACTCATTTCCATCCCTTTCACTCTTGGTTTGAATCTCCAACAACGTCCATGCTTCGCTTCCGTAAGTCAGTGTCGGGATTACCACACTGTCATGCAATGACTTCTTCAGTTCCATGCTGACCACCCTATTTCATGTTACTGCTTTCAGCATTCCTACAACCCTCTTCCCCTGTTGCACCCTCTCCCACACTTCTTCATCCATACTCCCATCTTTACTCTGTACACTGCCAAGATACTTAAATGAGCTGACAATCTCCATAGCCTGACCGTTCAACTTCACCTCACACTCTGTGGCTTCACCCCTTTCGAAGACCATAACCTTGCTCTTCCCCGCATTTACCTTCAGATTCCATTTTCGCACACTGTTCCAAAAATATTTACCAGACCCTGCAACTCCCATTCATATCATCAGCAAACAGCAGTACACAAACATCCACTGCTCTTCCTTGTATTTCTTTTATGACTCCATCCATATACTGTATATATAGAACAACCATCTGGACATCACACACCCTTGCTTTACCAAACATTCAGATCAAAGAACTCCCTCTGTTCATTCTTCACACGTACTGATACCTTTGCACTCTCATACATACTCTTCACTGCTTTCAGCAACTTGCCATCTACTCCATATATTCTCAGTACAGTACTTTCCACATACCTTCTCTATCAACTCTGTCATTCCACTCGTTGCCTTCCCTTATTAGTGGTACACCAACATCCACTGCTCATCCTTGCATTTCTTTTATGACTCCATCCATATACAGTTCAGTATATATTGAACAACCACGGGGACATCACACACCCTTTCTTTAACCCAAAATTCAGATCAAAGAACTCGCTCTGTTCATTCTCAACACATACTGACACCTTTGCACCCTCATACATGCTTTTCACTGCTTTCAGCAACTTGCTATCTGCTCCGTATATTCCAAGTACTTTGTACATACCGGTACCTTCTCTATCAACTCTGTCATAGGCCTTCTCCAAGTCCATGAAGGCAGCATACAACTTTTGTCCCTTCTCAAGATATTTCTCCACAACATATTTCAGGGCAAAGATATGAGCTACACATCCTATTCCCTTCCTATGATGAATACTGTATGTTAACCGTTTCCCCAGCAATATTAACTGAAAATGCCCAAATATATTGCATGTTCTCTTCTGATTTATCTAAAATATGTAAAATTATACCAAATACCAACTACATTAGCACAAAACTCAATCGATCACAGAAACAGGATACAAACATAGAATAAATACCCCAAAAGATGAATACGTTAACCCTTTCCCCAGCAATACTTACTGAACATGCACAAATAAATTGCATGTGCTCTCCAGATTTAGCTGAAATATGTGAAATTACACCAAATACTAACTACATTAGCACAAAAATCAATCAAGCACTTTAACAGGATAAATAAAATGGAAGAAATAGCCCAAAAATGAATTTATCTATAGCCTACCGGTATATTGCCGGATTGGGTTCTAGTCATGTGGTGATGGGCTGGTCTATCAGAGTGAGAACTGAGCGATCTCTGCCATACCCATAGCTTACTCTGACTGTTCCTTTTACTTATATTTTCTAGATCTCAAGTGACGGCGTCTCATCCGTGGATTGACCTCCCAATCTACAGTACCAAGATTGGAAGCCAAAGCATCACATTTTTCCTTTGCCCCTCAACTTTCTCTTCATAATTGCTGAGGGGCACAGGGCCCTGGGTGGGACTTTGGTTTCCCGGGCGTTTCCGCACCCTCCTCAGCTCCCCGCCATGGAGTGGCTTCGGTCACCCAGGCTTTATTGTGGTCGGCAGGGAGGGTTCTGTGGGGGCGCTCGGTTATGGCCTGGGCCTTGCTCGGGGCCTTGGGGCTGTTCTGCCAGGCAGCTTGGGGAACAACAACAACAACAACAATATTGCCGGACACCTTGATCCCCGAAGGGGTGACCATGAACGAAACGCCTGCGTATTTCAAGCTCGCTTGAGTTATCACTCGATCGTCTTTTAGAGCTTTTTGGCCCGGGGTAATTACCACACCATCGCGTCATAAGGAGTTTGAGGGGGTTAAATTGCTAGATACATAGAGGAAGAGGAATGCCAAGTAAAGCTAAACAAAAATATATAAGATATTTTTAACATCTATCTATCATCTATTGCCTGACGCCGTGATCCCCGAAGGGGTGGCCAAGAACGGACCGCCCCCATGCACCTCTGTCCCCAGTCAGTCGACTGCACCAACCAGCACCGCCTTCGTTCATGTACTTCCTCACTCCATCCTTCCACCTCTCATTCGGTCTATCTCTCCCTCTCTGTCCCTCCACCTCGCTCTCATACACCCTCTTCGTCATTCATTCTCTCGCTTTCCATACGTTCCATATGGCTGAACCATCTCAAGTTGTTCCTTTTCACACTTTCCAGCACATCTACCTCCACACCACACCTCCTTCTTACTTCCTCATTAGTCTGTCTATCCCTCCATGTAACTCCGCACGCACTCCTTAAGTAATTCATTTCCACTGCTCTCACTCTTGGTCTGAGTCTCTCAACCAACGTCCATGCTTCGCTTCCGTAAGTCAGTGTCGGGATTACCACACTGTCATGCAAGGACTTCTTCACTTCCATACTGACCACCCTATTTCTTGTTACTGCTTTTAGCGTTCCTACAACCCTCTTCCCCTGTTGTACCCTCTCCCGCACTTCTTCATCCATAGTCCCATCTTTACTCAACACACTGCCCAGATACTTAAAAGAGTTGACGATCTCCATAGCCTGACCGTTCAGCTTCACCTCACACTCTGTGACTTCACTCCTTTCGAAGACCATAACCTTGCTCTTCCCCGCATTTACCTTCAAATTCAGTTTTTCGCACACTGTTCCAAACTCATTTACCAGACCCTGCAACTCCCATTCATTATCACTCATCAGAACTGTATCATCCACAAACAGCAGTATAGGTAGCTTCCACTCAATTCCCTCCCTTTTCAGCGATACACCAACATCCACTGCTCTTGATAGTATTTCTTTTATGACTCCATCCATATATACAGTAAACAACCACGGGTACATCACACACCCCTGTTTCAAACCAACATTCAGGTCAAAGAACTCGCTCTGCTCACTCTCCACACGTACTGCCGCCTTTACACCCTCATACATGCTCTTCACTGCTTTCAGCAACTTCCCCTCTACTCCGTATATTCTAAGTACTTTCCACAAACCTTCTCTATCCACTCTGTCATAGGCCTTCTCCAAGTCCATAAAGGCAACATACACCTTTTGTTTCTTCTCCAGATACTTCTCCACAACACAATTCAGGGTAAAAATCTGATCTACACATCCTCTTCCCTTCCTAAAAACCTCCCTGCTCGTCGCCTCTCCATTTCTCCGTTCTCACTCTCACTCTCTCAATCACTACCGGTACCCTACTGTATACCTTCCCTACTACGCTTAAAAGACATATTCCTCGGTGGTTACCACACACTCCTCTTTCCCCTTTGCCCTTATATAGGGGGACTATTATGCCAGTCTTCCAGTCATCGGGTGCACTCCCCTTCTCCCATGCTAGTTTGCACATTTTCCATACCCATTCTATCACTATCTCACCACCATACCTCAACATTTCCCCACACACTCCATCTGTTCCTGGTGCTTTCCCCAACTTCACTCTTTCATGGCTTCCCACACTTCTGACCTCCTGATCCCCACCTCCTCCTCCACTACTTCTCTTCTTCTCCCTCCCATACCATATCCAGCTATGTTTGCTGGCTCTTCATTCCTTACATTTAGCAACTCACTGAAGTACTCCCTCCATCTCGACTCTCTCTTGCTTCTCGGCTAGCATTCTCCCATTCTTATCTTTCACACCCTTACTGTTTCCCTTGCTACCTTCCCTAACTTTCTTGACTTCTTCCCAGAACAGTTTCTTACTCTCCCTCCATTTTACACTCAGGTGCTCGTTTCTGTCTCTCGGAATCTTCATTCCCTCTACTACCCAACCACTCTCTATATGCTTTCTTCTTTTCTTCCACAGCTATTCTTACCTCTTCTGTCCACCATGCTGTACCTTTCACTCCCCTCCCTCTTCTCCTCACTCCACACACCTCCTTACATGCTGCACAGATCTCATCCTTAAACACCTTGCTCATCTCCTCCACTTCCTCCATAACTTCCAGGTCGAACCCACCTAGTCGTCTTTCCACTGCTCTCCTGTACTCCTCCCTGACTTCCTCCTCCTGCAACCTCTCCACCCTGCTCATCATTCCACCCTCCTCTCGCCTCCCTCCAGCTCTCCTCACCCACTTCTTTTGTATCCTAACCTTAGCTACCACTACATAATGATCAGACAGACCCCCTCCAATACCCCTATACACCCTAGCATCCATCACAGATTTCTTCATTCGTTCATCCACACATACATAATCAATCAATGACTTTCGTTCCACCACTGTCTTATCCTTCATCGTCAACATCTGTTTCCACGTGTACCTGTGGATCATTCTGTGTCGGAAGAAGGTGTTGGCTATCCACAGCCTCCTCCCCACACGTACGTCCACAAGTGCACTACCATTCCCATTCACCTCTGATGGTACCCCCCACCCTCCCACCACTCCCTCAACTTTCCTATCACCCACCTTACCATTCATATCCCCAATCAGAAATATTCTTTCGTTCTTGTCAAACTTCTCCAGGCACGCCTCCACATTCATCCAGAACTCCTCTTTCTTTCTTTCAAGTATATCCTCTGTCGGGGCATACACGCATGCAATCAATACAATATTTTTAACATGAGGTTGCTTATAATAATTTGTACCTCTGCAGTTTCTCCATGGCTAACGAAAAAGGTCACATTCCTAAGAAGCCCCAACCAAAAAGGCCAAGCTTCTGTACAGAACAAATGCCACACCATTACCCTTATGGTGACCCTATCAAATAATCAAAACAACCACACTTCTTAACCCTATTCCCGCGGGGCCCCTCATATGACGGAGACGATTTTCTGGCTATTTTGTAGCCTGTGAGCCAGGCCAGCTTTTGCAAGCAGCACGGATGGACGTCAGCCAGAGCCTACAGGCCCCGCTACGACACTGAGGTTTGTGTGAGAGAGAGTTCACTTTTGTGCAGCGTCACACATAGCGAAAACAGAAAATAATTGGTAATTATTAGCGATTTAGCCTAGGCCTATCGGATTTGGTAATTTTTAGCAATTTTGCCCTTCGTTTGCAAGATCCTTACAAGAAAACCAGACGTCGTACAGGGATGATTCAGGAGTAATTTGAAAGCTATTACCGTACTTTCACGAATACATAATTGTATTACGCTCTGGCTTTTGCTTATGCATGAAAATGAGCAGGGAATGAAGGCAATTTCGGGCAATTATGCCTACTCGTACAGGAGCCCTTGGAGCGGCTTCGGTCGCGCCGGGAATTTCCACACCTCACACCACACACACACATCACACAGTTTTTCCTACACCGAGAAATGACTCTCCGGCTGTCATTTCTCGAAGACTTCTTCGTAGCCGGAGACATTGAGAGCAACCCAGGACCCACCTACACATACATATGTCCAACTTGCTCAAAACCCATTGCTTCGAGTCGCCACACTAATGGTTCAGTTCTCTGCAATTCATGCAGGAACTGGACCCACTTCACCTGCACAACACTTGCCTCCAAGAAACACTACATGAACACCTGGACCTGTTCCTCATGCCCCTCCCTCTCCCAGTCAAATCCCTCGCCTAAAACCCGCCCACCTCTCCTCCCCAACCCACCTAACCTTCCCATATCATCCACTCCCCCCCCTAAAACCTGTCCACCTCTCCTCCCTAACCTTCCCATACCATCCACATCCTCAACTCAACATACCACACCCCATCCTAATCCATTCCAACCCCCATCTGCTCCCCAATCCCCACCCCCACCTCACCCATCCCATCCCCCAGCCCCTCCCTCACCCCCACCCCCTCCCTCACCCCCACCCCATCCTCGTGCAGCAGCACCCAACATACATCGTGCACATAACATTAACATTCTCCAATTGAACATAGATGGCATCAACACAAAGAAACTCTCACACTTCATCAAACAACACAACATACACATTGCCATCTTACAAGAAACAAAACTCCGCACAACACAAAAAACACCCACATTTCATGGTTTCACCACCATCAGACAAGACCGGGCTGTTGGCGGAGGCGGTGGACTCATCACCCTGGTACACAAAGAAATATCATACATAGTTACCAGTGTACAAACCAAATCCCTCCTCCCCCCAAATGATAACACAACAGAAATACAATCAATTAAAATACGCACTGGCAACAACTCCAACATAACCATCATAAACACATACATCCCCTACAGTACCAAATGAATACAGACCACACTTACAACAGATCACAAACACCCCACACATCATCCTGGGTGGTGACTTCAACGCCAAGACGTCGGCCTGGTTTGTCGACAACCCCGACACAGATAGAGGGCTGGTACTACAAAACCAAACTGTTAACCTCATCATCCTTAACGACATCCATCAACATACCCATATTCCTCACCAAGCCCTCTATAACCCATCATCTCCAGACATCACCTTTTGCTCCCCAAAACTCACCCCCACAACATCCTGGAGGGTGGTCAGAACCTTAGGCTCTGACCACCTCCCAATCATTATCACCACCAAAACCAGACTCACCCCAGCTAACCACAAACACACATACACCAATTATAAAAGACCTAACTGGGAAGCATTCACAAATGAGACAGAACAACACTTCACAACTCTAAACAGTACACCCATCACTAACATCAACAATGCTGTACACATACTCAATAAAACTATCCAAAACACTGACAAGAAACACATTCCAAGAGGTAACAGAAAACACAACCCCAACTTCACACCAGAAATTCAAAACCTCATCAGACAACGCAACATACTGAAACACTCCCCAGCACCCCACACACAAGACATCACACAACAAATCCAAGCACTCAACACCCAAACGAACAACAAAATACAAGAACAACAAAAACTAAATTGGAATAACTTCCTACAAACACTTGATCACAAAACAAACCCCAAAAAACTCTACAAAACACTAAACAGCATCACACTTTCCAACAGCAACACACACAATCACATGCTGCAATCACAACAACAGACTCTACTCCTTCATGTAAACAACAAGCAAACACTCTCATCAATCATTTCTCACATGTCAGTCACCTAAAACCTCACAAAGACGACCGACGTGTCATCCGACGTAAGAGACAATTCCCCACAGACCCTGACTATACACCCTTCACCAATCACCAGACAAAGCATATCATCAACAATCTCAAGCACTCACCCGCTTGTGGCCTAGACAACATAAGCAACATACACCTCAGACACCTGGGACCACAAGGCATACAAGCACTCACTAACATATCAAACTACAGCTATTCACACAACACAATACCAAACATTTGGAAGCATGGTATCATCACCACATCCCCCAAACCCAACAAAGACCCCACGCTACCCTCCTCGCACCGCCCCATCACACTCCTTTGCTCCCCCTCCAAAGTCATGGAACGCCTAGTGTTACAACTAATTACACCCGACCTACCCCTAGCTCCAACACAACATGGCTTTAGGCCACTGCACTCCACAAACACTCTTCTCACAGACCTTACACAAAGAGCTTTTGACGGCATCAACTCAGCTAGACCACCACACAGATCACTATTAGCCACACTCGACATTAGTAAAGCCTTCGATGCCATCCCCCGCCACAACCTAACAAACAAATCTACAACACAAACATGCACAACAACACAAAAAGGTGGCTGGCCAACTTCCTAGCAGGCAGATGTGCACACGTATCTTTTGCCGGTCAGTCATCTAAAATCAGAAACTTTCCAAACGGAGTACCACAAGGATCCGTCCTATCGCCCGCACTCTTCAATCTGTACATGCACGATATAACTACACCCAATACGCCCCAAATAAACTTAGCCTCCTATGCAGATGACATAACACTCACATGCAGACACCATGACCCAAAAAGAGCAACAGATCTCCTTCAACCCTATCTCAACACACTACATGGCTGGTGCACTACAAACAGACTTAATCTACCCCAGCCAAATCCACCGCAATCCTGCTCACAAGCTGGACAGGAGAACACAAATACATCCCTCAACTCACCATAAACAACACACCCCTAACACATACACACACACACAAAATCCTAGGAGTAACATATGATACCAGCACACCACAAACATTAAAAAGAAATGACACCCAGACTTAACGCCCTCAGGTCACTTGCTCACACAAAATTTGGACACAACAAAGAAAATACCACCACAGTATATAAACAATACATAAGATCAGTGATCATGAGAGGCACTCAATTCCTGGCAGTAGCCTCCACGAACCAAGACCACCCACTAAACTACATGGCAACACACCCACAGACACCAAGAAATGTCAAAACAACACCCAGCACACGGTATCACACACAATTACTGTCCTCTCTCCCATCCCAAACCACCTTCCAGAAGCACATCCATACTCATATCTCTCGCCGATCCATCCACTCACTCACAGACAACACGCAGCTGCAAGCACGACCTCCCGAAATCCATCCTTCCGAATCCTCCCTTCCTCGCGAGGACAGAGTCCACCTGGCCAGGCTGAGATGCGGACACCATCCAGCTCTCCTGAGCTATCAGAAGAGACTGGATGACTCCGTTGTCGATGCCTGCCCGGGATGTAACACAGCACCCCATACCATTAAACACATAATAGAAGACTGCATTTCACACAACCACTTACGCCAACAACACAATCTGCACGCAATTAGAGCTCTGTGGGAAAGCCCGATCGTGGCCATGGCCTTCCTCAGGGACTCGGGGCTGTTCGGCCAGGCAGCTTAGGGAACAACAACAACAACAACAACTCGTACAGGATTAATAGCTTTAACCAAAATGGTCACACTCCTTAATGGTCTAAGTGGCCATAGCCAAAATGGCTACACTATATTCCTTCTGTACTTTCTCCATGCCCGATGAGATACATGATATTTTGATATATGTGGCACAGCCCTTGTATCCAACACAATACCCTGCGTGCAACCCCGCTCGAACCCCGCACAACGTTGCTTGCAACTTTAATTATTATTATTATTATTATTATAGACACTTCACAGTTTACAGTACCTGCCAGTTGTGAAGAGTAAGTTAGAGCCTCTTCAAGGTGACAGATTGCAAGAGTTTCAGCAGAGATTCAAATGTGTTGGCATTTTGGTGATTGATGAAAAGTCAATGATTGGGCAGGAAGTTTTCCACCAGGTTAGTCAGAGACTGCAGGAAGCTAGGCCACACACTTGTCAGTTGCCTTTTTGGGGGGTGTACATTATTCTGTTTGGTGACTGGAAACAGCTACCACCTGTCTGTGACTCCTCTCTCTACAATGACAAAGTTAAGAAACCAATGGGTTACAATTTGTATCAGCTTTTTCAAGACACTATAATATTTGATAAGATTCAGCGGCAAGAGGGAGATGAACAGAAGCCATTCAGGGAAGAACTTCAACGCCTAGGTGATGGAAGTTTTAGTCTCATGGACTGGAATAAGTGGCGAGCACGATCTATGGATTTATTACCACCTGATGAAAGGCATGACTTCTTGGAGAATGGTATCTATGCATGTGCTCTAAAAAAGGATATGGTAGAACACAACATCCGCAAAGTTAAGGGCAACGGTAAGCCAGTTGCTCCGATCTTTGCTGAGAACTCTCCCAAGGGAGTTGCAAAGGAGTCATCTGAGAGAGCTTGTGGCCTGTTAGGTAAAATCATCCTCAGCAGAAAAACGGTGTTCAGGCTCACATCAAATCTCTGGACCAAAGCTGGCCTCACTAACAGTGCTGTGGGAGTAGTCCATTCCATCATCTATGAAGACAATGTAAAGCCTCCATCACTCCCCATTGTTATTATTGCTACTTTCAGGGATTACATTGGCCCATCATATCTACCTAGTATTCCAAAATCAGTTCCCATCTGCCCAGTGAAGAGAGATTGGATGACTAATAAAGTTCACTGTACAAGAGTAATGCTTCCAATAATCCTAGGTTATGCTCTATCCATCCACAAGCTCCAAGGATCAACTTGCAACAAGGTCATCCTCAACCCAGGAGAAAGGGAATTTGCCAGCGGTCTGCTTCTGGTCGGAGCAACTAGAACAAAAACTTACCAAGGCCTTGCATTTCATCCTTTCCCCAACTTTGAGCGATTTGAGCAAGTCAGGAAGTCAAAGTCCATGAGGCAAAGACTCAAAGAGGAGGAAAGATTGGTAGATCTAGAGAAAATAATATTATCAAAGTATCAAAATATCATGAATAGGTATGGTAATTAAAGTATCTGATAGTTGGATAATGACATTTCTTGTAGCCTTATTGTAGGAACAAATTATCCACTACTGTACATAATTAATATTAAATACTTTTAGATATGTACTATTAGATACTATTAGATATGTAAATGCTAGGGTAGGAAATGAGCCTGTTGAGGGAGTCATCGGTAGTTTTGGTGTGGATGATGTAAACGAGAGTGGAGAAAGACTGAAAAATGTATGTGAAGAGTGTAGATTGAGTGTAGGCAATACGTTCTTCAAAAAAAGGCGTATACACAAGTACACCTGGCATAGACTTGTGAGGGGAGAGATTGTAGAGAGGGCATTGATGGATTATGTGCTGGTGACAAGGGAAAGATTGTGTAGACTGCTGGATGTGAATGTGATGAGAGGTGAGGCGGAGGGTATGTCAGATCATTACCTGGTGGAGGGAAAGCTAAGAGTTAAGAGTTACAGGAGAATAAGAGACAAGCGTGAAGTAAGAGAGGTAATAAAAGTTAGTGAGTTAGAGAAGAGTGAAAAAGAGAGGGAGTACAAGGAAAGACTAAATGAAAAGTGGATGGAAGTGAGAGAGATGGAAGAGAGAGAAGTAGAGGTTGAATGGCAACAGTTTAAGGAAGGAGTGAAAGCAAGTGCAGAGGTAGTATGCGGCAAAAGGAAAGTAGGAGGCAGAGGTATCAGGAAGGGAAGCGAGTGGTGGAATGATACGGTGAGAAAGGCAGTTGAGGAGAAGAGACAGTGTTTTGAGAGGGTTTTACAGGATGGTAGTGTTGAGGTATGGGAGAGGTACAAGGAGAAAAGGAGAGAGGCAAAACGGAAAATTAGAGAAGCGAAAAAAGATGCAAACGAAAGGTGGGGTCAAAGGTTGAGTGAGAATTTTGAAGAACGAAAGAAGATGTTCTGGAAGGAGGTAAATAAAGTAAGGAAAGGAGGACAAAAGAGGGAAGAGTCAGTGAAAGATGAAAATGGAGAATTACTAGTGGAACCAGTTGAAGTGAGGAAAAGATATGCCGAGTATTTTGAATCTTTGTTAAATACAAGAGATGGAAGAGAAGCAGTGATTGAAGCAGAGGTGGATGGAGATAGGTTACCCAGGCCACCCAGGTGGCAGGGAATGAATGAAAGGATTGAGGAAAATGAGGTGAAAGAAGCAGTGAAACAAATGAGAGCGGGAAAAGCAGAAGGTTTGGATGGCATTGCTGTGGAGTGTATAAAGAAGGGTGGAGATGTGATAATAGATTGGTTGGTGAGACTTTTCAATGTGTGCTTTGCTGTGTCAATGGTACCAATAGACTGGAAGATTGCATGTATTGTGCCGTTGTACAAGGGGAAGGGAGATCGGCAGGAGTGTTCAAGTTATAGAGGTATTAGTTTATTGTCAGTGGTTGGAAAGCTGTATGGCAGGGTGTTGATAGAGAGGATAATAAAGTGTACGGAAGTTGCAATAGGAGAAGAACAGTGCGGTTTTAGAAGGGGAAGAGGGTGCGTGGATCAGATGTTTGCAGTAAGACAGTTATGCGAGAAGTATTTAGAGAAGCAAAAGGAGATATTTTGGGCATTTATGGACTTGGAAAAAGTGTATGATCGTGTGGACCGTGAAGCAATGTGGAAGGTGTTAAGGATTTATGAAATAGGAGGAAATTTGTTAGAAGCAGTTAAGAGTTTTTATGAAGGGAGCAGAGCATGTGTGAGAGTAGGAAATGGTGAGTTGAGTGAATGGTTTGAGGTAAAGGTAGGTTTGTGACAGGGTTGTGTAATGTCACCATGGCTGTTTAATATGTTTATGGATGGTGTGGTGAGGGAGGTGAAAAGGAGAACTATGGGAAGAGGATTGGGTTTAGTAGGGAAGAATGGTAGAGATTGGGAGTTGAATCAGTTGCTGTTCGCTGATGACACAGCATTGGTGGCGGATTCTGATGAGAAACTGCAGCGGGTAGTCAAAGAGTTTGGTGTGGTTTGTGGAAGGAGGAAACTGAAGGTGAACATCAATAAAAGTAAAGTAATGGTGTGTAATAGGGGAGAGCATAGGGTGAATCTAGATGTGAGGCTGGATGGGGAAATATTGGAACAAGTAGAGTGTTTTAAATATGAACGATAAGCAGGAGTGGAGGTATGGAAGTGGAGGTAAAACAGAGAGTGTGTGAAGGAAGAAAGGTTTTCGGAGCAATGGGAAGTATGTGGAAGACGAGAAATCTCGGAGTGAAAGTAAAAAGTGCACTGTATCAAGGAATTGTTGTGCCAACAGTGATGTATGGGGCTGAGACATGGGCTCTGAAGAAAAAGGAGAAAAGAGGGCTGGATGTGATGGAGATGAGCTGCTTGAGGAGTATGTGTGGAGTTACTCGTAGAGACAGATTGAGGAATGAAGAGATACGTAGGAGAGTGGGGCAGCAGGAAAATTTGTCAGCCAGAGTGGACAGAAGGGTGCTGAGCTGGTATGGTCATGTTGAACGAATGGGAGATGAAAGGCTTACAAAGAGAATATGTGAGTCAGGTACAAGGGGAGATAGAAGGGCAGGAAGACCCCCATTGAGATGGAGAGACTGTGTAAGAAAGGCTTTGGATGATAGAGGAATGACTATAGATCAGGCAGGGGAAATGGTGGTGGACAGGAGTGAATGAAGAATGCTTGTGAATAGTTGAGTGAACACGTGATCATTTGGAGTAAGGGGTCGGGCGCAAGTTGGACTAGATAATAGTCCATCAGGCGCCTGGCCCTGGGAGACGATTAATATGAAGGGTGCGCCTGGAAGTGTGGTGGGAGGGCTTGTGGCTTTGGCTCCGCTGCATGTCTGCCTGCCGAGATCGGATCCTCTCCGGGAGGTCAGGGGCCGGGGGAGTGCTGGAGCGACCTTGGTAACCCGGGTCTCTGGGTCTTCTCCTGGGTGACCTGGATGTGTGAGAGTTTGTGTTTTTTATCTGTGTTTATTTTTTGTTTTATGTTGTTTTTGTGTTTTCCCTGTTCTTGCTCTGTCTTGAGTCGGCTACCCCCAAAATGGGGATTGGGCCTGAGCATATAGATAGATAGATAGATATGTATTTATGGGACATGTTAACCTGATAGGCTGTGTGTAGCTAGTGGAACCAGGCGATCCTTCTAAATAGTAAGGTACTGTACATATTTATAAGAATTTACTTGATGAATATTGAATGCTATTTGCAAGTACAGTAATGCGTACTGCCACATGTACCACCAACTATGCACAACCTGGTTCATGCGTCTCTATGTTTTGCAAATTTATCAGAATTATAATTATGCACTATGCATTTATATTTATTTATTTTCAATTATCAATCTTAGTCTAATATAGTTCTTTGCTATTACTTATTATAAGGATTATGTTTTAATTCATATTGCATACTATTTACTACTGTACATATTGCACATAAAGATGAAAAAGTACAAATTTGTTGTACTGTATAAATGAAAAATAACAGGATACCTTTCATATATTTTCAGAAGTCGTTGGGGGTGAGGATCCTGACATATGCTTAATGTATATAATGGACTGCATGCTGCCAGAATTCTAATTTAGTAGTGTTTTAATTTAAGATGACGATTCAAAAGGATGAATTTGTAAGAGAAATTTATTTATTATATATTTTTAAAAGGAGAGGCGGTTGAGGATTCTGACATATGCTTAATGTAAATAATGGAGTACATGCTGCCAGAATTCAAACTTTGTAAGGTTATATGTTTAAGATGACAATTCAATATGATGACTTTTTAACCCGGGAACTGCGGGAAGACTCTTAAGAGTTCCCCCGGCTGACTGCGGGAAGACTCTTAACCTGACAAGCGCGAAATAGACCTAGGGGCTAGGGTAGTTATTTGTGCATTTCTAGCCTTGGATTCTGACAGAATTCCTTATATTTACAATATAGAGCATTATTTGTTTTCGGTATGCTTTTATTTTACATATATGATGTATATATGAACCTTCAAGAGTGCTAAAATAAGTGGGAAAAGCATTTGGGTGGTGAAAAACGAAGATATTGGCTACCCGATCATAATCTCAGGTGAGAGAGAGCCACAGGCAACCCTCCTCTCTCGCTGTCTGTGAGGTAACTGAGACGAGCTGGGCGGTGTGGGCCGGTGTCTGGGTGTTGCATAACGATCTTTTCTGCAACCCACTTGTGCTACATTATCGCGGGAGAGAAAAATAACCGATAAATGATGATAATAAGATGAAAAATAGGTGATAATTGAGGAGGGGAGGGAGGGGGGAATAAGGTGGGGAAGGAGGGGAGGGGGGTGGTTGAGATTTACATGGATGAGTACTGGAGGGGAATTATCTCACCTAGAGACAAATTCCTTTGTTTTGATAGGCCCTTTTTTTTTATGGAAGGCTTTTTTTATGGTCTTGCTTCCGTGAGGCCTATTGCGTTCCCTATAGGAAGCCTTCCGTGAGGCCTATCGCGCTTGCCGGGTTAAGAGTCAGAGAGAAAAAAAATGGATAAGTATTAATGCTATTTATGGTAAAATGAATATTTTAGTGATGGAAACAGCTCAAATACATGCACACAGGCAGAGGTGTCTAATTACCCCCATGCGCACTTCAGAGGTTAAGAGATATTTATTTCAATGGGGTTGTACATATGGGAAAGGGGAGGGGGGGTCCACCACTATCGTAGATTCACGATAGTCAGTGGTATAACTGAAATACCACGGGAACGAAAATCCTGAGAGCGAAACCCCCACCCCTAACAAGCCACAGGAACGAAAATCCTGAGAGCGAAACCCCCACCCCCAACGAGATCCCCGGTCCCATTTTCTATCCCCGATTTGGTCTCTCTCTCTCTCCCAATTCATTCCACATATTATACGTCTGTCAATCACAGTCTTCTAATATACAAACCACAATACTTTACTCACTGACATTCTTGATGTACCACCTAAGTATGTATTTAATTATGTAACCACCATACAGGCTATAATACTTTCAATGTGTAGGTTCGAGGCGATCTAAAAGACACCTTAGCTTCCATTTCACACCAAATCAGATCGTGATTACGTCAGCCCTGTATTTAGTTATATAACAATCATAGTCCTCCCCCAATTCTAGCAATTATATGTCTCTAACCTCCCGTTGTTTTATCCACTAACTATATATATTCCCAACCTTCCTAATACAACCTCCATTTCACTAGACAAAATACCTAGGAATAATTCCGAGATTAATTATGAAATTACACTAGACAGCCCCAAACCTCACTGAGATCCACATTTCTATTTTATTGATGTACCAACTCCCTAATGTTAACATAATTTAGGGAACTTGTAAAAAGGGAAGACACCTATCTTCGTTCCCCCATTTTTAGCAGTTAGCTATACATAACCTCACATTGCATTGTTCGTCTGTCAATTTGTGTCCCTTGCCAGTTCTTGTATTGATTTATGCCTGTTGATTTAGATAAGTTAATTACGAGTTATGTAACAACCTTTAACCACGACTCTATACACCCGATAACCCTATGCGTTATTGTATTGATTTGGGCCTGTTAATTCGGATAAACTCACTATGATCAATCTGCATACGATTATCAGGAGATATGCAGGAAAGCTACCTCGTATCTCTCTCTCCATGACGAGTATAGATATATGTACCCCCGTGCCCAGTTGTCCCTTTTTCCTTTTTCTTCTAGTAACTAAGTGTATATATAATATTAACCGGAGTATGCCCACCGATATTGATACGACATAGCGGCACTGTCCTAGTGTCGTATTGTGCCACGTGCATACCAACCCGGTTTCATCATCTTATTAGGACGACGGCTATAATGCCGTCATTCAACCATGTATTTCAATCCTTAAGTTAATTATCTTTTATCCGCCATTGTGTTCCTCTCTTCCATTTACTTTTCCACAATTGTTATACGTCTTACAATCACCTCCTCCTTATCCACAATCCACACTACTCTGTTTTGCTTTGTGACCCCATGCTCAGTGGTAACCTGTTTTTTGGGTCATCCTGTCCTTTTCTCCTTCACACCCCGCTGCACACACCACACTACCTGTTCGATCGTAGGGAAATGCCACCCCTATGTCCAGCGCATTAAGGGTCACGAACCTAGGTCACGAGCGGCACGGCGCCTAGCCTCAAACCACCCCCTTTACAATTCACAACCCTCCCCCTGTAAAGACGCCATAAGAACGTTATAACATGCCAACTCAGTTCGTTTACTAACCTCAATAAATGGAAGGTAAGGACCTATCCTTGTACCCCCCTTAACTATCCTCTAACTCCCTAGCCCCACTCACAACCTGAACCAGAGCAATAGCCGGCGCGAGGCTAGGATGACCCCCTCTCGTCCCCCCCTTAAAAATGTAAATTTCCCACTGACTTACACTTTCACAAAACCACTATTCTTAACACCACGAGTGATCCTCGTACATGAAAACTAGATGTAGTGATCAACCCTAGCTAGGAAGATACCTCCTGACAACCTGAACTCATATATCAACCCAATTAACGTAAGAACTCTCGATAACCATACTCAGGGAGCGGCATGCCCCCCCCCCCCCCCCCCCCCCCCGACCCCACGGGGACCCCACCGACCCCCGCGGAGAATTACCATGACCCGCGCAAGCCAGCAAATTCTTGCCAGACAACAGGTGAGTTTCCAACAGGTTATGACCTACAAATCTAGATACCTATCCAAATACCATCCTTACCCAAAACCAAAATCTTCCTTATCCCATCCTAGATTACGAATAGCATGTCAGCTAGACCAGAGAAGGATACTTAGGTGAATTGATGAATAATACCTCCCAGCCTAGTCACGTAGGGCGCCAGCAAAGTAGTACTTAAAAACCTTCACCAAATCCGCCTAAACAACTCTACTAGTACCTCACTGATGATGGGCTGGTCTATCAGAGTGAGAACTGAGTGATCTCTGCCATACCCATAGCCTACTCTGACTGTTCCTTTTACTTATATATTTTCTAGATCTCAAGTGACGGCGTCTCTTCCGTGGATTGACCTCCCAATCTACCAAGATTGGAAGCCAAAGCGTCACATTTTTCCTTTGCCCCTCAACATTCTCTTCATAATTGCTGAGGGGCACAGGGCCCTGGGTGGGGCTTTGGTTTCCCGGGCGTTTCCTCACCCTCCCCAGCTCCCCGCCATGGAGTGGCTTCGGTCACCCAGGCTTTATTGTGGTCGGCAGGGAGGGTTCTGTGGGGGCCCTCGGTTATGGCCTTGGCCTTGCTCGGGGCCTTGGGGCTGTTCGGCCAGGCAGCTTGGGGAACAGCAACAACAACAACTAGTACCTCATACTAGGGTTAAGATATCCATGATAATAAATCAGATAACAAGTTACTTACCGCCACATTAAAGACCCCCTTCCCTATCCCCCTAAGTTCACCAGAATAAATTAACTACTTCATAGCACTGACATCCAATACTTCTAGAATATTCCTGAAGCTTCCTTGACCTGCCTATAAATAAGACACAGAGACAACAGTCGGGCAGTTGAATATTAGAGCCCAAAGCAACGGCTGGCCACACTGCGTTGGCATTTAGTACATTCCCTTCCCCCCTCAAGATTCACGATAATTCGGCATTCCATAATCTGTGCAACTCGGTGAGGAAGTGAATTAACCCTTTACGAATGTTTTATTGCGATCGGGACTACCGGCAGTAATATTATATTGGTAGACAACAAATTCACAAATTATTGATTGTTTCATTAACTTCTGATAGTGCACCATCCGCTACTTGAGTTACGAACGATCATAACTCATAACTGATCTAAGGCAGAAAGATCTTGTTATGTTAGAAGGGATTATGCGAGAAACTCTTGAGTGAGGACTCTGCAAGAATAACTCCTTGGCAACAATTGACTGTAGGCCCCATCAGCATTTGTTGACAAAAAGGTGCAAAACTGACCGCGCTCCTTGAACCTCTTATAAGGACCAGAGATAGTTAAACAGTTGCTTTTCTCGACTGTCTTACGTTAATCCGATACGTTGTTAATCCGGTTGAGCTTGAGACAGCGTTATTTAAGGTCCCCATCAAGGGTAACATATCGGAGTGTCATCACCGGTTACGCAAGAAGCCCATCTGTAAAACCTTCTCTACAATATCGGACAGCTTGGACGGCCCCAGAGCTACTGTTAACCCCCAACATCACTAACGCAAGATAACCAGGAAAACTCTATCGCAGTGTTACTTCGCAAAGTACCAGTGTTACGGTGCTATTAACTCAACCATCCAGTGTATTCGATTATGTCTCAACTTTCTCTGATGTTAGGAAACAAGTGATTATCATGCTAGTATGTATTAATATATATCAGTGAAATTTAGCTTAGGCGAACTGACTCCCGTAATTATTCTTGCCATCAGGTTTAACCTGATTCGCCCTCACTGATATTTTCGGTCCGAAGTATCACCTAGACAAGTGAACATCCTAGACCAGTGCAACTAGTTACAGTTATCCCTTTACGTTAATTCTTGGGCAATAACCACATTACTTATAATTTCATCCTTGATTAAGAGTCATATTACCGAAGAGTTAACAAAGCGAAATACCTAACCTGTATGATTCATGTACCCTACGTATCATGAAGCAATGTGATCAGAAGAATAATGCCTGATCGTTGGAAGTGGGAAGTATGTCTCTATCCAAATCCACGATAAGTGCTGGGAGATTGTAATAAGTCCAATAACCTACCTGAGTGCTCCAACATCTATTGTTCGTGTGAATTCTATTACGTACCTTATACCTGAGTGTTATTTTAGAATAAAGCTGTATTACAAACCATTTATCCGAGATTATCTATGTCCTCTGTTGATTCTCTTTATGTATTTTGCAAGAAATCCAATAACCCAGTCTTGCAGAACTCACCTATACCAAGTTAATCCTGTATAAAATCAGGGCATAACATTGGCGGCAGCAGTGGTTCTTGATTCGGATAGAAGATTTCATTGCATTACATTTTTTTGGAAACAATAGAAGCATGGTAACATCGCAAAAATGGCAGCTCGCTATTACACTCACATTCCCAAGTATGATGTAAACACGTACGATATCGCCACTTACTTAGACATAGTAAAGCCAGTGTTAGATTTGGCACTTCAAAATGACCGCGAGAAAATCGCCGTTGCATTATTACACATTATGCAGTTGGGAAAATCCGTTTCCCAAATTGCTAAACAGGTAACGCCAAAGCTTGCCTGGAACCAGTTTCGATCCCTCGTGATCCAGGCCTTAGGGCCACTTTTGGGTTCCCTCGTCGCCCCCAAAATAATAAAAGTCAACGAGATCAAGTATGAAGGGGATATCAATGTGACCCTCGTACAACTCTACAGATACGTGAGGACCACGTATAGCTCTCAAGATGACGAGCAACAAAATGAACACTTATTCTCCGCATTGTTCGACATCCTCCCACCCCACATCACCGCCCATCTCGACCTGTACGGCTCATTCGAGGAACATATGCTCTCCATCAGAGAAATGTGCCAACTCGATCAAGTGGTATATGAAGGACGCATGGACGTCACCCTAGCCAAGGTATGGGGGCACATCAAATCCGCATGTCCCTCGCGAACCCTTGAAAACCAAGAACAACAGGTGTTCCTCTCCCTGGTGAACCTTCTTCCGGTAGACATCTACCAACATTTCATGGACCATGGGACAGCGAGTTTGCACCAGAACATACGAGAAATACGGAAACTTCTACGGACACCCACCACTCCAAACAACTCGCCAGCCATGACAAATGATGAACAACCCTTCACCATTACCAACTCGAGTCCAAGGTCTGTTCACCCACATCCATCCATTCCCTCACATTCCCCTTTAGTAAATGAAGCTCTTGAAATAATCTCACCCCCAGCCATGTCTAAACACCCTGTGAATCCCCTATCCACCCCTTCAGCCCCTATCCAAGAAAGTAAATGTATTCCTCCACTTAACACTATCATAAATAAGTCCCTCCATTCCCCTAAGGAATCAAACTCCGTGCACCCTTCCAAAATTACCCCCGATGAAATTCCAACCCCAGTGCACTCTTCCTTGCCTCTATCCTCTCTGACCATCCCTAAATTTTCCCCTGCCCAGCCATCCACCAACGATAATCTTCAATCAATTGTGTTACCCCATGAAACCCCTCCCTTTTCTATGCCTGCCAACAAACCACAGAATGCAGAAATGGTCACCCCCACCATAATTCTCTTTCAATGTCTCCCCTGAAAAATGCTGGTCAGAAAATGAGCCTCCCCCTCCACTCTCTCACATGCCCCTGTCACCCAAGACCAACCTTCACCCCCGTCAATCCCTCAACAACCTGTCACGCCTCTCACTTCCTCAGATTCATCACCTGTCCCCCCCTCAAAACTGTCAACCTCACCCCCCCAACCATCATCTCCCCACATGCCCAACCTCGGTGAACACCTTCAAACACCCGCATCACCCAAGAATTATACAGCTCCGCCTACCTCCTATTCCCCCCCTCCCTTGTCACCCTCTCCGACATTACCCAAACCACTCCTGAATCCACCTCCAGTAACACCCCCGCTTGCCAACCTACCTCTGCCCCATAATCCAGCACCAGAACCAAAATCTCCATCAATGTCTCCTTCATCCATCCTACCAAATTCCACTCTATTCCGAGACAAATCTCTTCTGCAACAATCTCTCCAAACTTACCTACTCACCCCATCGCCACAATTTACCTGTCAATCTCCCACACCCCCACTCTCCAAAACCCCAGATCATCCTAAACTCTCAACCTCCACCAATTCTCACCCTGCCAGCCAACCCTCTCACGACCACATTCAGAAAAAAAAATCACCCCCGTACATACCCCCTACCTCCTCTTCCCCCCCTTCCTTACCCCCCTCTCCACCGTTACCCCATCCGCCCCAAATTCCACCCCCAAAGATCCCGCGCGACAAAATACCACGCCCATCCAAATCCAACCACAAAACTTTTTCCACCTTGACTAACCTCCAAAATACTACCCTCTCTCTAACCCCAAACAACACAATCAACCTCTCAACCTCAACCACTCCTCGAAATCCCATCCACGTCTCTCCCGACAATAAAACCAGTCCAAATTCAACCCCTCTCAAACCACAACCCTGCCTGCCCAGCCCCCCCCCCCCCCACCATCTCCCTATCAAATCCCCACACTCCAAACCACCCGATCATCGTAAACTCTCAACCTCCAGCCTTACTCACCCTTCCCACAACCCCACTCACGACCACAACTCTCTACACAATTCAACCCCTCCCCAGCACCAACCTCTTCCACAACAACAACCCCGACTCGACCTGCCCATTTCACCTTTAACCCCCCTTATCACTACCCCCGACCGCAACCATTCAAGCCACCATCCATGTCAAACCATCATCCAACATCAACCCCTCTCCAGCCAAAATCTCTTCCCCCATCAACCAACCACTCTCTGCTTTTCCAACCTCCACAGACCCACCATTCACGCCCACAAAACCCATCCAAAACTGCCCCCGGGCCAGCTCTCACCCAGACCCCCATTCCTAACGGCAGACCTAACGGTATATCCACCCCTCCCTCCCAAAGTGAAAGCGAACCCCCAAGGTCAAAGCCACAACCACCACCACCACCCCTACCAATAACCCAGACCTTCGCCAAGACTAACGGCGACCCTAACGGTAGAGCCAGCCCCCCCTGATGATGATGATAATGTGGAGGGATAGCCTATAGCTATAGTATCGGCCCCTCGTCGATCTTCTACACGGTTCTTATATTCTATAAATTTACATGTTTTCCATATATATACATTATATTTGTTTTCCTTAATAATACTCCCTTTCTTGTTAGCCTACACTGTTCTTACTATCTTTTAAAAAAAAAGGTCATACATTTTTAAACACTTTAGCTCTTCTTAAATTTCCTGTGTTCCAAATTATCTGTTCTTTC
>CM064488.1:26080999-26083181 GCA_032716605.1 Paralithodes platypus | reverse complement strand
AAGCTAAAACGAGTTCAACGTAGAGTTACCAAAATGATACCTAGCCTAAAGAACAAACCATACGAAGAGCGAGCGTCTTAGAGAATTAAATCTATTTCCTTTAACCCAGTGCAGATTAAGAGGTGACTTAATTCAAGTGTTCAAAATCATCAAAGGCATCGACAATATGAACTGTAGTAAGTACTTCACTATCGACCAATCTAATTACACGCGGGGAAACTGTTGCAAAATTATTGGTAAATCTTTTAACTCGCACGAATCTAAGAATTTCTTCTTCAATTGAGTTGTCAACTTGTGGAATGGGCTTCCCCGAGACGAGACGTTATATACTGCAGCACCGTTGATTCATTTAAACTCCGCCTAGACAAATATCCCGCATCAAACCCGCGACTGGCTGCGTTTGTAAATGAATAACTTTATTTTATCCCCCCCTCAGTTACTAACCCATCTGTCCCCCACTAACTTCCTAATCCTGCCACGGACATTAGTTCCCTTTCCAATGTTCCCTTACCCACTGTAAGCCACTGTTTGGACACTTGATCCTCAGTGTTTTGGAGGACAAGCAGCCTAGAAGGGTCACTAGACCTGCTGTTGCTTGATTTCCTTTGTACTTTGTACTACCCCCACACCATCACTGTTACCTATTGAGGTTTCGGACAGACCAAGGGTGTCTCTGTTTCATCTGTGGACAACTGTACCTTAAGGGGGGAATGGTTCACTTTTTTGGTCGATTTCTTTTAATTTATTAATTATTTTTCTAGTTTTTTCCAAAGACCTCCTTCAAACTTCCATTAGATCTCCCTTCTAGATTGATTTTTACATTTTTTCGGTAGAAAAATTTCCCGGTCAAAGGCCGGTTCTTCCAAAATTACAGGCTCTCTATCGTTCGCCAGGGAAAAAATCGACACCTAAATAGCACGAAAGGTCTAAATATTGACAAGGAAATTGGGCGGAAGGTCTTAAAATAGACAAACTAATGCAGCAAACATCTTAAAATTTGAAAACTAATGGGGCTAGACTTGAAGGAGAAGAGGGACCAAAACAAACACCCATCTTCCCTTAACAATCGGTAATGCAGTATCGGGCGCGGTAATACACACTTAAGGGGAGATGGGTCGTTTTTCTGGTCCCCCTTCTTCTTCATGTTTCGCCCCATGAGTTTTCAGATTATATGACGTTCGGCCCATTAGATTGGCGATTTGAAGACCTTTCGCCCATATTCCTTTGTCATGTTAACACTGTGTGTCATTTATGTGTCGTTTTTTTCCTGGCGAACGATAGCGAGCCTGTAATTTAAGAGGAACCGGCCTTCGGCCGGGAAAATTTTCTTTCGAAAAATGTACCAATTTATCTTGAAGGAGGGTCTTCAGTGGGTGTTTTTTTTTTTTTTTTAGCTTGATGGAGGTCTAGGGGGGAAACTTAAAATATAATATAAAGATACATACATGAACATACATACAGGCAGACCGTTTTTCTAGACCCCCTTCTCCCTCATGTTTAGCCCCACTAGTTTTGAAATTGTAAGACG
This sequence comes from Paralithodes platypus, assembly GCA_032716605.1. Lineage (NCBI taxonomy): Eukaryota > Metazoa > Arthropoda > Malacostraca > Decapoda > Lithodidae > Paralithodes > Paralithodes platypus. Next base: position 26,081,653 of record CM064488.1, on the reverse strand, counting down.
TTCGGCCCATTAGTTTGGCGATTTTAACACCTTTCCCCCCATTTCATTGTCAATTTTTAGACCTTTCGTGCCATTTAGGTATGGAGCGATAGCGAGCCTGCAATTTTAAGAGGAATCGGCCTTCGGCCGGGACATTTTTCTACCGAAAAATTTACAAAATTATTTTGAAAGAAAATACCCCTAGGGGGTGTTTTTCTAAGCTTGATGGAGGTCTAGGGAAGAAACTATAAAAACAAAAAATATGAATAAATGAATTAACAGACCAAAACAAACGGTCTGCCTTCCCTTAAGTTAGCCACAGCTATAATTAACAGACCAAACAAACGGTCTGCCTTCCCTTAAGTTAGCCACAGCTATAATTAACAGACCAAACAAACGGTCTGCCTTCCCTTAAGTTAGCCACAGCTATAATTAACAGACCAAACAAACGGTCTGCCTTCCCTTAAGTTAGCCACAGCTATAATTAACAGACCAAACAAACGGTCTGCCTTCCCTTAAGTTAGCCACAGCTATAATTAACAGACCAAACAAACGGTCTGCCTTCCCTTAAGTTAGCCACAGCTATAATTAACAGACCAAACAAACGGTCTGCCTTCCCTTAAGTTAGCCACAGCTATAATTAACAGACCAAACAAACGGTCTGCCTTCCCTTAA